>JAREIK010001652.1:0-136301 GCA_029783825.1 Sapria himalayana | reverse complement strand
GGGGGGGGGGGGGGGGGGGGGGGGGGGGGGGGGGGAAAGTTTCGGGAGGGGGCAAGGTTCGGGAGGGAGGAGGGTGTTAGAGGGTTTAAATTTTGTTTACATTATTTTAAAATATAGAATTTTAAATTATTTTAAAATACAGTATTTTTAATTATTTTAAAATACATAATATTTATAATTAATAATTTTTATTTTTAATTTTATTTTTTTTATCATGACGTATCCTAGCCGTATCTGTATCCTAGTTTTTAGAATTTACCGTGTCCCCGTATCTTGCCGTGTCGTATCCCCGTGTCCGTGTCCGTGCAACATAGTTTATAACTATATGGATAATTAAAATTATTTTTAGTTATCCATATATAAAAAGGTGTAACTGAATTATATTGTTTTATTTTCAAGTTGTGTTAAGGTAATTTTAGTTATTGTTTATTTATTTCTGCATCTCAATTATTAACAAAAATGTTAGTGCCTGACTCAATACCCATGAGATTGTATTTTGAGGTTTTGTTTTTTTTTCTTAAGGGCTACAGTGAGTTTGGGGTGCTATTGTGTTTTTGGGATTGTTATGTTCAATAACTTTATTTGAAATTGTGTTGTTATGATGATATATATTTTTTGTGCTGCTATAGTGTATTTTCATTGCTTTTAATTTTTTTTTTGCCGAGCTATTACATTTATCATCACGGTCTAATATCTAATTGAATGAGATAGACAGAGATCTAATAGAGAAATATCTAACACTACTTACTATGAGACATATGGTATATTGATCGAGGTAGATGTGGGTATGTTATCTATATCCTCCCTACATTGTATATATTATGGGAATATGAGTCGTATTTGAGAGTTTTTGGATATTATTTTTAGATCGAAGACCGAAAGTATTATTAATTATTGAGGAGACTATTTATTATAACTTTTAGAGGCCCTCGTATATTTTTTTACCATAATGAGCATTATAAGTGAAGAATATATAGAATTATTTACTACTAAATTAATAATACATACTTTTCATCATTCAGGTACTTAAACTCTTGTATTCACAATCTTAACCGTGACTACTAGATAATCAAATTAGGAGCAAACAATCACATCACATGTAGTAATTTTATATTATTATTTCTTCAACTTTTTTTGTTAATGTTATTATATTTAATTATAAATTATTTTAAATTTTTAACTATTCAAATATTGACCCATATACATTATTTGTGTGTTAAGTTTTAACTATTCCTATATGCCAAAATAGTCTATTTTTGTAAGTTATAGTTTATTAGTTTGTTTTTTATTTTTTACATTAGTATTAATGACAGCATCTAATTTGTGAGATATCCTAATCTATTGACCATTCTATAAGGTCACCTCTTGTATGTGATTTTGTTGGGATTTGAACATCTCATTCATATTTAAATAGTAATAGTGTCAAAATTTTAGAAGGTTAGAAATAATTAGGGTTTGTAGATGAAGAACACTTGCATTGTACCAACGTAATGCACATGATAAGGCATGCATTGCTTCACACAAATGAATAACAATCCATTTAGCGAGGAGGTGCTCAGTCACTGTGCATCACCATGTTCCTCCACTCCATGAGGAGCATCAACATCCAATATCTCGATGGCTTATTCGGGAGTGGTGCCAAAATTGTGTCTGTACAGCGTGTTCACCAAATTTTGCAAGCAGAACCATAGTTTTGGATGTGTGATATGATTTACGTGATATTTTTGGGCAGCCATGTGTGTTGTATTGTGAAGATGCAACCTTGAGTGCATGCAAAAATAGGGTTTTGATGTGGTAGAATTCTATGTAGAATTTCCCTAAAATATCATTTTAGAGGCAACTTAATTAATTGGTATTGTGTGTTTTTCTTTTTGGTTTAGTATGAAGGAGATTAAAATCATGGTTGTTGTGCTCTAGAAGCTTGGCAATCAAATTTATTTATAGTAACATGTGTCACGACATGAATTTTCATTCATAGTATACTAGATCACCCAACAAATTAATCACTAATCATTGAGATAAGGAGAAAAGATTACAAGAAAACTCTTGTGTTTTAATTGCAATTGACATTTCAACATGGTAGAGTTGACTTTTGATTTTTCATCTTTTACGATATACAACATTCCTGAGAATTTACAGAATTATAATATTTATCTCAATAATATATATATAATATATATATGATACATTTGTTAAATTATTGGACTGAGACTAGATAGTATCAATTAGCCATAAGATATTTTTGTTTACATTATGAAGTTCATTTTTGTTGGCTACATAATTCCTGAAGATTTTTTAGTCGAGATTGAGGCATCCTAGAGGCTGAGATAGTAAGATTCCATAACTATCATACCAAAATGATATTATCGAGCAATTCAACTAATACACAAAGAAATATCTCACTTTACACTTTCTAATAGCCAGGGGAGTACTACTTTTGTCAGAGATAAAAGCAGGATAAAACTTTAGTTCAATATACAAATTATAAGATGATGAATCACACTAGAGATAGTTGTTAGGAGATATTTCAAAAAGAAGAGGTCGAGAGCACTACAAATATTGAGAGAGATATGTCGACCTCAGCCATCAGATCCATCTAGGAGTCATAGTCTTCCCATTCGTAATCTCTATTAAAGAGACATATTGAGATGTTTTGTTAATCTACTTCATATTCATAGATTGTTGATTCATGAGCCAATGCATAGATTATAGGTAATTATTTTTTCATTGTTTTTTTTTTGCTTGTTTATAGAATATTTTGATAACTAATTATAATTTTTAAAAGTCATTAAGTATGAAAGTATTCAACTTGACCACTTTTTTTTTTTCAATGTATTTTATTTAATTTTGATTATTTTGTTAGTTTTTTTTTGTGTTATCTAAATATATAATTTAATTTTGTTTTTATTTTTTTTCTATTGATATTTATTTGTAGTATAAATAGGCTCTACAGAATACTACTCTTGGGATTGAGTTGGGAAACCATATTCATAATTTTGTTATGATAGGTTTTCTTGATATATATTTGAGTATGTTGGATTATCTATTTGTAGGTGCTCAACTTGCTCAAGTATTATTGATCAGATTGAGAATGTTTTATCCTAGCTTAATAGGTATTTCATCCTTGAGTGTGAGATATATCAAATAGGAAAGTAGAATGGATTTTATTATCCCGCCTATCAAATTGATGTGAATAAGGGCCTATTTAATCTGATATATTCAGAATATTGGGAAATAGTAAAGATTCGATTAAATAGGGATTAATGTATCTTTTTTTAATATTGTTGATGATTATTCATGATTTATATTAAAAACGTTTTTGTTTATTTCACAAATTTTTTATATTTTTTAGTCAAAACATAAAATAATAAAAATTTATTTGATAAAAATATGGCATACACATTCAATACTTATTGTATGAAAGAAGAAATTATACATTATATTTACTATGGAGGCATATCTCCACAAAAAAAACTTTTAAAAAAATGAATAAATAATTAGTTGAGATAATTCGAACACTCTTATTTAGTAAGAGTGTAATAAATCATTTTGTGTGGAATTCTGTTAGTCACAAATAATCGTTTTAATTATATTTATTTTTATTATTTCTTAGAGTGTATCATTTAAGATTATGTTTCTAATAGAGAGGTTGTTCAGGCTATCTCCAAGAGTTCTTTGGAGTATTTATTTTGTCAATTATCTCGTCACAAGATGAGACAAGTTGATGCATGAAGATTTAATATTATTTCTGGATACAAGTATTTTTTATTATAGTCTGATAGGATTTTAATGAGCATCGACGTTATTTTCTTTGACCATTACTCTTTTTTAGCTAGACTAGAAATAATAAAAGTTTAAATGATATATGTGGACTCGTTACTTTTCTTTACATCTTGGTAGTCCTACTTAGATAATGACTACCAGTTTGTTTCTCCTATAGTTCAGACTCATAACGATCCTAAAATTGGGAGGCTTTACTACTAGGATATGGATATACATAGCTGATTCAGGTCAAAGATGAATTTATCAAGGAGCCAGATAATCCTGTAACTAATCTCATTGATCTTGACCTTTTGATTGTTTTCCAAAGAAACTAATGAGTAGTATTCAACATTCGGTCTCACGTATTTTGTCATACTCACGTCTTCATATTTGTTAATTTTTTTTTGTATTTCAATTGGTGATATTAGAATAATTATATCCTTTTTTTCTGGCATTATATTTTCCAAGATGTTGTAAAACAATGTTTGAAAAAAAGAAATATTATACTCCAATCAGATATGACAACTAATGTTCATGATTTTTGAGAAAATTTGTTACTTAGTTTCAAGCGAGCGTTCAATATGAAGTCATATCCAAATAGAAAGTTAGATTTCTTTAAGGTGATATGTGTAGCAAGAGAGTTCAATCAGGTGTTTGATATGAATAATCTGGGTACTTTATTTCTAAAAGCTAAAAAATTTTATATAAATTTTTGTTTAAATTGATGACATGAGATATCTTATAAATGAAGGATATACCAGTTAGCCATGAAAAATATATCAACTTCATGGTAATCTTGATAAAAATTTATATATGAAACAACCACATGTATTTTGAGCAACATAATTAGATATGATTTACAGGTTATGAAAGAAATTATATAGCCTGAAGTAATCTCCAATAATTTGGTTGTGAGGTTTTCGCATGTAATCACCTTGTTTGGTTCACATAGTGCCTTATAACTTTTTTGTATTCTTTTTTTTTTTGATAGAATTTTGATGGCATATTGATTATTCTTATTGTATACGTGAATATTCTTTTTATTACGAAAAATGATGAGTTAGATTTTATATAAACTCAATTAGTATCTTCAATTATGATTCCAGATAAATGATCTGGTAGATTCAGATATTTTATTGAGATATAGCCACATATTGGTATCCTATACATGAGAGGTATTATGTGGTTACAAATGAGATATTCAATTGATACACTCATATATATTGGTTTATTAGGTTGTGTTCTAATAGATGCTGATTGTTTCAAACATTAATATGAAACTC
Organism: Sapria himalayana; assembly: GCA_029783825.1. Classification (NCBI taxonomy): domain Eukaryota; kingdom Viridiplantae; phylum Streptophyta; class Magnoliopsida; order Malpighiales; family Rafflesiaceae; genus Sapria; species Sapria himalayana. Next base: position 131,256 of record JAREIK010001652.1, on the reverse strand, counting down.
AAAAAAAGTTCACACAAGTATACATGATCAATAAGTATATATAATGTGAGTTGATTATCTATATCTACATGGATTGAATATGTTTGAAATAATATAACAAGGATTAGCTTCAATTAAGTAATTAAAATATTTAATATAAGCAACTAAAGACCAAAAATCATGTTACGAATAAAATGAAAATTTTAGGATTTAACAAAAATAAAAATAAGGCAAAATTTTAGGAATTAATAACGAATGAATAAGACAATGAGGAGTTATACCAATTTATAAAATATTATGCGATAATTAAATATATAAATATTATGCTAGAATTAGTGAATCTTTTTAAATTATTTTTAAATATATTAACAAATATTTTCTTGGAACTTGATTTTGAATTAGCTTATATAATTTATAAAATAATAGACAACGTTCATTTATGCTACCTAATTTGGCAAACCCAAAAGTAAAAGTTTATAATAAATATAAGTGTATAAACAAGGGAAATTTTTTTTAAAAAAAGAACCTCAAATTAAGTTGTATCAATTCTAGCAAAATAAAATTTTCATAAGATAAAATTCATATCATCTTAATAATATATGGCATTCATAATTTAATAGAAATCAAACAAATAAAATAAAGATACAAAACACAAAAAAAGGGAAAGAAATGCATATAAAGGATTCAATTTATAACATTACGCCTTTACACTTTCTTTGGAAGTTGTTTTTTAATACTTATTTTGTTCTAAAATTTCAAGTTTATTCTTCCATTTACTTGTTCTTTGAGTTAAGTATTCTGTGTTCCTTTTTTTTGTACTGTCTTTCTTCTGATAACTCTTCCCTCCTTCACTTTTTATTTTGATTTATTCTTCTCTTTTTAACTCTCTTTTGGAATTTATTGCTTATTTTTGGTCTTCATTTTTGAGACTCATTTTTGGATTTAAGAAGTTTTTGAAACTTCTTTTGTCTATGCCTCATCCATATTTTTTAGTTTCTCTTCGTGTTTCATATGCTTTTGAAGAAATTCTTTTTTTTTTATCTTCATGTATCATATACTTTTGGAGAGATCCTTGCATATATACTTGTAATATATATCCTTGTTCCTCTTCATAACTTTTGTTTATATATTTATAGGAAAAGTTAAAAACTTCTCCATAACTTTTTTATTTGTTTTAAATATATCCACACATATATTAACTTCTAATAACTTTCAATCATCTCTTGTCATTTCAAATGCACACATAGACACATATCTATATATCAATATAAATATACACATAAATAAATAAATAAAAATATTTATGCACACGCACGCACATACACACACACACACACACACACACACACGCGCACACACACACACACATACTTTTCTACATATTTATATATGTATAAAAGCATGTATATATAAATGAATAAATATACATACACATTCACACACACACACTTACATACATTTGTATATACTAATATATATATATATATATAAGTTTTGCGTACATATATTTATGCATATAAAGTATATACATATATACATAAATATATGTGTGTGTGTCTATATATATATTTATATATAGAATATATACTTAGCAAACATCATTTTGTTAAATTTTTTTTTACGTGATTTCTTAGTCACCATAAGCTAATTTTAATCTTTTAGATGTGATAGTTTTATTTATATACAAAAATAATCTAGATAAAGTGAAAATTTATAATAAAAATTTTTAAAATAAAATATGGTAATATATATATGTGTGTGTGTGTTAAATATTCTTAACAATAGAATTTTATTATTTCTTTTTATTTAAAATATGCAAGAAAGATAAAAAAAATTTTAATCTCCCAAAGTTATCAGTAGATATTCTAATTGATTTAAGTATTAAATTTGTATTTTATATAATTTTTCAAATTGATTTTAATATTTTTAAAATTACAAAAGGAAAAATTAATTATCTTATTATCATCATTCAAGATATAACTTATATAATCTATATAAATAGTTGTTTTCTAGATTTTACTTTGTATTTATTAAAATGTGGCTATTCACAAACTCAGGTATGAAAATGATCTTCAAGATTTGATATTTTTTTCATTAATTATGGATATTTGTTTGTCGATTATTAATATTAGAACTTGATATTATTTTGCATCGAAAGGAAATTCATTATGAGTTTTTACACTTATGTTGCGGGTAATTTTCTCTCATAAAAAAGTAAAAGATGAATACTTATATTGATACCTAAGGGTGAGACAAATTTTAGGATGATGACTATGATTAGATGAGATATTTTGGATATGACATAGGTTTGAGGAGGTTGAATATATTTTCTTCTCCAATAATCATTTATTATTATTGTCAAACAATGAGATATATAATATCTAATTCAGCATTTTACAAGTAGACTAAATGCGTATAAGCGAGCTACTCCTTTCTTATTAAAAATATTTAGGGTAAGATAATTGTCATAATTTTTATTTATATAATAAATTAATCAGAAGATATCTTCACGAAGGTCTTAATAGGTATCAATTTATCTTTCTTATCTCAAAACATGATATTTTGAATTTTTATATAACTTTACATGTGTATTGTAGTTTGTTAAGATTACTTTTTTTTTATTTTATTATTGCCAAGACCATCTAAAATGTGAGATGCCCTAGTCTGTTGACAATTGTATAAGCCAACAATAGAGGTGTTAAATGGGACGAGTGGCACGAGCTCGCTGAAGCCCGACCTAGTTCAGCAGTGCCTGGCACGGCATGACACGATTTGGAAATGTGTCGTGGGCCAGGTTAGGCCGACCCTTTGTACAGTTCGTGTTGTGTCGGGCCATACATGGCCAATGTGTCTGGCCTGAATGCATGGTAAATTGGTACAAGGACCTAGTTGTATTTTTTTTATTTTGTTGGAAAAATCGGGTACAACCCGACAAGTCCAAGCATGACGTGACATTAATTGGGTATGGGCCAAGACTACAGGCCTTGATATGCCGATGGTTCTCAAGCTGCACCGTGCCAGGCACGGCGTGGTTACTGTACCGGGTTGTGCGGGGCACCGCACGGTGGCCAAATTGGGCCAGCAAAAAATGAGATGGGTCGACTCGACCCTGCTCGTTTGACACCTCTAGGCTACAACTTGTGAGACTATTGACTTTTGAATAGTTTATTTTTATCTTTGGTTTATTATTTTGAACAATTATTTTCTAAACTATTCAATTTTAATATTATTTCTTCTCTTAATGTTTTTTTTCAGGTTAGAAAGATTTAAGCAAAATTTTCTTTAGTTTCGGGGAGTATAATTTGTTTGTATTCTTCTCTATAATTAGGAAGCCTACTAGATACTTAAGTATTATTTTTCTTTTAGTGATATATTCTCAACATCATCATCTAATATAGGCAATATAATGACGCATTCAATCATATTAACTTATATATTTAAGGATATAAAAGAGTTGTTGATTTAGATTTAAAATTTTTTATTATTTTTATTGATAATTATATTTGTTCAATGGAGATAAGTCTTGGGTATGAGATTTACTAGATTATGCTTCTTTGATTTTTACAAGTAAGATTATCGATACATTAGCCTCTCTCAAACATCTTGTTAGGTTAAGTTTTGTAGATTGGGTATGATTTTTGTTTGGTGATAGGAGCATCCAACATGTAAATTTTTTTTTAATTTCCTTTTTGATTTATATATGGATTTGGTTTTTCTCCTTGTGATGAGAGATGGAGTAGGTGGTGTATGACTGTTATGCCACACTTAATATTGGATGATTATGAAATAATAACAATTATTACTGATAGATGTTTCTTGTGAGATAGATTGATTATATATAATTTGTTATATATGCGATAATTATAAGTAAGAAATATTATATATATAACACCCATATGTAATGTTTATGAATAAATGTTTCTATATAATTATTTTGTATAAAAACATTATTATATAATTGTTTGTGCATATTTAAATGTTTTTATATAAAAATATTTACATTTGAATATATATGTTTTAATGTTAATGTATACACATGTATGACATTTATATAAACATATTTATATACCTTTATGTATACAGATACTATATACATATATATGATCTTTATATAAAGATACTATAAATAAACAGCATTTGTATGTATGTGTGTGTGTGTGTGTGTGTGTGTGTGTGTGTGGTGTGTGTGTATATCTATATATATATATATATCTTGACACACGCATAAACATTATATATAACTATTGCAGTTTATTATTTGTCTTTTCCTTCTAGGAGATAAGGTTACATCCATAAAAAAATATAAAATATGTAATAAATCTTTTTTCTTATAATTGCAACAACTAAACTAAAATCATAATATGACAACAGTCCAGCTCGTATACAAAGCTATGACATCTGATTTTAGATAGTTCGGAACAACTCATACTTAAATAAGATATTCTAAAATATTTTTGGATAGATACCAATTTTATTTATTAGTTATCTCATCAGTGCTATACTTGTTCATTCTTATAATCCTAAGAAATATATTTAGTCTTTTTTCAAGTATTTTTTGATTCTCCTAATTTGTTCTTGATTAATTTAAGGATGATAAAATTTAATATCTAGGATTTTGAGATATATTTTCCATGTATTATCGAGTATTCAAGAGGATATAAGTATTTTTTAGCAGAGATAGGTATCATTTAGCGAGTGAAAACTTTTTTTATTTGAGTAAACTCATTGTTCAACAAGTCTAAGAAGCATGTGAATTTAAATATTGTATTGGATTCATTACTCTCACTTCCTTATCTAAAATCCTGCCTAGACCACTAATTTATAGAGACAGTTTCTTGTTGGTTATATTTGAGTATATTGGTATTTATTATGATGATATTATCATAACATTATTATATCAATCAATAAAATTAATTTATATTAATTTATGAGAGATGTGAATTTTCTAGATATAAACATCTTTTTCAAGCATATTTGACATAATAATTTGAGTCTTCATGAATACATAATCTTATCGAGTTGGTAACTAGGAGACTTTGACCTCTTAGAATTTAAAGTGTAATACAAGGAAATAAGATATCCCAACATGCTCAAATAAGAGATGCACCTAATGAGGCATAGATAATCTCATAATAGTATCTCATTATTGACCTTCCAATCTCTTTTTGAAAGGGACAAAGAAATTGTATTATAAACTCGATTTTATTTAATTTATTATATTTTTTGTCTTGTTTATTCTTTTGATTTCTTTTAATATTTTTTTTAATGGTATGAAAATACACAAGTTTTATTCTGAGGTATTATCTCATTTAACATGGTACGATATTACACTGGATCCAAATATTGCATTGGATCCATTACTCTTACTTCTTCATCTATAACATTGCTTAAACTGCTAATTTATTGAGAGAGGCACATATCTGTTATATTTGAAAATGTTGGTACTATTATGATGGTATTATCATGAAGTTAGTATATTTATCAATAATTTTAAATCATGTTGATTCATTAGAGACTTAGATTTCCTAGCATAGAATTTTTTTTTAAGCATATTTGACACAAATGCCTATGAGTCTTGATGAGTACATACTCATTTTGAGCCGGAGATTAGGAAACTTGACCACCTAGAACTTAGAGTGTATATCAGGAGAACAAGATATCCCAACCTACTTAGAGAAGAAAATGAACCTACTGAGGTGTAGATGATCCTAAACTAGTTTTCTCTAATCTTGGCCTTTCAATCTCTTTCCAAAAGGACAATGAGTTATACTTTATACTTGATTTCATAAATTTATCATACCCTTGTATTGTTTATTCTTAAATTTTTTTTATTATTTCTCGTGAATGTACAAAAATACTTAAATTCATTCTGGGATATTATCTCATTTGACTTGATGCGAGATCATGATGCAAGAGATGTATTCTTTCTACCTCTAACGAGATTGTGAATTTAGTATCACGACTTTCCAGAAATTTTGTGTTAGTTTGTACGTGTTCATTATGAAGATATCTCTAGATAGATATTAGATTGCCTTTATATGAGACTTGTTAGTTATGAAATTTATCTAGATATTTGATCAAGACGACATGACACTTACTCTCTAGTAGGCAAGATGATCTCATATATATTTTTATTTTTTTTTGCACTATCGTAGAGTTGTAGGATATATGAGTTAAACATTAAAAATATATATTTTTGATGTTAACTTTAGGATGATGTATATATGAAGTAGTCACTGGGTTTTCAAACATACTATTAGATATAATTTATAGATTATGAAAATATTGCATGCTTAAAGTAGTCACTCTGAGTTTAATCTGAGAAGTTTCATAGGTAATCACTTATTTGAGTTACACGAGTATGTTATTACCCCTTCTATATTCTTCATGATAAATCACGTTTTAGAATGATGATTTGATGATGATCTATGTGGATGATTTTTTGATTGTGAGATATGCGAGTTTGAGAATCATCAAACTCGAGGATCTGCATATTCTAGCAGAGCTTCAGACAAATGATCTTGAAATACTTAAATACTTTATTTTCCTAGAGATGACTTATTATACTAGTAGTATTTTTTTTTCTTTACAAGAAGATATTTATTGATATTTTGTAGATATTAATTTTTTGAGTTGTATTTTAGTGAATATTAATATGATCTTTTTATTGATTTTATTTTTGATGTGCTATCTTTATTTGACCCTATTACTTGTAAAATATTATATGAAAATTTAACTATTTGATGATGACATATTAGATATATTAATTAGTATATACAACTAATATAGTTAGTATTTCTTTGATTATCCTTGATAGATTTATCTCAGTGTATTTCTTTGCATAATGTGGTTTGTTAAGAAGTCTCCAAAGACTTTGGATCACTTTTTGGAGTCAACACTTTTAGTTGGTTGGATAATAATTTTCAAGTTAGGCACCAGCATATACCAAGTGGAAGTCTAAAAAATGATTTTGTATTTTTCATTATTTAAATTTTTCTAATAGAAAATTAAAAGATAAATAATTATTTAAAAATCTAGTATATAGTCAAAGTACAGAAAGATGTAATAGTTACTTGTGAGTTGCTTTAGATACATCATATGCTCTAGGAAATCATATATGTACATACTAATTTTATCATTATAGTCAGATGTTGTAATATATATATTTTCAAATGTAGAATAAAAATTATTTCATAAGCAAACGAAACAAATAGTTAAAAATGGTTTCTTACTAGGTGAGAAGATTATTGATGAGAATATTACTATAATATATTTTCAAATGGTAGAATAAAAAGTTGATGTGTTCATGACGTCCTCAAGATGCCACAACTAATATATATTTTTTTTTAAGTTTTGTTTTGTAAACTTGTATGAACCTTCTTGTCTTGATTAAGAGTATTCAAATTTTTTTTTTAAATAAATTTTTTAATATTTTTGATGATAATATTCGAGACGTAAGTTTTTCAATCATTTTGATATATTATATAACGATATTTAAAATATGAATTTATTAGTGTATATTACATTTATGTTTTTAGTATTATATTATTCTAAGAATATATTTTTCCAATAAATCAAAACCGTAGGATAAAAAATGATACAATATTAATAATAATTTTCACTAAAGGTCACTTTAATTTGCATATCTGATGCAGCATAATACTTGTGCTAGTTGATCATATTACAATATTAAAAGATTATCTTACAGTAGGTGCAACATATTGTCTCTACACATCAACGAAGCTACCCAATACATAATGTAAAGCCTTGTCCACTCAATATAACCTCCATGTAAATCTATACATATTAAATAAATGATTATTTCACGAACTAAAATTCCTGTAATTGTGTTTTTTGTTCTTTAGTGTAAAGATCTGGCTTGTCGACAGCATAAAATTTTTGCAGTCTTGCTTGGGGGATAATGCACTCACTCTGTTGGGACTGGTACATTTAATATTTTCTGTTTAACAATTATGCTTCTTTATATGACACAGACTATGCTGATCCGACAAAAGGATATTGAAGTTGTGGAAATAATAAAATATGATTAGTGTTTTTTTATGTTGCAACTACTCAATAATCTTAATGTGTACGCACTATCTTAATTGTTAGTAATAACTCAGCTTGAGACTGATTACATGTTGGCAGCAAGGTTGTAGTGCAGTGATCACTCAATAGTTGTGTGGTAGTTGTTGCAATTGTTGCAATGTGCATAGTGTGTGAAGATAGTAGTGGTGTGTTTAGAATTGTCTCAAAAATTAGGGTTTAAAAGTATTTTTTTTTCCAATTTAATGTTTGGGAAAAACCCCTAATTGGGGTTTACTATTTTTTTAAGTCTAATTTATGTAATTTGATTAATTTTTATTTTAAGATTTTGAATTGAAGAAATCTTAATTTTACTTGTCATTTTACCTAACACGACCTTACACGACCTGACACATCGACTTGAGTTGTGTTGTGCTAGAATGGCTAAATGGAAGTCAAGCCTGACATGGCCCATCATGAACTGGCACGACCTCTTTGACCTGCAGTGGGAAATTGAGCATGTTGGGTTGGGTTAGACACGCTTAACTATTGGCACGGTAAAAAATATTTTAATTTTAATTGAAATTATAAATAAATAAATAAATAAATAAATATATATATATATATATATATTTGTGTACAAAATTCACAATAAAAATATTAAGATAATGCATGCAATGAAGAATCATTATTAGTAACATAAATTAAATATAATATTAGTCACTCATCTCACTCAATTTAATTTGGATCAGTACAACTCTAAGAGTCAATATCAAAATTATTATCTATGTCATTATTGACTTATACCTATTTCACTTTATTCTAAAGATTCATTTATATATTTTTTTAATCCTTTACGTAGATTTAATAGTATTTGGATGTATTATGTTACTTATATCTGAAATTAATTTGATAGACACAGAAATATTAGATTTTGAAACAATGCTAAATACTATAGGGGTTATTAAATCATATATTATTTTAAATTATATGAGAAAAATATATTTGTATAATTTTTATCAACTCAATATGTCAATATTTTTCATGTCATTTAGAGATAAAATGAAGTATCATGGTAATTCGCTTATATTCTACAAACCTTTTTATTATTTGTCCATAGTTAACTGAATGAAAAAATAATTTTCTTCGAATATGATATTCATCTTCATACTTGGAGATTTGTTTAAATTATCAAACTTAATTTTATACTATTTAAATATTATCTAATTATTTATAAATTGTATCATTTAGTTCTTATGATTAGTTCGTGCGAATGAATATGTATTAAATATTATTTTTTATCTTAATCCTAAGATCTATACAAGTAGCTAAGTAATAAATACATAAAATAAAGGACTAATATTTTAAATTCTTTATTTTATCATAATAGTCACGATACCAAAATATATATATTTTCTATATTATTAAAGAAACTATTCATGTTACATATAAACTTAAGTGCAATGTTGGTCATGCGAGTATATACCGATGAACACATGTTCATTGAATCATAAATTTTAAAAATTAAAATGCATGTCATGTAAGTATATAATTGTCTAATTCATTAATTAATATTTCACCAATTTTATTATTTACGTAGTTAGATATAATATGTTGATGGCCAATACATGAATCTAAAATTAGATACATAAACTTTTAATGATATTTTATATTTGATTGAAATTTTTTTTTTGTATCCCTAATAACTTATATAGTATATAAAAGTATGTTAGTATGTTATATACTAATAGGTTTATTATGTTATGCGTACAACAAGCATGAAAAATAATTATTAAGAAACCATTTCTAATGTTTATTATAAAAATATTTATTGTCACATCGTTATTTGAGATATTATTAAATATTATATTAAATATTTTATATTTAATTTTATCTCATATTTTTTAAAAATTCTTTATAGATACTTATTTATGATAGGACAATAATAAATATAAAAGATTTCATAGAATCTTAGGATTTTTTATTCAATTTCTAGTTAGATTCAATAAAGTAGATGTGACACATGCAAATACTTTGTGATTATGACTAGTCCAAATATTAGAAAATATTGAGATCACTCTATTTTGTGTTTTAATTTAGTTAATAATTAATTATTTTTTTATTTTATAATTTTTTATTATGTTATTTCTATTGATCATCTTAGGGATCCAATAAGAGGTTGGCTGGAAATATATTTGTATTAAAAGAAGTAGCATAAGATCTTCCAAAATTCGAAATAGAAAATTCGTGCTAGCAATGGATCTAGCAATGTTTTTTCTTATAAATTTATGATGGTCAGTAAATGAAGTCGTTGAACATGAAATAGATTCATATTCTTAGATCTTTCTGCTTAGTTGAATTTGCTCATGATTTAATTTAGTATAATTTTTGATGTATTATTTGGTATATCTTCTTAAGTGTTAAATGTCATTTATGCTGAATTTTTTTGATCTTTCTAGAATTTTTTTTTAAATAATCTTTAAGTGAGTGCATACTATAAATATTTAATTATTATTAGGTTTTTTGGATGTTGGAGCCAAGGTTGATCTATGACTGGGAGATATCACAGTCTCATATCTTTTCATCAGATTTTTAATATCTGAATCAATATGTACCTCATTTTTGTTATATTTATTAATTTTTTTTTATTTTTAAATTTTGAGAGATTTTGAGGAAGATAGATTTTGTAATTAATTCTAAAAGCAAGTACTAAAGAGAAAATAAACAAAAATATAACATGTGTACCTTGGGAAAATTGAAACATGAACTTGAAGCTTAGGAAACACAAGTCTGCTCCATAATAGCAATGTTTGTTCGTCAATATTAATTTATAATTACAAGATTATATTTTATACTATATTACAATAAATATTAAAAAAAATACAAATAGTAATATTGCTCGTTAAACACAATTTAGAGTCATATCAGGAGCTGAAAATTTGATAGAATAGAGAAAATTTTCAATTTAAGTATGAAAAACTATAAATGTTAAATTTTTATTTATAAATTTTATTAAAATTAATATAACTAATAGATTTTTGCTAATTACCAATGGACCAAAATTCAACTGCTACATTTTAACTATTTTATTTTTTATTTTTTTAACTGCAATCAAAAGGATAATGACATGTATTATTATCAGTCTCTTGCCATTTCAAGGCAATGACTATTTTTTTAAAATGAGGTACGTGCACTTCACATAATCTTTTTAATATTTTATTATAAAAATGGTTTGTGACCCATAGGTGCCTATTTTTTTAAAGTCCAACATGAATAAGCACGTGTAGTCCACTCATCGTGTGTGTCATGTTGGGCATGCTGAATGACCCATGCCTTGCTTTGTGCTAGAATGTAGGCCATTCATACAGGTGGATACTTAGTTTATCTATCGTAACACTTATATTTACTAGAGAAAATTCCCTTTAGACTTAAAAGAAATAATAGATTGTTTCTTTCTTTCTAGTTTAATTGATTGTTTTACTCATATTTTTACTCAAGTCTTATAGATTGTTGAAACACGAGCTAATACTTAAATTAAATGTAATTTTATTATTTTTACTATTAATTTTCTTATTCTAAAAATATTATTGTAGCCCATAATGAGTATTCAAAAATATTTGAATATGAGAATATCTAACTTAGGTCTACGTTACTTTCTTTGTCTTGCTTCTTATTTTCAATTTTCATATTGTTTTATTTAATGTCAGTTATCTTTCCAAATAACTCAGTTTTATTTTTTTTATTTCTATTGATATTTATTTGTACTATCAAGAGACTTTAAGGAATAATTTATTTGGGTTTGAGTTGGGTGGCTTATATATTTTGTATTCGACGATAAGATTTGTGCTTAGTTATTTGAATATGTTTAATTATTTATTTGTGTATTCTCACGGTAATTATATATCATTGGCCAAGTTGATAATACATTGTCCCAGTTTTAAGAATAATTGATTTTTAGAGTGTGAGACATGCGAGCTAGAAAAATTTATTAGAGTTTTCTATCCTACATGATAATTTGATTTGAGTAAGGACTCATTTGATATGATATATTTTGACATATGAGAGCCTAGTAGAAATGTGAGCAAAGAGTGCTTAAGAAATTTATTACTTTTTTTGATAACTGCTAGTAATATGCATAGATATTTTTTTCGTGATATATCATAGATTTTTTTATTTTTTAGAAATTTAATAAAATATTTAAAACTAATTTGATAAAAATATAAAAAATTTAAAAGTAATAACATATTAGAATATATGCCAGTCTAATTCAATAATTATTATATGAATCTTAAAATTATATTTGTACTTCCTGCACCAACACATCCCACCAAATTGAGCTTGCTAAAATAAAGAATAAAAATATAATTGAAATAATTCAGACATTCTTTGTCGAAAAGTATGTTCTGAAATATTTTTAGAAAAACATAATTTAACTGCAATCTACCTCAATATTTGGATATCTTTTCCTATTATTTCTTAATCGATACCGTTTTAGATTTTACATCTATGTGAGATTATTTAATTTCTCTCAATGTTTTTTGATATAATTATCTGTCTTTTATTATTTTCTAGAATGAGACATGTTAGAAACTAGGGCCTTAATTGTGTCTTACATAGATACTCCAATATACTAAGATTGTACAAGTATTTTTTTATCAGTGTCTAATAGGCTTATAGTTTGATTGCTAATTTTATTTTTTTTTCCAAATTGAACTCATTTATTTAACGAGCTTAGGAATAATGTAAGTCCGAAAGAGATTTTATTATGAAGCTGGAATTAGAATTTTTATGGCGAATCATAAATTTGAGAACAATAAATAAATTATGAATCTTAAGTATGATTGTTTTATAAATTATATTTAAATTTAATTGAATGTGATATTTAAATATGCACAATTCAACCTCCGGGAGTGGGTGAGAGAAAATCATCTATTTCGATAGAGATTTTATTATTAAGTTGGAATTAGAGTTTTTATTACGAATCATGAATTTGAGAGTAGTAAATGAATTATGAATCCTAAGTATGATTGTTTTATAATTTATTTTGAATCTAAATAAATGTAATATGTAAATTTACACAATTCAACTCCCAGGAGTGAGTTGGAGAAAATTATATATTCTGAAAGAGATTTTATTATGAATTTGGAATTATAGTTTTTATTACATATCATGAATCCGAGAGCAGTAAATAAATTATGAATCCTAAGTATGATTATTTTATAATTTATTTTGAATTTAAATGAATATAATATGTAAATATGCGAATTTGATGGAATTAGTCTAATTGTATGGATGAACAAAAAAATTAGATTGAGTTTTGAAATAATTTAGATTTATTTAAATGTATTATTTTGTTTGATGCGGAATTATATAATGAGTAGTAATTCTTAGCATTCAAATAATCAATAAAATAATCAATATGACAATATTACATTATGGAGGTACGTCACGAAAGAAGCAAATTGAGTAAAGGAAAAGGAGGAGAAAATATTACTTTTAAATGTAATTTTTATAGACAAATATATAGAAGATCATATTATAGAGTCAAGACACACTTGTTGACATTAAAGGGGTTGGGATTATATCTTGTGTTGAAGTAACAAATGAAAATTTGATTGAGATGCGAAGAGTGATGGAGGAAGCTGAAAAGGGGTGAACGTGAAACAATCTAATCTTAAGCAAGTTATTTTATCCTCATCAAGTGCTGCAACATCTAACTTTTAGAATTTTTTTTCTAGTGCTAGTGCTATTGATCCAAGAAGGAGAAAGATGTCTATTGGATCAATTGAAAAGGTTTCAATATGGGTGCACGTGAAATAGTTGACAGTGAAATAACTATGATGTTTTACTCTCGGGGGTTATCTTTTCACTTTGCTAGAAATCCTTATTATGCTCGTGTTTTTAAAAGTACAAGTCAACTTTCAGGTTATATCCCATCAATTTGTAATGCATTAAGAACTACATTATTGTAGAAGGAGAAGAGTAATATTATGAATCTATTGGAATCAATCAAGAAGACTTTGAAATAAGAAAGGAGTGAGCATTTAAAGTGATGGATGGTAAGATACTCAAAGAAGACCACTTATTAACGTCATGACAGTCTCAGAAAGTGGACCAATATTTTTGAAAGCAATAAACTGTGAATGAGAGACTAAGAACAAATATTTTATAGCTGATTTATTGATCAACACTAAACAAGAAATTGATCCTCAAAAGTAATTCAAGTTATAACTGATAATGTTGCAGCTTGCAAAGCAGCAAGACATATTTGGAAAGCAAAGTTTTGAGATATCTTTTGGATCTCATGTGTGGTTCGTATTCTTAATCTTTCTTTGAAGAATATATGTGCACCATCAACATACCCAAGATATAATAATGTGATGGAACAATATGGTTGGATTTCTCAGGTTTCAAGTGATGCCTATTTCATCAAGAATTTAATTATGAATTGTGCAATGATATTGTTAATGTTTAATAATTATTACAAGTTGAAGTTTCTTTCAGTGGCCGATACACATTTTGCTTTAGCTATTATTATGCTTAAACAATTTAAGACAATAAAAAGAGACTTTGAGCAATTAGTGATAAGTTAAGAATGAAAAATATATAAAGAAGATGATTTAGTGAAAGCTAAAGAAGTAAAAGATATAATCCTAGATGAAAATATCTTGATGAATGTGGATTATATCTTTAGCTTTATAATTCTCATGTTTGAGATGCTTCGATTAGCTAATACTGACAAACTTTGTCTTCACAATATTTATGAGTGGTGGGATTCGATTATCAAAGACATGAAGGAAACCATTTATAAGAAAGAACATAAAATCCCCACAGAAAATTCTAGATATAATTAATTATTAGTTAAATATTGAAGTTTTAATTATATTTGAACTTTTATGAATCATTTTATAATTATACTTGTAGGTTTTTTGATATTGTGAATGAAATCTTGATGGAAATATCAACTAAAAGCTAGACACCTTTATATTTCTTGGCTCATTCCTTAAATTTAAAATAATCTTAAGAGTTTAAATTGTAGGCTTTGATAATTTAATATAGATGATATTTTATGATGTTTTAACTCAACTTGTATGTATTATAGTCAGCAATGGTTTGATGAGTCTCATGATCGTGTTCCACCACATCGAGATATGAAAATAGTAAGAGAAAGAAATACATGTTTTGAGAGATGTTTTTCAAATGAAGGTGAAAGGAAGCAAATAAATGATGACTATGCATTTTTTCTATATTTTTGGAAGATTTGTTTAGTAGTGATTCATTCAATGACAGGTGGTACATGTGCCCTATTAAATGGTGGATTGTTCATGGGGTTTCTGCACCAATGATTTAATCTATAGTATTAAAATTGTTATGACAACTTTGTTCATCCTCATGTTGTGAAATAAATTAGAGCATATAGATTGAAATAAATTAGAGCTTCAATCTATATTTTATTCACTCAATGAAGAGAAACAAGTTGATACTACAAAGAGCTGGGGACTTAGTTTATGTCCATAACAATCTCCGATTTCTGTCAAGGAGATCTCCAAAATATAATGAAGGCGAATCTAAAATGTGAGATATTGGAGGTGATAGTTTTGACTCGATGGATATAACAAAAATGCTGAAATTCTTGAGATTATAGATTTTTCTTTTGATGAACCTGAACTGGAAGTCATTTTATTTGATTTAGAAGGAAATGCTAATCATTAGTTTTAGTTTTACTTATGTTTGTGTTTGAATATTTGTAAACACAATGTTTGAGCATTTTTTTAACTAATTGTTTTTTAAGGATAATATCTGTAAGGATAATTATTTTTATTTTATCTTATTATATCACGTCCTTGTCATATCCATATCCTAGTTTTTTAAAATTTATCGTGTCATCGTGTTGTATCTTCGTGGACGTATTCGTGTATGTGCTTCTTAGCTCATAATTAATAGTTGTCACTCTTCTAATGTATCTCTACAAGTACTTTTTTGATGTGCTGGATCATAAATTTTAATATGATTTTTTTAATAGACATATCTCACAATAAATAAATTTCATTTCTCTAATGTTAGGCTCTGTGATCTTTAGTTTCTCTTGTGAAGAATATCTTAGTTGAGTATTTGTCACTCGTAGATTAAATGAACATGCATAATTCATCTCGTTTAATCCCTATGATAGTCATTTGTCCAGTTTGACATTCCTATATAAATATACCAAAAGAAGAAAAAATAAATTACATCTTTGTTTTGTAAAGAAACTGACAAAAAAATATTATGATAAAAAGTTGATACATATAAAACTTATATAAAAAAGAAAGGAACGATGTTGATATTGTTATGCCCCATTATCTGTATAATGGTGTCATTAACTATAATAATTTTAAAGGCTCTAAACTCAACAAAAGAAGTAAAAAAAATATGATTACCGGTAACATAAGTATTTACTCTCGACTAATACCTAAGTATATGGAGCGAGGTGATAAGTATAAAGTGTGATGGATGTAGACATGTATGATTTAGTTGTACTTAAAGAACAAAGTTTAGAACACTCATTCTAAGAGAGTGTCAGAGTAACACGACAAGTGAAAATGATCATAGAAGAATAAACTTGAGTGAGTCTAGTAGTCTATTGTATATCATTTGAATCTTAAAAGTTTGTCATAACTCGATGTGCAACATCCCACCCCTCTCTAAAGTATGTCTCGACTTCAACCTAAAGAATATGTCATTATTGTCTTATTGACTTGTAGGGTACCTCTACTAGGTATCTCAGCTCTCTCATTATTATAATGTGATGAAGATATTGTAATATTATGATTAATTATATTAATTCCACTCAATCTAGGTATATTTGTAGTCACATGAGTCATTATCTAATAAATCTATGAGAGAGATGAAAGTATATT
Source organism: Sapria himalayana (assembly GCA_029783825.1). Classification (NCBI taxonomy): domain Eukaryota; kingdom Viridiplantae; phylum Streptophyta; class Magnoliopsida; order Malpighiales; family Rafflesiaceae; genus Sapria; species Sapria himalayana. The sequence goes on along the minus strand of JAREIK010001652.1, from coordinate 114,355 downwards.
GCTCTCCTAATGAATGTATGTAAAGAATAATATAAATTTGCTCTCCAAATCATTTAAATGCAAAGTGATCTATCAATGTTGATATCATATGGAAAATCTTCTCCCACAACTGTGTCCAAGTTGCATAGTGAATCTTTCCATCATGGTTAATCAATTTGTATATCCATCACATTGAGTAATAACATTGATAAACCCAAGACAAATAAGATAACGTAATATAATAACACTCATTTGAAAATTAATACATCGAATACTTTTATATAATGAGAAAAAAAATGATTGGGGCAACTTATAAGTTGAGCATTCTTATCAAAAAAAAAACAAAATAAATAATAAGAAAACAACAATACTTTATGTCAAGACTTTAATTTGATGCATACGAGTTCATAGCACCGAGTTTGGATGAAATTAATATAAACTGAGATCTCTTTAATATTTTAATGGAGTTTATTAGTTGTTCTATTGTCTGAATGTATGTTGTAATAATGATATAATTTTAAATATTCTTTCGTAAGAATAAATAGTTTATCTCAATGTGTTTTATCTACTAATAAAATATTAAAATAGAGGCTATATGCCCCACGCCTTGGTTATTGCAATAAATGGTAATGGAAGAAGAGAGTAGTGCATAGGAGCTAGACACAACTGCTTGCCTCTTACTTTTCAATGAAACAAGATTGTTTCTAAGAAAAATATAAAACTTTGTCATAAATTTCTTTCTTTGTGCATGTTGGTGTTTAACTCGAATCTAAATACCTAGCTAATTGCAAGTATCTATGATCTTTGAAAAAAATCTTAAGTCATACAAACTTCTTCGTATATCTTAATATGTGAAGAACTGTGTCATGATAAACTTTTCAAGAAGATTTTATGAAACGACTAACTTAATGACAAATTATGTTATGTTTGGTCTGATAATAGTTAGATAATTAATTTTCTCTATGATTCTCCAACAAGTTATATATTAATTAGATGGGTTAAACTAGAAGTGAAACATGTACTTGGATTGACAAAAGTATCAATTGAATATCTTCTCTATAATAAGATAATACTTATTGTAGAATAAGACATCTTCATGCCAAAAAAATATTGGAGGTTTTCAATCTTCATCTAAAATTGAGTCTAAAGATGTTGCTCGAGGTATGTGATGTCCAACTCATAATTTTTTATAATTAGAATATCATTTGCATAGATAATTAGCATAATAATTCTGTCATCGAGACTCCTCCGAAAGAACAATGATAATTCAATAATATTTTTATGTAACTTAAATGAGATGATTACCTGTGAAAATCTCAAACTAGATTCTTGGTGATTGTTTTAAGCCACATAATATCTTTCGCAATCTATAAGTTGCTTCTCCTTATACACCTCCTCAATGTCACTATTAAAATATTCATTCTTTATATCTAGTTAATGCATCCTCTAACTATGAGATTATGCATGAAAAATATGAATTTGCATTGAGGCAATCTTAGCTATTGAAGATTGTCTTAGTAGTCCATGCAAAATATCTAAGTGGATTTCTTCATTACAAGTGTTGCATTATGGTGATTTGATTAGTATCCTAAATGAGATTATATCTCAAAATATGACTTGAATATCCTAGTACTATTAAGAGAAATAATAAAACAAATAAAAAAAGTAAAAGATGATAGTAAGAGAAAATCTATGAATCAGGTAATAAATACAGTCCTTTGTTCCTATTAGAGTTATCGGAAGCTTAAGATTAGAGGGATTAGCTACAATTTTATCTAGCTCCTCAATAAGTTTATTATGGTTTGATCATGTTTGACATATCTCTCTCTCTCTCTCTCTCTCTCTCTCCTAATATAGATTCCAAGTTATGAGTGGTCAATTGTCCTAATTGCTGATTCAATATAACTCTGTATTAATAAAAACTAATGGATTAGTGTGTTATTTGGGTCTGATGAGATCTCACTACTAAGAAAACATCATTCTTTTCAGACTTAATGTGATTTTAAATTTGTTGGTAGGTTTAATGATTCAAAGAAAGAAATATTATACTAAGAATTAACATGGTTGGATGTTGTTGATGATTGATTCTTTCTACTAAGACATAATCCAAGAAGGGCTATAGGTAAGGTAGAAAGTGTAATGGACCTAGGTGTAACATCTAGATTCACACTATTCCTTAGCTCATTAAAAAATGAGTAAATAAAAAAAGTAGTGTCTGTACTTAATATAATTTTATTAGTCTTTTGTAAAAAATATTTGTACTCTATTTAGAATTTAAATAATTTCATCAAATCTAGTTAAAGATTTCATAATTTATTTTATTAAAATTTTAAAATAACACTAGTTTGTTAAACAATAAGTATCATAATTTTTTTTCTTCCATGCATATATAGATTTGTGAGGGTTATTTTACTCTCTATTTTTTAGATTTGCTCCTCAAGTTATTCATACATTTTGATGTGAATGATAATATTTATGATAAAGATATCTGGTTGCTCAATATTATTACTAATTAGAGCTATATTACATACTTATACCTTATATTATTGTTTTATACAAAAGTGTACATAGAAGTATTCATACATTTCGTCTAAGGCTCGTGAACACTTTTGATCACTAAGTAATAATTTAAGATAATAGAGCACTATCTTTCTCTCTCTCACTTCTAGCTTTGTTTCACAAAGTTGTTTATATCTTTTAATGTGAATATTATTATTTGTGATTAAGATATCTTATGTACCCTTATGGTTACTTAGTATTATTATTAATTAAAATTCTATTACATACTCATATCTTATATTATTATTTTATGCAAACGTACAAAGAGCTTCTTACATACTCTTTGTTACTAAGCAACGATTTTAAGGTAATAAGGCGTATTTTTTTTTTTTGTTTTTTTTTTGTAATACTTGTAATTTTAATAATTTCATTATATTTTATAATATCTTCTAATACTTTTATTAGTTTTCTAATTTGCTATCAAAACTTTATAAAATAGTTTTGAAATTTTAAATCTCCTTTTAGTTTATAGTTCCAAAAGTTTAATATAAATATTCAACTATAATATAATATGTATTTTTAAGAAATAGACAAATCATAAAAATAAGTTACAACCTATTATTATTTATATATATATATATATATATATATATATAACGTTATCTTTATTAGACATCATTGAATCACATAGTAGCTACTACTATTAAATCAAAAAAAAATTAATAATTTAAAATGATAAAAAATAGAGGAATAAAGAGATTTTCCTCAGACTTGTTCATCCTTATTTCTCTTTTTTGAGTTTTGTAGTTTTTAATTCTTTGGTTTCTGCTTGAATAATTTTCTTGGAAAACTAAATGAAGATAATTACTATTTTTAGAAATTATATTTTCATCAAACTCTAACCAACCAGAAAAATTATCAACAAAATAATAAAATTAAAATATAATTATTATTTTTTTATTAATATTATGGGCTACCTCTAACAAAGTGTTAGATTTATAGTTGTTTGCATGACTTTATTCTTGTTATTATGGTTCATTCAACAAGATAGATAATTTCTTAAGTTTTACTTCTTGGCTCAAATAGTATTTAATTTACTATTCATTTTTTTAGAAAATTTTGTCCTAACTAATTATTTTATAGTTTTATTATTAATGTGGATGAATATCTGAGATTGTGAAAAGACTACATCCTCCCGATCTTAATTTATCAAGAAAAGACTTCAGTCTTACATTAAATAGTAATACTTTCAAGCCAAGTTGATATTTTTACCCCAAATTTTTTGTGATACTATTTCCTAGTTTTCTTCTTGTGGGCTTTGACATTTTCATAAGTAAACGTTCTCATTTCTTTTAGCTCATTCAATTGTGCATTCTTGCTTTTAACAGTAGTTTGCAAATGAAAATGCAGCTTATTTAAAGCCCAACATATTAAATGTTTAAGTTTTAAGGATAGAGACAAATTTTCTCAAAGATCAACCTATACGGAAACATCCCCGACATGGGTTTGAAAGTTATTCTATAAGTCACAAGGTATCATCGAATCTTAAAGATTAATTTATAGTTTGTTTTTTCATACTAATAATAATTTCTTTTGCAACTCTTTTATCTTCTGTTTTCTAAATTTTAGTGATTTCCAATTTAATTCTGTCTTTGCTATTCAATATCTCTAGATCAAATTTTGTAAGAGTAAAAAAAATTAATCTAGGTTTGACATCTTTCTTTGATATGATATATTTGATTGCAGAATGGTCAGTATATATTATAGTTTTGTTTCCACTAAATATTATCTAAACTTTTCACAGACAAAAATTACAGCTAAAAGTTATTTTTCTATAATTATCTAGATTAGTTGGGTATTTGTGAGTACATTGTTATCATAGTATAAGATGTTGAATTTGTTTCTTTCTTTTATTCGAGTATTGTGCCTATAACAAAATTATTTGCATCACACATAAGTACAAATAGTAATGATTAATTTGGTGACACCATAATAGGAGATGATACAGTTAATTTCTTTAATTCTACAAAGGCATGTTAATATTTTTTATTGAATTTAAATTGCATGTCTTATTTCAAAGTATGCACAAAACTTTCGAGATCTTAGCGAAAATTTTTATAGAAATTTGCACGACCAAGTTAGCTACTATTACATTTAATTGTGACAGGGGTTAGAAAATTTTTAATTACTTTCACTTTTGTCTTGATGACTTTAATGTCTCTTTTGAATATTTTATGCCCTAAAATTATTTTCTCTTACATCATAAAATAATATTTTTCTCAATTTGATACTAAAATAGTTTCAAAGACTAAAAAGTTATTTATAAATACCTCTAGAAATTTTTTCATGATGTATGTGAAAATTGATATCATATACCATTGAAATATTGTTGAAGTATTGTATAATTTAAAATGTATTCTCCAAACATTAAGAGTACCATAAGGACAAGTAAATATTATTTTTTCCTTGATCCTCAAGTACTATAACAATTTGATTATAACTAGAATATCCATCCAAAGAATAATAATATTTATTTTCACTAAGTATATCAATTATCCGATCAATGAGTGATAAGGAGAAGTGATCTTTGTGGGTGACTTTGTTGAATTTTTTTTAATTTATGCATATTCTATAATTAGTAATAGTTATCGTAGGTATCATAGTATTATTGTCATTAGTAATTATTATTGTTCAATTTTTTAGGCACGCATTGAACTGGGAAAACCTAACAGTTATCTTAAAAGAATAAATATTTTTTGCATCAAATCACTTAATTATTTTTGTATAATCTCTTTAATAATAGAGTTTAGTTTTCGGTGTAATTGCACATAATTGTTATAACATTTCTCCAATAGGATCTTGTGCATACAAGTAGATTAATTGATTTCTTTAATATCTATTATGGTTCAACTAATTGCCTTATATTTTTCCAAAATATTGAGAAGTATTTCTTATTTTTCACAATCAAAAGTAGTTAATATAATTACGGTAAGAGTGATTTCTTTTTCTAAAATTAATAATAATAATTATGAAGGTAATTATTTCATTTCTAATGCTAGAGGTTCCTTAATGGATTGTTTGGAAGATTTAAATGCTCTTTTCGATAAATCCAAAGATTCAAAAAGTCTCTCATGTTGAAGAATTCTTTTTTTAATTTCTTTGTTTGTGGCAAAGTCTCTTTGCTATCTTCTATAATTTGGATATGAGATAATGTTTTCTTAATTTTTTCGTTATAATTTTCATTGATGACTGAGCCTCAAATTTTAATTGTCGAACATTCTTGTCTCAATTAAAAAAGACATGATGTTGAGTATATTAAATATTATTTGTTGATCATTAATTCTCATGGTAAATACTTTTTATACATTAATCAATGTTCCCCTTGTAGAAAGGATTGATTGTTTAAAAATGATTATAACCCACTTGTCATCTTTATTGTTAATGACGATGAAATTAATAAGAAAAATAAACATGTTTACTTGTACTAACACGTCTTTAATTTTTTTTTCATGGTAAGCAAATGATCTATCATCAAGTTAGAGAATAATTGTGATATGTCTTGCTTCTCCAGTAAATCAATACTCAAAGAGAAGCATAGGCGTCAAGTTGAAATTTTCTCTTAAATCACATTGAGATATTGCATAATAGGTATTATCAATTGTGCATGAGATTGTAAAATTTTTAGGATCCTTTAATTGTAAAATTTGGATGTATTCATTTGTAAGTGTCATTGTTTAAAACTTTTTAAATCTTTTTTTCTTGGAGATGATATATTTCATGATGCTCTTTAAAATTTGGATGTATTCATTTGTAAGTGTCATTTGTAAGTGTCAATAAAATATCAAAAATACTATTTTTAGCGAGCCCGTTGGAGATGCTCTTAGAGGTATTTACTCATTGATTATTTTAAATTAGGTTAGGGTGTTATTTTCATCATGGATTGTAATGATTAAAGTTATTTACTCCCTTGTGTTATTTCCAACCTGGATTGTAAAGATATTTGAGGTAAAATTTTTTTTTTACATTGAACTAGATTAAGTAAACTTATTACTCTGTCAAAATTCTATTTTTGAAATTCTATGTGGAGTCTGGAAACCAGTATGATTATTCATGTATACGTCACAAAATAAAGTTCAACTGTAAGAAAACTGCTGGATGTACCCATACAGTAGTAGTGGTGGTGGTGGCAAATGGCGTTGGATCCACCCGCATGGTAGCATCTACCAGCGGGGTGTTAAAAACGCTAACACAGCTGTTGAAGGGCTTTGGTGCCCCCATAAAGGTAGCAGAACGGTGCTGGAGATGCCTCCCTCCATTGACAGCTTACGAGGCCAGACAGTGGATGGCTGAATGGTAGTTGAGTTTCCATGTTACATGTCGGTGAGAATGAATCGCGGGCAGCTGAAATGCTCGCTGAACGGGGGGTGCGCATCGCCGGCACAGGACCTATCAACGAACAGTCCCAGAACAAAACAAATACAACTTGTTCCCTGAACCCCATGGATGTGTGCTTACGAAACTGTAAATTCATATCCAATAGACAGGAATGAGATGTAAAAAACTTCTGATAATCAAAATACTCATATCCTCTGGTTGCAGAATAATGTAAACATTTTCTGTGCATGTTACGTTTGTTTGATGAGTTATCGTGTGTGCATTTAACAATATTTGTTTGGGACGTGCAGGGTGGAGAAGGCTGTTGTCGAGTTTTTCTGGACTGGAGGACATCAATTGGATGCTTCGCTCAGTGATTCATCGGAATGTGCAACTGATATTGTTGTTAATGATCTTTCTGCCGTCGAATTGACATACTGGGAGGCTGATATTTTGTCAGCCTTGAAAAAATATGAGAGCCCTGGTGAGCCTCTAGTTGTTTGGGACATATCCAGGCCCTCTCAGCGTTCAAGCATGCTCGGCCAAAATATTTGGACTGCATTCTTCTCAAATAGCTCTCTGTAACAAACCTAGATGCCTCTATTCCGCTTTCCAATAAAGAGGCGTGCACCCGTATCTCTCGAAGTTGAGCAAATATTTCGAGACGCAAACTGCATCTCCTCAATGTAATCCATAGACGTGTGATTCTGTCTGAATGCGAGGAAAATGGAGCAAATTATGAAGCAAACTTGACACAGAGAAATGATTCTAAAGTCGAGCAGCATGCTTTGTGGGAGGAGCTACTCTGGAGCAGTGAGAGAGAACTGCGGGAAAGGCTTGTGAGTTTCACTTTTTGTTCTTACATGAATACCAGGAGCCATCCATCAATTTCCATCGCTGGCAATTAGAATCCCATCGGAGTAGAACAGATGGAGCATTGGGTTGCGCAAGACTATGATCGCCTTGGAGATGGGATCAAAGTTCTTGCTTCAGAAGTGGGAAAGCGTTGTCAACAGTGCCATTCAGATGAGCATGGAGCAGAAGAGCAATGTAGTTATTGCTCGGCACCTGTGCCTTTTGATTCCCCAGAAGTTACATTTTGTCGAGGCTCGAATGGAGTTGCTGAGCATAAATTGCTGCGCTACTCTGTTTCTATGCGGATTTGCCCCATTGTTCCCTGGTGATATTGCAAGTGTTGCTGCAGGTGGGCTTCCAGATTGGCTCCGGGTCCTTTTTCAGAATGCCCGTTTGTTGCTGCCCCCCCATGGATCTCTTGTCGTCGTCGTCGTCGTCGTCGTCGTCGTCGTCGTCGTCGATGGAAGAAGAAAAATTGGCAGCAAAATCATTTTGCCCCTTTTGTGGGATATTGCTTCGGAGATTTCTGCCAGATTTTCTGCTCTCTGCGTCTCCTGGTTTAAGCCGTCTTTTGCGCTGTCCAATTTGTTTTTCATCATTCCAATTTTTCTCCATTACGGTACGGGCCGATTCTTAAAAGAATTTGGCTTCTTTCTTCTTATTAAATTAGAAATTCAAGGGCTGTAAATTGTTAATTAATTTTTAGTGATGTTAATTTAAATTTTTTAATTTATATGTTTCAAAAAATTTATCTAATCATAGTGGAGTTAATTTAGTATAAATACAATGTTTATTTATAAATTATTTATATATATAGCATAACTTTGTGATAGATTATTGTCATAAAATAAAATATACAACATAAATTTAATTGTCAAAAATATATATTTTGTTCATCCTGAAGATAAATATATGTATTTGTTGTAATTAAATTTCTCATATTATGAAAATATTATATTATGAAGATGCTAAGAGTATTTTTTCCTTCATGTCAAACATTATTTTGCCATTCTTTTTTTTTTTTTTGTGATAACTATGTTTTGGAGCACCAATCCAAAAAAAAAAAAAAAAAAAAAGCCCAAATTTTAATATTTAAAAAATGATAGACAAAACTCAAATTTTAATATTTTAAAAAAAGGAAAAAAAATAGCTCAAATTTTGTCATGCTCTCAATTATCATAATACCAACATATTCTTAACTTAATAAATTATAACTTACATTTAATCTTGATACAGGAACCCAAATTCTTGGAAAGTCACCCGAGAAAATATATATTCTTTTTAATTCATTTATTATTTCCCTCTAAATTGTAAGGTCTCATTGATCATGTTGATCCATGAGATGGGTTGGGGTACAAACATATATTTTCTCTTCCAACACAATCTCCCATTTGATCTATTTGATCCCTAGAAACAACTACAATGAGAGTAGTAATATGACGAATAGTTTATCCATATTGATCATCATCAATCTCATCGAAAAATTGGTTGAAAGTGACATGACTATACTATTTTTCCAAATCATATGAATTATCCACTAATAATTGTTAAATGAGATCGTGATAATATGTGGAGTACTTTCTTACATAAAGTTGATCATCTATGCGTACATATATATATATATATATATATTTGTGTGTGTGTGTGTGTGTGTGTGTGTGTGTCATTAGGAATTAGTGCTTGTTTTTTTTTTCGCGAGACCCTTATATAATCTAAACAACCAATAACAAGTGTAACATGCATGGAATATACTCTGTTATCCCTTATAATTATTAGTGACTTTTATAATTATTTTAATGATCTTCAATCTCCACACATGACTAATATCATTCAACATTATCATTAATGGTACGTACATTCATCCGAATATTCATAACATCTTGAACAACTCTTAGAATCAACTGACATATGCCCAACACTCAATGTGTCACTATTTTCCCTTTGAACTATGTCAAAGTCAATCAACCAGCCACTCTCCTCACACACCTCATTAGACTTTACATCACTAACTAAGGCAATATCTCTCTCCATGACAAAAGAATTGGTCTCTCTCCCAACATCATCTCTTCTCATATGCTTCTTTTATAGTTTCTTATTATTTGGATAATTTCTTTTTAAGTGTCCTACTTGATCACATTAGTACATTGTTGTTAACTTACTTTTGGAATTCCCCATAGAAGAATATTCTATTCCCTCTTCTAGCATGCATCTAGTAGAAATCTTGCTCATCCTCTCATTTTTCTTTGAAACTGAGCATGCCTACAAGTCTTGAGCATCCTCTCATCTTACTCTGAAAGTGAGCATGCCTACAACTCTTAGGCATCTTTTTATCTTTCTCTAAAAGTGAGCATACCTAGAAGCTTTTTTTTTTTCCTTTGTCTCGCAACCTCATTTATATGATCATATATAATTAAAGTCATGGTGAGGATGATATTTGGGGTTAAGATATTGAAAGATAGAATCAATATTTCCTGATTATCATAAAATAAGCTGAAAAGCACATCATCCAATTATAGATGCTAGCAAGTTAGCAAGTTCTTAGAAATTACACACGTGTAGCAACATCTCTATCCTAATAATTCTAGGTTAACCAAGTACAAAATTAAGATGATATGTATTTTTTGGTGTATTTTTCTCATATATTAACTCAATTCTTTTACATATCATATCTGCATTTGTTATTATGGAAATGTGATTAAAAAGTGTTTGTCCTCCCCCAATGTTAAATCATGGTTGAGATCTTATAGTGCACTCTCATTTACTCTTTATTATTTATTTTATCCAATTTTAGTTGAACGACAACCATGTCAATTAAGCTTTTTGCCATTAAAATATCTAACATTTTTGTTTGATAGATTGAACAAATAAAGAATTTCAACTTAAATCATTCCCACTAAATTAGTTTCTTTCATCTCGAAGATATAGTAATATGTCTATGAACAAATAAAAATTCTAATCACCAAAAAATTAATTATTTCACTCTAATATTATTTATTGGGGTAAACATCAGCCCAAATATTAAGAAATCTTGTATCAAAAGTTTTTCGACTCTTCTTACATAACCCAAATTTTTTTTTACAAATCACAAAAAAATTAATTTTAGGTATAAATGCACAAGTATGTACACAAATAATACATACACACACATCAAAATTTTGGAGAAATGAACCAGCATTATTTTATAATAATTTTATAGTCAAAAAGTAAAATGCACCCCACTAAGTGAATTTAATTCTACAAAATATTAATTTTTTTTATTCCACCAAAATTTTAATTTTTTTGAATGTAATAATTAAAATTTACCAATATTCTAGCAAAAATTTACAAAAAAAAACAGTTTTCAAATTCTAGCAAAAATTAAATTTTCTATTACTAAAAAAGTATGGTTATCTTTTTTACTTGAAATTAACTTTTTTTTTGTTATTCCAAAATTTTTAATTCTTTAATATTGTCCAAAATATATAATTGTTACATCAAAAATATTTTCAAAATATGATCTAAATCTGCTAAAACTCTTGAAATTCTTAAAATATTCGAACAAACTTAATCTTGGATTTGTCAAAATCAATTTTAATGTTACTCAACTTAGGTATCGTTTGTTTTTTTTGTACTTAATGCTGAATATAACCTTTTTTAAGATTAATAATAAATAGTACTTGATAGCATTAAGTATTAAGTCGTTTGTTTTTTTTTTTTTGCTTAATGTTGAATAGATAAGTGGAGACCGAAGTGAGGGTTTTGATTGTGAGGGAGCGAGATTTTTCTGAATGGAAAAAATCAAAATTTGTGACTTTTTTATTTCATCTATATTTTTAAAAAATTCAGTGATAAGTTAGTAAAAAATAAAAAAAATAAATGGCTGAATGCTGAAATTAATTTGGTTTCAGCATTCATCCAAAAAAATAATCACGACCTTAATGTGTTCCACCAAATTAATTGAGAGCACTCATAAATTCTGCTTCAAGCCCGTGCACATCATCATTGCAAGTCTACAACATTGGAGGAGAAAGAATGAAAAGAAAATAATATTTCCTTGAAGAGACCCTAGAATAGAGGTGTCAAACATGTCGGGTAGTCCGGGCCCGGGCCGAGACATGACTTAGATGTCCCTGGCCTAGTGTGGTCCAGAACTGTTCCTAGGCTGGTGCAAGGCTGGCTCAAGGCACGGCTTGTCTCGTGTCGTGCCGAGCTAACCCGAGCCTCATGTCGAGTCAGACATGCTTTGATACCCTGGTCCAAAGGCACAATTCTTTGGCATGATCCAAATTATGTCCTGCCCCCCAATCCGAATACTTGACTACCTTGTAGTCAAATGATTGTATGACCTAGTGAGGAAAAATGTAAAACTTGAAAAAATCAGTGAAGAAGAATGAAAAGACATGCACATTAGGGAAACCTCTACAATTTGGTAATGGATAAATATCTATATTAGAAAAGAATACTTATAGAAATAAAATATTAATTTTTATATGTCTAGTTGACCTAAAATTCAAATATATTAGTCTAATGTTAGGACACATTAATATCTTTTAAGGCCCTAATGAATTAATTTCATCAATGAAAATAGTTATGGAAAATAAGTTATTATCTTTTTTAATGTTGAGCTCACTTCCACATTGTTGTCATAACTTTATAGTTTTTATAAGCATGTTACTACTTGGAGGTATTATGTTGATGCATGTCATCTCAAAAAAATTATTGTTTGAAGAAATTAAAAGAAAAAAAATGAGAGTGGAGTTTCTCATGGTATTCTTGCTTCCATGAGACATGGTAGGAGTGTCAAAAAGTACAAACAACCTGATGGAAGAACTCATTCTTTTAGAGGCAAGTTGCAAAGTAAAAAATAGTCTCGTATTACCACTATAATGTGATGGGAACTTGAAAAAAAAAACTATTATTCTAGAAAATGATTGCAACAATAATGCACGAGAGGGATATACCCAAGAAGAAGCCAATTTCATCTCGGAGGATAACTTTATGCTAGTCAATGATGATAATTCTACTAATATAGTATCTTAAGAGGTTGATTGACTTATTGACTCAGAAGCATCATTTTATATCATCCTGCATATTAAATAGTTACTACCTATACGCCTAGTAATTATAGCATAATAAAGATGAGTAATAATAAGTACATCATAGATTTTAGGCATGAAAGACTATTTATCTATAGATGTAGATATATATTACCTGATATTTAGAGATGTCTGGTACATATTGTATATTCATGTGAACCTGATATCTATTGGTATGTTGGATGATATGAGATATATTAGTTATTTTGGTGATAGTCGGTGGAAACTGGTCAATGGTGCATTAGTCATTTGCAAGGGGTTTGAAGAATACTTTGTATGTCACTCAGGCAATAGTATCTAGAGATCAAGCAAATATGATTTATCAAAAGAGCAATACTGGTCTCTGGCATAAGAGACTTAGTCACTTGATTGAGAAGGGCCATTAGCTTTTAGCTAGAATAAATATCTTGCCTTTTGACCATGGATCTTCTCTTAATGATTGTATGGACTGCATGGTTAAAAGGTCATAGTGTACGGATAATGAATCTTTGAATATCCCAACCTTATTCTTACCAATGTTTGTTCCATATAGAGTAGAATATTCGGTGGGACCCTTTAATTTGTCATATTTATTAATGATCACTCTAGGAAAGTATTGGCATATACACTAAAAATGAAAGATTGTGTATTTTCTATCTTTTAGGAATTTTATGCTAGAATTGGGAGAGAGATCATTAGAAAATTGATCTTCATATGCTACGATAATTAGAGAGAATATTGAGGTCAATTTAACAACTATTATGTATCTCATGGTATTAGATATGAAAAATATCAGGCAAGATGTCATAATTAAATGACATCACTAAGAGGATGAATCAGACTATTAAGGATGAAGTTTAGTGCATGCTTTCTCATGCCCTTCTTCCTAAGGAATATTGGGGTAAAGGTATGGGTATGGCTGCTGATGTAATCAATATGTGTTCTACCACATACATGGATGGAGACGTTCTCAATAGAATTTGGACTAAGATTCTAAGAAAGATATCTTATATGATCACTTATTATTATTATTTTTTGTTACAAAGCATACGTACATATCCCAAAAGATGAATGCTCTAAATATAATGATACTACATGCCTATGCATCTTCATTGGCTATGAATATGAGAATTGGGTGTAATTTATGGGATCCAATTGCAAAGAAGTTTGATCAGAGCAGAGAGGTAATTTTTAGTAGGATCAATTTGTGGATAGAAGTTATTCGAGTAGAGAGGAGAGTAATTTCATAGAGATTTCTATTTACACATAACCAATGCTAGTTCCTTCCAAAGATGAGTCTAATAAAGGTCAAGGAATTAAGTAGTCACGTAATAATTTTAAGCCTTATGATATACCTAATATTTCTAAGCCTCATGATGCACTTAATATTTTTGAGCTATAGGATATACTTGATATTTTTGAGCCTTATGATATACCTATTTAGAAGGTGAGAGACCATATTCTAGGTAGAGGTATCAAGTGTGCAGGGTTGCCCGGTCCCGACATGAGGTACAACTTGATTGAGTTGTGCTTGGCTTGGCACATCATGATTTAGAAACGTGCCTAGGCCCATGTTAGGCTCCTCGAGGCACAATTCATGTTGTGCTATGCCTAGGTGGCCCGGCCATTGTGTTGGGCCAAGCACAACCCGACCGCCTGGCCCGAAGGCATGGTTTTTTAGCATGACCCAAACCATACCTCAGAACATTGGCCGAGTTCGAGAGCGATCTGAACCCGACCGCCCGTGACACCCATGATCCCCACCCACCACAACATCATTGTGCATGCACCACACCACACTTTGGGCCTTTGCCCAAACCCGAAACCAATGCTCCAATGAGTCGACCCCATTAGCAATGATAAAAAATAAAAAATAAAAGTTGCATGTCTGCTAGCGATTGGATGCGCCCCTAATGGCTAGCAGTAAAAATCCGATGGCTATCATGTTTCTGCCTAATTTTTTTAATAAAAAATTTAAAAAAATATTCAAAAAAATGATTTTATTAAATTGTTTTTTTAAAATCTATAATATATCTTTCTCTCTCATTCCTGATATATATCCATAAATCCACATTTTCTTCTCTTTCTCTCTCGTCTCCTTTCATTTCTCATTCTCTCTCCTCTTGCTCTTGGGACTGGGGTGCGGACTATGGTGCTGATATCAGATTTGGATATCGGACATCACACATCTTTAAGCAAATGAGTTTACACTTTACAGATATTATTTTTTAAATTTTGTTTAGTTTTATTTTTATTTTTATTTTAATTAATAATTTAATATAAAATAATATTTAATTTTTTAAAAAAAATAATTTAGATATAATTAATAAAACTAATAAAAATTAAAGATGAAAAATAGTAATTTTAATGACAATAACGAAATTCATATTAAGGTAACCATATATAATTTTAATATAGATAATGATAACCCTACGGAAATGTCTGATACCGCTTAAACATTATTTTTCTAACATGACCTCAACCTAAATATCTAAAAAATAAAAAAGCTAAAAGAAAATTAATAGTTTGGACTCACTTTAATATTATACAAAATAAAGATATTAGTGATGTCAATAATGAATCAAGCCAAATAAAGGAGTTATGAAGAGCAACCAGGATGACTCATCTGTATGTGTGCTTAGTTGATGTGCACTAAACTATCCCGAACAAACTTAGTTTTTTCTTTAAAATTATTTTATTATAATTATAATGATGATTGAACAAGGTAGGCAACCAGATTAAGTATTGAATGCTCACAACTCTTCCATGTCAAACATAATACATATGTACCAATTCTCACATGCATATGATCATCAATGTGCATATGTGACAAGCCAGGGATTTGAAAAAAGTGGTTTATTTTGAACAATGATACAAAACTTAAAAAAAGTTATTCAAGTGTATGTGATTAACAAGTAATATATAAGTGAATTGATTACCATCTCCACATGGATTGAATATGTGTAAAAATAATTAAATGATAATCAACTTTAGTTAATTAATTAAAAATATTTAATTCAAACAACTAAAGATAAAATCAAATTATGAATAAAAATAGATATCTAGGATTTTAACAAAAGCAACAAATAAGGCGATAAAAATTTTTAAAATTAATAAATGTATACTAAATTAAACTAGGACTGGGGCTCATACAGACATATGGTTACTAAGTAATAATATAAGATATTAAATACTTTCTTCACTTTTTATTCACAAACCCCTCCAACTTAAGTCTTCTTTGCATAAATTATCCTCTTATATTCTTTTTGTTTAGTTTTTAAATTTGTGATCAAAGCTTAATAAAACTGTTCTCAAATTATAAGTCTCTCTTTAGTTTAAGGTTCTCAAGGTTTATTAAAAGAATTCAACTAGCATCTAATGTACATTTTATAGGAAATATACATATCTTAAAAATATGATACAACATTTATAATTTACCCCCGCAGCATTATCTTCATAGGGATTCATTGAATCACACATTGACTAACACTGCTAAATTGATCTAAAAATTTAACAAATTAATTCAGTTGACTTGAAATATAAAAAAGATAAATAGATTCTCCTCAAACATGTACATTCTTATCTCTCTTTGTTGAACTTTACGATTTTGGTATACTTTGTCTTCTACTCCTCTAAAAATATTCTTGGGAACCTTAGTGTGAATCATTGGTACTTTTAGGAATCCTATTTCATCATCTTTTAGCCAACTTGAAAATTTATAACAAAATAATAAAACTAAAATAATATATATATATTATTTTATTATACTTTGGGTTACCTCCCACAATGCACTTGGTTTATAGTCCTTGGTCAGTCTTCCTCCTCTTTGTTATTGTTCCTTTAATGAGATGAATATTTTTTTCTCGCTTTATTTCTTTGCCCAAATAGTATTTAATTCACCTCATATTTTACTAGAAACTTTTTTAATGATTGATCATTTTGTAATTCTATTGTTCCATGCGGATGACCATTTGAGATGATGAAAAAGCTAGAACATTTTGATTTTTTTTGCAAAGAAAAATTTGCAACCGTGAATTAAATAGTAACACAGCGTACCATGGTTGAAAATTCCCTCTTTTTAATTTTTTTATCATGTTATTTCTTTTTTTATTTTCTCCTTATAAACTCTAACACTTTCATAATAAGATATTCTCATTTTTTCAAGCACATTCAATTGTATTTTCATACTTTCACCCAATATTTTAAATTAAAATTTAGCTTCTTCAAAGTCCAATATACTTTATGTTCAAACTCTAAATGTAAATGTAAGTCTTCCAAAAAATCAACTTATATGGGGACATTCCCAACAGGGCTTTGAAAGATTTTCTATAAGCCCACAAGGAATCATTGAGTCTCAATTCGAAGAATATATGTTAATTACCATGAGTATGATACTTATGAAGGCTAAAGTGAAAATGCATATAGTACAATACTATTTTGCATCTTTAAGATAATAAGATATTAGAGAATATAAGTTATACATTCGAAGCAATCATCAAGGGTAGTTGACCAATTACCTAAAAAGTGTAGATGTGAGAAAGACCATCGCATAAAAAAATATGTTGCTATGGTATTGAAATATCAAGAGGAAAACTATGAGAGAATCATCTTTGATAGTCATAGTCCAAGGTTGATAGCCACCTTGTATACTAAGAGAGCATACATCTATTTTTACACCAATCTACCTCTTGTCTAAAAACCAAACATAATATTGACTAAATATTAGAGAAATATCATCATCCACAATTATGCGAGCCAACCTTAGAGTCTGAGTATCTTTTTGAAGATTAAGTACATCTATTCAACTCAAGCAGAAATTAATTCACTTATAATTGATCAAACCATCTACACATTCCCTATAGAATTAATATCTAGACTTATGTCCATTTTATTACTTGTACTCCCGATATACTTGCAAAGATATATTAGATGAAAGATCCTCACCCAATGAGATGTAGGGAATGTATCATCTATGATAGTGCTGTCACCCTAACAAAGTCGCAATAACTTTTTGGCATCGCTACCAAGGATATTTTTTGTTATAATTTGATTAGTTAACTTGAGTTGATGTAACTATGCAAGGGTACTATTTCTAGTTTTGTGGATGTGATTATTTTCTTGTGTTTATATTGTATTTGTATTTTGTTTTACAATTTTCTTGTCTATTTTGTAGCCGCCACTTCTTACATGAGCAGATCTTCTGTGACTAAGTTATACCCTTTGACCTAAAAAATTAAGAAAATAATGAGAGTGCTTCAGAGATAAAGAGTTAAGAGAGAGCCTATCGAAATAAATGAAAGCAATGAAGACTACTAAGGTGGTTAAGGAAAAGCTATCCAATAGTCCTATCCTCGTCGTAACTTGGGAGATTATTGACAGCCTACTATGAAGAATAACTATTCTAAGATTTAGATGCAACTCATGCAAGTGAATCACTTTGAGTTTAAGATGAGTTTGATAGTTATGTTACAACAACATAAATATAGTGGGAATATTTAAGAAGATTCGAATAGCCATATCATAATTTTTTAGAGTTATGCTACATGGTAAAAATGTAATGAGTTACTTTCATTTTTCTTTGA
Organism: Sapria himalayana; assembly: GCA_029783825.1. NCBI lineage: Eukaryota > Viridiplantae > Streptophyta > Magnoliopsida > Malpighiales > Rafflesiaceae > Sapria > Sapria himalayana. The sequence goes on along the minus strand of JAREIK010001652.1, from coordinate 96,012 downwards.
GAGAGAGAAATAGTTAGTTCTAGTACTCATCTTGATGTTCGATTAAGAGTTGAGATGAACTTGTGCAAGTATTTCTCACCAAGTTCCTTACACCTCAAACTATCTCTCAACTAAGGAGAGAGATAAGTCAATTTGGCTAAGATAACCAAGAGATTCTATATGATGTTTCAGACTGATTTAAAGAGCTTTGAGGAGGTGCCCTCAGTATGAAATTAAGTTGTAGTTCCAAGCAAAAAAATTCTTCAATGAGCTAAACTAACTGACTGAGTACATAATTGATGTGACCTTGGAGAGGTTTCATGATGAATACGTTGCCCGAGGAAGAATATTTTTTATTTGAAAAGCTAGTAAAGAATAACTATCAAACTCCAAATAATTAAGTGCATGGAAGGAAGCATGCTAGATTATTGGAGTTAGATGTGTTGACCACTATAGAGGAGAAGATGGATGTGCTTTTCAATAATATTGGATCCCAAAATGACAAGCAAACATGTGTTGGATAAGTTTTGACCAAACAACAATATCCCCACACACAATAATTATAATATGAGAAATCAAAAAAAAATCTATCATATGGGAGCCCTAAGAATGTGCATGAAAACTAGAGAAAATTTAAAAAAAGTGAGAATAACTCAATGAGGTATCAAATACAAGAAGCATCAAGCTTCAATTATATTCACCTAAAGAGAGTAGAAAAGTCATCACTTAAAAACAACATACTCGCCTTACTCATGGAGATAGAAGAAAAATTATCTTCAAGAGAACTAGATGAAATGGATTGAAACATTGCTAGAACAGATGAACATGACAATAAAAATTAAGTTGAAGAGATTGAGAATAAACTTGGACAACTAGCAATCTCAATAAAAGAGAAGAGTATGATTAGAATACCAAATGATACCGAGACAAATTTTAAGAAGTGTTTGTCTATTATACTAGGAAGCAACAAAGAGTTAGGTAGAAAATAAGATGAATTAGAAGCTTAAATGAAAGTTATCATATAAGAGGGAGTTGCGATAAAAAAAGTCATGACTTTCCCAAAAATTTATTACATAGCCTGGGTATGTAGCACAAGATGTCATGTTTAGAGGTGTCAAACATGTTTTATCATTCCAGCAATGCCAAATTTTCAAGGTACGTCCATGCCACTATGTTGGGTCATGCACGAGATGGTTAAATTTTCTTGTGTGCCTTGCATGACATGGTGGCATGGGCCACCAGCCTAGCATGGTAGTGTAGCATGGTCCACCAGCCTAGAATGACACGTTGGGCACAACCGAGTGCACGGCCGTGCCTAACCATGTTAAATGGCAAATATGCATGGGTCGTGCAGCTTCATCATTACCCATTGCATGATTGTCGATGGGTGGTCGACAGGTGATTACCCATTGCATGATTGTCGATGGGTGGTCGACAGGTGATCACCTTACAAGCTGTTCAATTACAATCAGCCACTTTGCCGATTCTTTTAAATAAATTAGACCACTCTAGTGACCACCTGACATGGACCCCATTAGGCAATCACCTTTGGTTGGTTTAACATGCCTCTAAGCTTGGCACATGGGTCATGCCTAGCCCGACATAAAGAACAGTTCATGTTGGCCCAGCACAACACAAATCGTGCTATGGGTGGCCCGGCCCGGTTCGAGGCACAATTATAGACCATGGCATGCTGGGCCAGGCACTGCTAAACCAGGTCAAGCTGTGGGTTGTGCCTAGGCCACCTAGTCTATTTTGACACTTCTAGTCATGCAATATCCCAAAGTCGTGACACAGCATGCTTTTGACATCTTCCAAAGCCATGACACAACATGGTGTGATATTCTCCAAAGTTATCGTATCCATAAAAACTACTGCTCAAATCTTGTTCCTAGTTGAGATAACTGAAAAAAATAGAGAAGGGTGATGAGATATAGATTACCCAAAGTAATGATTAAAAAAAATATACAACAAAATGATTGCTAATTATAAAAATTTCCTACGAATCTTCCTTTTCTAGAATGTTTTAGAAAGGACAAGATGGATGAATAATTTGAAAAGTTACTCAATGTGTTTTGGAAGTTAGAAAACATTCTATTTATTGAAATATCATCAGAAATGCCAATCTACAATAAGTTCAATAAAAAACATAATGGAATTGTGCAATGTGACTTGGGATAATATATGAATTTGATGTCATTATCCGCATTGTAGATATTGAAGCTTGGCGAGAATACTCTGATTGCCCTTTTACTTGAAATAACTAATCATTCAATTAAATTTCCAAATAATATTATTGAAAATATTTTGGTAAAGGTTGATAAATTTATTTTTTTGGAAACTTTTGTTGGGTTTGATATGGAGAAAGATTAGTATGTTACTTTGATCTTGAGAAGACCATTTTTTTCTATTGGATATGTGTTGATTGATGTCAAGAAGGTGGAATTCATATTTGTGTGGGCGAATAACTAATAAAATGCAACCTCTGTAAAAGAATACAAAATCTATATTATGATGAAGAAGATTACTAGAGAATAGATGACCTATTATATACAATGATGAGATTGAAGACTGACTTTAGATAGAAAGTTTTTGTAGAAGAGTATTAGCTCGAAGAAGATGAAAAAAATGAAAAAGTATATAAACCATGACGTGAAGAAAATAGTGGAAATGATAATGAAGATGCAAACTACTATGAAGTCATGACTTCTATAGAATCCATGTCATACACTCCAATGATGCAAAGGAATAAATGGAAATGATAAAATGCTCAATTCAACAATACATAGAAATTATTGAAGAGACTTTCGTCGTTATGACAGATGTACAAGTAAAGAAAAGGTTTCAACTGATTGTTAACATACTAGAAGAGAAAAACAAGGTAGAAAAAATAATTTTAGAATATTCAAAGCTAGATGAAAAAAAGGTAGGTGCAATAAAGAAAGTTATGAATTAAATGGATACCACAACTTTATCTACTGAAAAAATTATGAAAGTCATGATTGGAGACAAAGCCTTGATTAATATAATCTAGATAGGAATTCCACAAGCAGTGACTATTTAAAGAGTTACAATATTTTCCAAAAAAATCTTAAGCAACGATACCATGATATTTCCCAAAGTAGCAGCACCGATGGCAGAAGGTCCTAAAATAGACATGCTAACAAATTATATAATATTGAATAAGAAAATAGGAAGACAAGATAAAAAAGAAATATTATATATAGTGAAGCTAGTATGAACTACTAAAGTTTCGGACTAAATTTAAAGATATAATGAAGACATAATTATGGACATTAAATATATCACTATTTTGGGGGCAACCCAAGAAATTTTGTTCTATGCAATTTGATGAATAAACACATTAAACCACAAACCATATACTTCATAATAAATTCCAAACTTATTGACCCTATTTCCAATAAAAAGTCCTTCATGGCAATCAAACCTAGTCATTGTAATCTTAGATGTTTACTTCTTTTAGTATGAATATTTGGATGAAGATTTATTACTCGAGAATGAGTAATATAATTAATGTGTGAGTTTGTTTGACATTTTATGTATCAATGTTTTGGGTAATTTGGTAAACTTATCTTGTTGTTTATGCACTTATTATAATGTTTATTGGAGAAATTTCACTAAAACCTTAATTGGATAGAAATTGATAATTATTAGTGAAATTGTAAGGATTGAGTGGCATTGATAGACTTGGTAGAGCAAAGGCTTGGATGGAGTAGAAACGATAGAGAGTCATGATAATTACATTGTCAAAATTTGGAAACACCTTTCATAATATTTCTTGAGTAATATGATCTCCTTTTTTCGTCATAACACTACAAAGAATAATTCATTATATAACATAATCATTATAGCCTTTATGCATATTTTAGAAAAACCAACACTCAATGGAAGGATAACTCTTTTTAATTCTTTGTGAGTTCCTAGAATTGCTCATATTATGCTTGCACTCCTCTCAAAATTAGAGACTATAAAAAATATCTTTCTTTTCATTCCTCCTAACCTCCTCACTAAATTGGTAGTCCATAAACTATATACATAGTTTCAACATAACATGAGGCATGACATATTCAAGGATACATCTATTATTTCTTAGTTATTGAATAAATAATTAAGTAACAAAGCTAATTACTAGTCTTCTAATAACATCTTTATAGATACAAGTTAGTTCACCAATATTGAAAGTCATTCACATGCCCAACTATTTCATTATCACTCTAGCACTTCTCGTTCTCAATATGGGTGATAATCAATGCATTATTCCTCGGAATATCCTTTTCAAACATGCACTCGATCTTCTTCCATATAATATTCTTTCTAACCTCCTTAGAGATATGGCAGAATGTGTCAAATCCAACCCATTGCATAATGGTGATAGTGGCTTGAGGTGCACAATGTCTAAATCACTACCACTCAATTACTCAAATGGAATAATTGGTTGAATTTAAGTAAATCATTCTTAGTGAATTCATATCTTTCACAATCACAATAATTCAACTCAAACAAGTATGCAAACAAAAACTCAATAAACAAATAGCCATGCTCTAATGGTACTTGTTAGTTTTGGAACAATGTTTTTTCATAACGAAAATATGATAAATTAAATTATTTATTTCAATTTTGAAATTATTTTATCAATTACCAAAAAAAACTTTATCAACTAGATATAATGTGAAATAAATTTTAATGGAAATTTATAAACAATCCATCATCTATAAGCTTAAATAGAATTGAGATATGTATAAAATTTATTAGAATCAACATGTTGTCCTAAGTTAATATTGATATATAAATATAAAAATTCATAGAATATAATACACATACATAATATCTATCAAACATAATACATTATTTTTCAGACAAGCACGCTATTCTTCAAAACATTATGGACTAGATATATCAAATTATTAGGGAAGCTAGACATAACATGAGGCTTGAATTTTAAAAAATGAAGAGCCCAGCTTGGCATGATCCTACTCATGCCTATTCATGCAGTGTAGCAGGTTGGCATGGCCTAGGCTAGTGGCATGCAATGACTCAACATTTTTACTTAGCCTATGCCATAATGTTCTAAGTCATGTCCTTAACTTTGGTCGTGCTTGGATCACAATGGGTGGCAATGACTCATGGCCCAACTAGAAATGACTAGCGTAAAAAAATGACGATAGGTCATTCTCGAGTTGGGCAAGCAAAGTGATCAATCTAATCCACATTTTTTATCACTGATAAATTTATATTCATTGTGCCACTCATTATGTTGTAATGGTTAGATTCATTGAAATGGTCAAAAATTAACTATTTTTTCTAAGTTTTTAAATGTAAATTTATTATGAACATATTTAAATTATATTTATATTGATACTAATCTTTCTTGTCCATTCTAATCTTCAAATTCTTTAATAAAATTTAACAATAACATAAATCTGAAGTGTAAGTTATATTTTTGAAGAATATGATACTTGATGACATGGACTCCATTATATTAAACAAGGTTTAAGTATATTTATTTTTATTTACATAAAATATATATTCCTTCTATAATTTTAACGTAGTATTGGTAATTTTGTTTTGTGGTAACATTTAAAATGATTCTTAGTCAATTAAATGTTGTAATTAAGAAAATAAATTTAATATTTTTAAGGATTTGGATTTATATACCCCCAACTCATATAGTTTTTTTTTGTTTAACCACACCTCAATATATGTAAATGCACACAGTATTACGCCTAAGGTAAGGCCGTCTGAAAGACCAAAGCTGCCAAATCCTAAGCACCCCCCTAAGGCTCTAAAATGAGTGCCAAAGAAAAATATGGTTGACATGAGTCATCCTCAAAAGAAAAAAACAACGAAAACAAAAGTGGGGTCATAATAGATATACGGGCATCATAATATCCCACGTTGGCTAATAAAAATAAAAAATTAACTTTACAGATCCAAATCTCCAATGCCAACTTTGCATCATTTGCACCGCAACCCAAACCCAAGAAGATCCAATATCACCCATCAATATTTATGCCTGCAATGCCACATCATGCACTAATAAGCACCCATAATTATATTAAGTGTAACAAACCTGACTGATCTAGACTACTCCGCCACATCAACCCCATGCTGCCATGATACCCTAACCTGCAAAACAAAAAAAAACTCACATAAAAGCATCATTAACAAGGGAAAATATGTGTGAGTAATTTTATCTCTTAACCTTCAACCTACAGGACTATAGAATTATCTTGATAAGCTTGTCAACCTAAAGCCGCCCTCATCACACAGCTTGCAAAGGTTCACCCATCTCGTCCACCTAATATGCCTAAGATCTCTCTCGTGATCCCATAAAAACTTAGAACATAAGTCTCACCATTGCCTTGATCATTGTCAAAGTAGGTCTGACAGCTGCATATTATAAATAGAGAACAAGGCAAAAACATGTCTGATCAATATAATCTTTTCTCCTTTCGAAAGTAACCTGTTCGACCAACCCTTTATATGAGAATCAAACTTCATCAGGATGTTATCGAAATAGACACTCTTGATGTGCTTCTTGAAAAGGAGATAGCCTAGGTATGTGATGGGGAAGTCGCACTTTTTCATCCCAAGATTATTCTTGAGCTCGACTCTCTATTAAGTCTTGTTTTTTCCTTACAGTAAAATTAACTCATACCTATGCAACAACTACCTTATCTTCCTAATGGAGTTGCTCATCCCATTAGTAAAGATAATTATGTCATCCATATAGGCCAATTGTCTAACTGACACACTACTACTTGTAAGAGAATTGACTTCTATGTACTTCTCATATAGCCCATTAAGGCTCCTCGAAAGATACTCTACCATTAGGAAGAAGAGAGTTGGTGATAGTGGTTTCTTCTTCATAACTAAGAACTAGTTATGAGAGAAGCACTTGTCCATCATGTTATTCTACTATTAAGTTTTACATTTCATATAAAAACTACTTGATTTTATAATTATTCATCATATTTCAACAACACTATAATTCCATGAAATTATTCTATTTAAAGCCCCATTTTATGCAAACACAGAAAATAATTACAAAAATAATTAGTAATATTTGGTATTTAGCATGTCAAACATTTGAAATCATTTTATTTCTCCATCATTTTCACATAGGAATACTTTGGAATTATGATCATCTATCATGACTTTGTGGCATCTTTCCATCCCTTCAGTTTCTATTATGACTAAGATAAATGTCACATCATCATAATTAATTTTTTCTTCAAGGCTTTCTATGACTTCTTCCTTTTCTTTAAGCCCACGTTCATCTAAAAAAGCATTCATCTGAAATCAATATTTTATCTTTTGGTTGTGGATGAGGCTATCTATTTTCTAGTAATTTTTTTCATCATCATCTAAAATTTGAGCATTTGTATAGTTTGAACTTCATTTGTTATTTGCCTACATAAAGTATGAATTCATCTTTTTTCACATTAAAACAATTTTTATCTAGTCACCAGGAATGGTTATCCCAATATTAATGGTGCATATGATTATTCAGTAGTTTACAAACCATACATATATCTCTATTCAGTTTCATTTAGCTTCTAAGTTTCAAATGCAATTAATTGGCATTCTTGGATAACTACCTTTCCAATTAAAAAATCTAAAGTATTTGTGAGTACTTATCATAGTTTACAATAACTTAGAAAGACTATGATGGCTTGCTCCAAATGATCAAAAATGTCTTGGAAAATAATGTTCCACTTTCAAACTCTTCTTTTCTGAAACATATTAGTTAATGATTTGATAATGTGAGGATATATATGAATGAAATGCCGATAATAATTGGTCAACCCAAGAAATAATCTCATATTTATCAATTTCATTGGTAGTTCTCATTCAACAATAGCCCACACTTTTTTTTTCATTCACATTACTCCATTACCCATAATATAACCCATAAATGACACTTTTGGTTGTGAAAGATCAAAAATATCTTGGCAAGCATTGCATTATTCCCAAATCCTTCCTTTCTACAACATTTAGTTAATGGTTTGATATTATGAAAATATCCCAAACTAAAATGCTAATATTAATTGGTCAACCCAAGAAATGATCGCAATTCTATCTATTTCATTGATTGTTCCCATTCGACAATAGCCTATGCTTTTTTCTCACCCATATTACTTCATTATCCATAATATGATCTATAAATAAAACTTCAGGTGGGAAAAAAATATTTCTCCTATTTTACATTCAATTCATTTTTGCTAATTATATTTTAAATGGTGTTTTTGTATATTGTCCGGTACTTTGTGTCATTGGGATAACACATTAGAAAATCTATGATGTATATGCAATCGTTAAATATAACTAGAAGTGTATATACTCAATTTAAAAAATTCAACTCAAGTATCAAGTCATAGTCATCCGAGGAATCACTTTGATTGTTTTGTTTTCTTTCCAATCAATCAATAAGACCTCCACATTTTATATGATGCCAATTATTATTTTTTTTTAGAATTTATCATCTTGATCCAATCTATATATTCATTTATGTTGAGATTATAGTTTTTCATGATACCTTTGGAAATAAAAATATTGGATGCACCTTTATCTACCAATACTTTGAAATTATTGCTGACAATAATAAAATTTACAAACATCATGTATATTTTATTCCATGCTTCTTCTTTGAAATTGTCATCTTCATGGCCATATTGAGAGCACTTTGCATTTATCTCATAGTTCCTTTTTCAAAAATGACACCCCGTCGATGCTCACATTTGCATTCTCAAATTTCTCATGCAATTCACCAATAACCAAGTCAACCTGACCCATTCTAGATTCAATTGAGATGCAATTACTTCCATTAAGTTTCCTTTATTCCCTCAGCTCCTAGATGTATATGAATCTTGACCATGGTTTTTGATCTTAAAAATATATGTCATAGTAAGGAAGTCAACTACCTCTAGCACCACTTGTAATAGATTGCAAGATTTAGCACAATATGTGTGGCCTTAGACAAAAAAAAAATTCCTTTATTGTTTGGGTTAGCTTGCTCTTTCTCCTCGCAAGAGTTAAACCACAAGATCTCACACACAAATGTAGCAAGAGAGAGAAATAATTAGAGAATGAAACTTGAATGAGCATAACAATGAGAGGGTTTTCTTATATATTGAGAGCTCTCCTTCACCAAAGGTTCAGATTGTATCATATATCACAATTTGAGTACATAGGAATTCCATAAAATATTCTAGAATGGGAAGAAGCCTTGACTTCCATAGAAGATAGAACCTTCAAAATTTTCTGATGAACCTCTTCAATATCATTCTAATAGACTTCAAAAGCTAAGTCTATGATCTAATACTTTCTAGAATTCAAATGGGTTGTGACACAACCAATGTTATTTTCTCAATTAAAAAAAATAGAGAACTTGCCTAGCATTACTGATGGCTAATCACAATGACATGTTGAACTTGGGATAGTCCAAATTGGAAGATTTATACTAACCCAAATTTCCAGTTATTCTTATATGATAAATAACAATGACAGCCCATAGTGAACACAAATAATAAAATTTCTCTGATTCAACGAGATAGTATGTGGTTCAAAATAGTTCATTCATATAAATGTAAATTGCATCCCTAAACATTTTCAATCATTCTCAATGGCTCAATAATTTATGGTTAAAAATGATATCGATCACATGTGTGTCTTTTAAATTTTCATCACATATTTTTAATGATTTTGGATTAGAAACTGCATAAAACTAAAAAAAAAACTAGATCTAATTTTCCAAAGAAACTTTATGGCGAGAAAGGGTATTTAATGCTTGAATTTTGCAACATTTACTACTTTCAAGAAAATATTTATTGCATTGTCTTTGATATTCACCTTCTCAGCACCAACAATTTCCTTCTCAATAAATTCTCTCACAATTTGAAGCTTCACATCAATGTGTTCCAATCTCATATGGTGCACTTATGACATTTTGATGATCACAAAGCATCCTTGTGCTCACTATAAGATAACAACGTTCTCCATAACCTCTTTAAGTAATATTACACTTTTACCACCTTATGAAGTAAAATATATTTAGTTTCATTTTATGACAATGCAGCTATGGGTTGTAATGAGGTTTTCTAATTAATTATAATTCTCCATAATTTCAAAACATAATTATGACCTTTCATATCCATGATGCTACACAATGTGTGTCCATATAACTTGTCAATATTCACAATTTTTTAAAATACATCCATCATAACCAAGCTTAGATTCGTATTGTCTCACAAATTTCTTCAAATTGAATCTATCTGCCCAAAATCATGGATTGCACAATTCTTTTTTCATACAAACTAATATTTGCATTAGACTCCCACCACATCAACTTTAAAACATTTTTTGATTTATCATGCTATAAATTTTCTAATTGAAAATTGAGAATTTAATAGTTTATACTCATATGTAAATGGTTTGGTATATTTGCTAAATTTAAATGAATCATATTGAATGTTTTGACAAGTTTCTTACCATAGTTTGGACGAGAAAGTATTATCTACTTTCTTCCACAATCCCTCTTCATCTTGTGCCTAGTGTCTTCTATGAGTCAACCAAAATTTTCATTTCAAAGTTATAACTAGTAATTCAATAATCTATTTAGTTTCATGATATTCACTTAATGTATAATAGCTACCAACGTGTCATCTATATATAACAATAAGTATACACAAACTTGCTAATTAATTTTGATGAATTGCATGAAACTATCATATGGATTTTCTTTAAATTATTCTAAAACATGAAACTATTGAACTATTTGTGTCGCTGTCAAGGTGATGATCATACAAGTCCTATGTGGATTTCAAAAACAACCAAATTATGACATAATTTCTACTTCAAATTTTGATGATTGTTACATATGAATTATTTCATGGTGAAAAGTTATTTTGATACGTATTTGGTGTAGCTCTAGATGTTGAAAATGTGATGTTATATATCTACTTCCATAGAATTTTGATGGTTAATTATACCTCTCTATTATTAGCACCCTTAGCTTTCTCAAATAAAATTGCTTCCAATTTATTTACTTCCAAAATAAATTGTTAAAAATGTGATGTTATATATCTACATATATATAGCTCATACATGGACATCTTACATTATATGTACTTACTTTATCAATGACCAATTGTTTGTCTTGTAGTTGACCAATGTATATTAGATTGTCTTCTTCTAATTATAGCTACATATTTTATTGTTTAACATTCTCCATAGCTCCGCCATCATCTAGATGGTTTTCATTGCCATCAACAAAAAAAAATTATTTGTTGTTCTTAAATATTTATGAGACTCCCCCTTGATCTTAATAGGTGGGTGGATAACTTTATCTTTGCCATTTTTGTCTTCACGATCATACACACATACACACACAATAAATAATATGTATGGTTATAAGTCTCATTGATAATTGACTTCAAAACATTGATGATGACAATTTTCAAATACATGGTGGATAAAACTCTAGAGGTATCCATGTATAATTTTTCAGTCTTAGGCAATTTTTATGAAGACTACTTGGTAAATTTGGAAAAAGTATTGAAACAATATGAACAAACAAATTTAGTACTAAATTGGAAAAATATCACGTTATGGTATAAAAGAATATTTTTAACTTAAAGTATCTAAAAAAATAATTGAAGTTGACCAAGTAAAAGTGTAATAGATTGAAAAAATTCTACCGCCTATAAAAATTAATGATATTAGAAGCTTATTAGGCCATGTAAAATTCTATAAATGATTCATCAATGTTTTTTTAAAGATCTTGAAATATATGTACATGCTTTTCAAACAAGATAGATATAAAGGTATCAAATGGGTAGTGTCGTAGTGGCACGACCCATTTTTGGTTGTCCCAGTCAGCCCACCATGCCATGCATGGCACGACCCAACATGGAAGTCATGTCGTGTCAAGCACGACATGACTATTTGTCTGCCTAGCCTAGCATGACATGATTGTTTGTTTGCCTGGCCCAGTACGGCACGACTATTCAGCATGGTATGACTACGCGATTCTAGGTAGACTCATGCCTATCATATTGGGTCCTCTTGGATCATGGTGGATCGTGTTGGTTTTGTAGGCAGTGCCACCATGGGCACCATCTACCAGCCACTACCATCACTACCATAGAAATCTATTAAAAAAATGGTTCATGCATGGGCAAGTCACAAAAAATAGGGCAACTAGATTTCTGTGACTTATTCTCGATCCTAGGTCATGATCACGATGCCGATGGACCATGCCAATGGGCAAGACATGTTGATCGTGCTTGGCTCGATATGAGGGACGTCAACGTCTAGCCTAGCAAGGCTTGAGCCATGCCTCGGGCCAGCATGACCCAGGTCCAGGCATGATTCTAGACCATGTCGTGCCAAGTCATGCTTTACTCATTTGAGCCATGCCTCATGACATGCTCAGATTACCTAGCCCACTTGACACCTCTAGATAGATAATTTAAATTTAATGAAGAATGGAAGCATGCCTTTGCAGATCTAAAAAAGTAACTCGTATAAACCCTTATTATAGTTTTTCCAAATTTTATTATCATTTATATTAATGTGTGATGCAAGCAATTTCATTATCAGTAATGTGCACAAATAGATTAAAAAAATATTTTATTTCATATATTATACTAGCAAGACACTCATGAATGCCCAACTGAACTACATGACTAAAGAGAGAACTTTCAATAGTCTTTGTTTTTGACAAGTTCATATCATATTTGGTGGGAGCCAAAGTCATAGTATATATTGACAATTCTACAATAAAATATCTCATATAAAATAAAGACGTCAAGCCCATATTAATTTAATGGATTTTACTCTTCCAAGTGTTTGATCTAGAGATAACGGATTGGAAGATAAAAAAAATCAAACTGCATATCAACTTATCAAGACTCGAAAAAAAATATAAGAACTTTAGAAGAAGCTATTAGAGATGCATATCTAGATGACCAGCTTCTAGTCATGATTGAAAAGGTAACTCCATGGTATGCTTACATTATTAATTACCTAGTTAGTTGATTGTCTCCTCTAGACATAAAATGCTATATCCTTTAAAATTTTTATCATGATTTGAAATTCTTCTATTGGGTCAAGTCTTATGTCTACAAGTAATACTCATATCGGATTGTAAGGTGTTGTTCTAGAGGATCATATTAATACTATACTATAACAGTGTGGCTTAACTCCCTATGGTTGATATTGGAGTAGTATGAACTACATCTAAGGTTTAGCATTTGGGTTATTCTTGGCCAATACTCTTTAAGCATTCTTATGAACTAGTCAAGACTTGTGATAAGAGTCAACATATAGGAAATATATTTCAAAAGTATGAAATGCCTTTAAATGGCATATTAGAGGCCAAATTGGTTGGTGTATAGGGCATAAACTTCACGGGACAAGTTTTTTCATCCCTAAGGAACTTATACATCCTGATAACTAAAAAATATGTATCAAAATGAGTAAAGCATTAGCAAGTTCAATCAATGATTCCAAAATTATGGTTAAGTTTTTTCAAAATAATATTTTTACACATCTTGATATACCTCATGAAATCAGTAGTGATGATGGAACACACATTAATAGTAAGTTGTTTGAAGTAGCATTAGACATAGGATTGCTACAGCATATAACTCTCAGACCAGTGGACAAGCTAAAATCTCTTAGAGAAATCAAAAAAAATATTGAAAAAGTAGTGGATCCTAAATTCCTAATAGAATCGATTGGTGTTTGAGACTCAATGATTCCTTGTGGGCTTATAGAAAATATTTCAAAGCCCTGTTGGGAATGTCCCCATATATGTTGATTTTTTGGAAGACTTACATTTACATTTAGAGTTTGAACATAAAGTATATTGGACTTTGAAGAAGCTAAATTTTAATTTAAAATATTGGGTGAAAGTATGAAAATACAATTGAATGTGCTTGAAAAAATGAGAATATCTTATTATGAAAGTGTTAGAGTTTATAAGGAGAAAATAAAAAAAGAAATAACATGATAAAAAAATTAAAAAGAGGGAATTTTCAACCATGGTACGCTGTGTTACTATTTAATTCACTGGTTGCAAATTTTTCTTTGCAAAAAAAATCAAAATGTTCTAGCTTTTTCATCATCTCAAATGGTCATCCGCATGGAACAATAGAATTACAAAATGATCAATCATTAAAAAAGTTTCTAGTAAAATATGAGGTGAATTAAATACTATTTGGGTAAAGAAATAAAGCGAGAAAAAATATTCATCTCATTAAAGGAACAATAACAAAGAGGAGGAAGACTGACCAAGGACTATAAACCAAGTGCATTGTGGGAGGTAACCCATAGTATAATAAAATAATACATATATATTATTTTAGTTTTATTATTTTGTTATAAATTTTCAAGTTGGCTAAAAGATGATGAAATAGGATTCCTAAAAGTACCAATGATTCACACTAAAGTTCCCAAGAATATTTTTAGAGGAGTAGAAGACAAAGTATACCAAAATCGTAAAGTTCAACAAAGACAGATAAGAATGGACATGTTTGAGGAGAATCTATTTATCTTTTTTATATTTCAAGTCAACTGAATTAATTTATTAAATTTTTAGATCAATTTAGCAGTGTTAGTCAATGTGTGATTCAATGAATCCCTATAAAGATAATGCTGCGGGGGTAAATTATAAATGTTGTATCATATTTTTAAGATATGTATATTTCCTATAAAATGTACATTAGATGCTAGTTGAATTCTTTTAATAAACCTTGAGAACCTTAAACTAAAGAGAGACTTATAATTTGAGAACAGTTTTATTAAGCTTTGATCACAAATTTAAAAACTAAACAAAAAGAATATAAGAGGATAATTTATGCAAAGAAGACTTAAGTTGGAGGGGTTTGTGAATAAAAAGTGAAGAAAGTATTTAATATCTTATATTATTACTTAGTAACCATATGTCTGTATGAGCCCCAGTCCTAGTTTAATTTAGTATACATTTATTAATTTTAAAAATTTTTATCGCCTTATTTGTTGCTTTTGTTAAAATCCTAGATATCTATTTTTATTCATAATTTGATTTTATCTTTAGTTGTTTGAATTAAATATTTTTAATTAATTAACTAAAGTTGATTATCATTTAATTATTTTTACACATATTCAATCCATGTGGAGATGGTAATCAATTCACTTATATATTACTTGTTAATCACATACACTTGAATAACTTTTTTTAAGTTTTGTATCATTGTTCAAAATAAACCACTTTTTTCAAATCCCTGGCTTGTCACATATGCACATTGATGATCATATGCATGTGAGAATTGGTACATATGTATTATGTTTGACATGGAAGAGTTGTGAGCATTCAATACTTAATCTGGTTGCCTACCTTGTTCAATCATCATTATAATTATAATAAAATAATTTTAAAGAAAAAACTAAGTTTGTTCGGGATAGTTTAGTGCACATCAACTAAGCACACATACAGATGAGTCATCCTGGTTGCTCTTCATAACTCCTTTATTTGGCTTGATTCATTATTGACATCACTAATATCTTTATTTTGTATAATATTAAAGTGAGTCCAAACTATTAATTTTCTTTTAGCTTTTTTATTTTTTAGATATTTAGGTTGAGGTCATGTTAGAAAAATAATGTTTCAGCGGCATCAGACATTTCCGTAGGGTTATCATTATCTATATTAAAATTATATATGGTTACCTTAATATTAATTTCGTTATTGTCATTAAAATTACTATTTTTCATCTTTAATTTTTATTAGTTTTATTAATTATATCTAAATTATTTTTTTAAAAAAATTAAATATTATTTTATATTAAATTATTAATTAAAATAAAAATAAAAATAAAACTAAACAAAATTTAAAAAATAATATCTGTAAAGTGTAAACTCATTTGCTTAAAGATGTGTGATGTCCGATATCCAAATCTGATATCAGCACCATAGTCCGCACCCCAGTCCCAAGAGCAAGAGGAGAGAGAATGAGAAATGAAAGGAGACGAGAGAGAAAGAGAAGAAAATGTGGATTTATGGATATATATCAGGAATGAGAGAGAAAGATATATTATAGATTTTAAAAAAACAATTTAATAAAATCATTTTTTTGAATATTTTTTTAAATTTTTTATTAAAAAAATTAGGCAGAAACATGATAGCCATCGGATTTTTACTGCTAGCCATTAGGGGCGCATCCAACCGCTAGCAGACATGCAACTTTTATTTTTTATTTTTTACCATTGCTGATGGGGTCGAGCCATTGGAGCATTGGTTTCGAGTTTGGGCAAAGGCCCAAAGTGTGGTGTGGTGCATGCACAATGATGTTGTGGTGGGTGGGGATCATGGGTGTCACGGGCAGTCGGGTTCAGACCGCTCTCGAACTCGGCCCATGTTCTGAGGTATGGTTTGGGTCATGCTAAAAAACCGTGCCTTCGGGCCAGGCGGTCAGGTTGTGCTTGGCCCAACACAATGGCCGGGCCACCTAGGCATAGCACAACATGAATTGTGCCTCGAGGAGCCTAACATGGGCCTAGGCACGTTTCTAAATCATGATGTGCCAAGCCAAGCACAGCTCAATCAAGTTGTACCTCATGTCGGGTCCGGGCAACCCTGCACACTTGATACCTCTACCTAGAATATGGTCTCTCACCTCCTAAATAGGTATATCATAAGGCTCAAAAATATCAAGTATATCCTATAGCTCAAAAATATTAAGTGCATCATGAGGCTTAGAAATATTAGGTATATAATAAGGCTTAAAATTATTACGTGACTACTTAATTCCTTGACCTTTATTAGACTCATCTTTGGAAGGAACTAGCATTGGTTATGTGTAAATAGAAATCTCTATGAAATTACTCTCCTCTCTACTCGAATAACTTCTATCCACAAATTGATCCTACTAAAAATTACCTCTCTGCTCTGATCAAACTTCTTTGCAATTGGATCCCATAAATTACACCCAATTCTCATATTCATAGCCAATGAAGATGCATAGGCATGTAGTATCATTATATTTAGAGCATTCATCTTTTGGGATATGTACGTATGCTTTGTAACAAAAAATAATAATAAGTGATCATATAAGATATCTTTCTTAGAATCTTAGTCCAAATTCTATTGAGAACGTCTCCATCCATGTATGTGGTAGAACACATATTGATTACATCAGCAGCCATACCCATACCTTTACCCCAATATTCCTTAGGAAGAAGGGCATGAGAAAGCATGCACTAAACTTCGTCCTTAATAGTCTGATTCATCCTCTCAGTGATGTCATTTAATTATGACATCTTGCCTGATATTTTTCATATCTAATACCATGAGATACATAATAGTTGTTAAATTGACCTCAATATTCTCTCTAATTATCATAGCATATGAAGATCAATTTTCTAATGATCTCTCTCCCAATTCTAGCATAAAATTCCTAAAAGATAGAAAATACACAATCTTTCATTTTTAGTGTATATGCCAATACTTTCCTAGAGTGATCATTAATAAATATGACAAATTAAAGGGTCCCACCGAATATTCTACTCTATATGGAACAAACATTGGTAAGAATAAGGTTGGGATATTCAAAGATTCATTATCCGTACACTATGACCTTTTAACCATGCAGTCCATACAATCATTAAGAGAAGATCCATGGTCAAAAGGCAAGATATTTATTCTAGCTAAAAGCTAATGGCCCTTCTCAATCAAGTGACTAAGTCTCTTATGCCAGAGACCAGTATTGCTCTTTTGATAAATCATATTTGCTTGATCTCTAGATACTATTGCCTGAGTGACATACAAAGTATTCTTCAAACCCCTTGCAAATGACTAATGCATCATTGACCAGTTTCCACCGACTATCACCAAAATAACTAACATATCTCATATCATCCAACATACCAATAGATATCAGGTTCACATGAATATACAATATGTACCAGACATCTCTAAATATCAGTTAATATATATCTACATCTATAGATAAATGTCTTTCATGCCTAAAATCTATGATGTATTATTATTACTCATCTTTATTATGCTATAATTACTAGGCGTATAGGTAGTAACTAATTTAATATGCAGGATGATATAAAATGATGCTTCTGAGTCAATAAGTCAATCAACCTCTTAAGATACTATATTAGTAGAATTATCATCATTGACTAGCATAAAGTTATCCTCCGAGATGAAATTGGCTTCTTCTTGGGTATATCCCTCTCGTGCATTATTGTTGCAATCATTTTCTAGAATAATAGTTTTTTTTTTCAAGTTCCCATCACATTATAGTGGTAATACGAGACTATTTTTTACTTTGCGACTTGCCTCTAAAAGAATGAGTTCTTCCATCAGGTTGTTTGTACCTTTTGACACTCCTACCATGTCTCTTGGAAGCAAGAATACCATGAGAAACTCCACTCTCATTTTTTTTCTTTTAATTTCTTCAAACAATAATTTTTTTGAGATGACATGCATCAACATAATACCTCCAAGTAGTAACATGCTTATAAAAACTATAAAGTTATGACAACAATGTGGAAGTGAGCTCAACATTAAAAAAGATAATAACTTATTTTCCAGAACTATTTTCATTGATGAAAGTTAATTCATTAGGGCCTTAAAAGATATTAATGTGTGCTAACATTAGACTAATATATTTGAATTTTAGGTCAACTAGACATATAAAAATTAATATTTCATTTCTATACGTATTCTTTTCGAATATAGATATTTATCCATTACCAAATTGTAGAGGTTTCCCTAATGTGCATGTCTTTTCATTCTTCTTCACTGATTTTTTCAAGTTTTACATTTTTCCTCACTAGGTCATACAATCATTTGACTACAAGGTAGTCAAGTATTCGGATTGGGGGGCAGGACATAATTTGGATCATGCCAAAGAATTGTGCCTTTGGACCAGGGTATCGAAGCATGTCTGACTCGACATGAGGCTCGGGTTAGCTCGGCACGACACGAGACAAGCCGTGCCTTGAGCCAGCCTTGCACCAGCCTAGGAACAGTTCTGGACCACACTAGGCCAGGGACATCTAAGTCATGTCTCGGCCCGGGCCCGGACTACCCGACATGTTTGACACCTCTATTCTAGGGTCTCTTCAAGGAAATATTATTTTCTTTTCATTCTTTCTCCTCCAATGTTGTAGACTTGCAATGATGATGTGCACGGGCTTGAAGCAGAATTTATGAGTGCTCTCAATTAATTTGGTGGAACACATTAAGGTCGTGATTATTTTTTTGGATGAATGCTGAAACCAAATTAATTTCAGCATTCAGCCATTTATTTTTTTTTATTTTTTACTAACTTATCACTGAATTTTTTAAAAATATAGATGAAATAAAAAAGTCACAAATTTTGATTTTTTCCATTCAGAAAAATCTCGCTCCCTCACAATCAAAACCCTCACTTCGGTCTCCACTTATCTATTCAACATTAAGCAAAAAAAAAAAAAAACAAACGACTTAATACTTAATGCTATCAAGTACTATTTATTATTAATCTTAAAAAAAGTTATATTCAGCATTAAGTACAAAAAAAACAAACGATACCTAAGTTGAGTAACATTAAAATTGATTTTGACAAATCCAAGATTAAGTTTGTTCGAATATTTTAAGAATTTCAAGAGTTTTAGCAGATTTAGATCATATTTTGAAAATATTTTTGATGTAACAATTATATATTTTGGACAATATTAAAGAATTAAAAATTTTGGAATAACAAAAAAAAAGTTAATTTCAAGTAAAAAAGAAAACCATACTTTTTTAGTAATAGAAAATTTAATTTTTGCTAGAATTTGAAAACTGTTTTTTTTGTAAATTTTTGCTAGAATATTTGTAAATTTTAATTATTACATTCAAAAAAATTAAAATTTTGGTGGAATAAAAAAAATTAATATTTTGTAGAATTAAATTCACTTGTGGGGTGCATTTTACTTTTTGACTATAAAATTATTATAAAATAATGCTGGTTCATTTCTCCAAAATTTTGATGTGTGTGTATGTATTATTTGTGTACATACTTGTGCATTTATACCTAAAATTAATTTTTTTGTGATTTGTAAAAAAAAATTTGGGTTATGTAAGAAGAGTCGAAAAACTTTTGATACAAGATTTCTTAATATTTGGGCTGATGTTTACCCCAATAAATAATATTAGAGTGAAATAATTAATTTTTTGGTGATTAGAATTTTTATTTGTTCATAGACATATTACTATATCTTCGAGATGAAAGAAACTAAATTAGTGGGAATGATTTAAGTTGAAATTCTTTATTTGTTCAATCTATCAAACAAAAATGTTAGATATTTTAATGGCAAAAAGCTTAATTGACATGGTTGTCGTTCAACTAAAATTGGATAAAATAAATAATAAAGAGTAAATGAAAGTGCACTATAAGATCTCAACCATGATTTAACATTGGGGGAGGACAAACACTTTTTAATCACATTTCCATAATAACAAATGCAGATATGATATGTAAAAGAATTGAGTTAATATATGAGAAAAATACACCAAAAAATACATATCATCTTAATTTTGTACTTGGTTAACCTAGAATTATTAGGATAGAGATGTTGCTACACGTGTGTAATTTCTAAGAACTTGCTAACTTGCTAGCATCTATAATTGGATGATGTGCTTTTCAGCTTATTTTATGATAATCAGGAAATATTGATTCTATCTTTCAATATCTTAACCCCAAATATCATCCTCACCATGACTTTAATTATATATGATCATATAAATGAGGTTGCGAGACAAAGGAAAAAAAAAAGCTTCTAGGTATGCTCACTTTTAGAGAAAGATAAAAAGATGCCTAAGAGTTGTAGGCATGCTCACTTTCAGAGTAAGATGAGAGGATGCTCAAGACTTGTAGGCATGCTCAGTTTCAAAGAAAAATGAGAGGATGAGCAAGATTTCTACTAGATGCATGCTAGAAGAGGGAATAGAATATTCTTCTATGGGGAATTCCAAAAGTAAGTTAACAACAATGTACTAATGTGATCAAGTAGGACACTTAAAAAGAAATTATCCAAATAAGAAGAAACTATAAAAGAAGCATATGAGAAGAGATGATGTTGGGAGAGAGACCAATTCTTTTGTCATGGAGAGAGATATTGCCTTAGTTAGTGATGTAAAGTCTAATGAGGTGTGTGAGGAGAGTGGCTGGTTGATTGACTTTGACATAGTTCAAAGGGAAAATAGTGACACATTGAGTGTTGGGCATATGTCAGTTGATTCTAAGAGTTGTTCAAGATGTTATGAATATTCGGATGAATGTACGTACCATTAATGATAATGTTGAATGATATTAGTCATGTGTGGAGATTGAAGATCATTAAAATAATTATAAAAAGTCACTAATAATTATAAGGGATAACAGAGTATATTCCATGCATGTTACACTTGTTATTGGTTGTTTAGATTATATAAGGGTCTCGCGAAAAAAAAAAACAAGCACTAATTCCTAATGACACACACACACACACACACACACACAAATATATATATATATATATATATATGTACGCATAGATGATCAACTTTATGTAAGAAAGTACTCCACATATTATCACGATCTCATCTAACAATTATTTGTGGATAATTCATATGATTTGGAAAAATAATATAGTCATGTCACTTTCAACCAATTTTTCGATGAGATTGATGATGATCAATATGGATAAACTGTTCGTCATATTACTACTCTCATTGTAGTTGTTTCTAGGGATCAAATAGATCAAAGGGGAGATTGTGTTGGAAGAGAAAATATATGTTTGTACCCCAACCCCTCTCATGGATCAACATGATCAATGAGACCTTACAATTTAGAGGGAAATAATAAATGAATTAAAAAGAATATATATTTTCTCGGGTGACTTTCCAAGAATTTGGGTTCTTGTATCAAGATTAAATGTAAGTTATAATTTATTAAGTTAAGAATATTTTGGTATTATGATAATTGAGAGCATGACAAAATTTGAGCTATTTTTTTTCCTTTTTTTAAAATATTAAAATTTGAGTTTTGTCTATCATTTTTTAAATATTAAAATTTGGGCTATTTTTTTTATTTTTATTTTTTTTTTGGATTGGTGCTCCAAAACATAGTTATCACAAAAAAAAAAAAGAATGGCAAAATAATGTTTGACATGAAGGAAAAAATACTCTTAGCATCTTCATAATATAATATTTTCATAATATGAGAAATTTAATTACAACAAATACATATATTTATCTTCAGGATGAACAAAATATATATTTTTGACAATTAAATTTATGTTGTATATTTTATTTTATGACAATAATCTATCACAAAGTTATGCTATATATATAAATAATTTATAAATAAACATTGTATTTATACTAAATTAACTCCACTATGATTAGATAAATTTTTTGAAACATATAAATTAACAAATTTAAATTAACATCACTAAAAATTAATTAACAATTTACAGCCCTTGAATTTCTAATTTAATAAGAAGAAATAAGCCAAATTCTTTTAAGAATCGGCTCGTACCGTAATAGAGAAAAGAATCGGCCAAATTCTTTTAAGATTAGATTGTTTCACGTTCACCCCTTTTTCAGCTTCCTCCATCACTCTTCCCATCTCAATCAAATTTTCATTTGTTACTTAAACACAAGATACATTCTCAACCCATTTAATAGTCAACAAGTGTGTCTTGACTCTATAATATGACATCTATATATTTGTCTATAAAAATTACATTTAAAAGTAATATTTTCTCCTGCTTTTCCTTTACTCAATTTGCTTGTTTCGTGACGTACCTCCATAATGTAATATTATCATATTGATTATTTTATTGATTATTTGAATGCTAAGAATTACTACTCATTATATAATTCTGCATCAAACAAAATAATACATTTAAATAAATCTAAATTATTTCAAAACTCAATCTAATTTTTTTGTTAATCCAATCAATTAGACTAATTCCATAAAATTCGCATATTTACATATTATATTCATTTAAATTCAAAATAAATTATAAAATAATCATACTTAGGATTCATAATTTATTTACCGCTCTCGGATTCATGATATGTAATAAAAACTCTAATTCCAAATTCATAATAAAATCTCTTTCAGAATATATAATTTTCTCCAACTCACTCCCAGGAGTTGAATTGTGTAAATTTACATATTACATTTATTTAGATTCAAAATAAATTATAAAACAATCATACTTAGGATTCATAATTCATTTACTACTCTCAAATTCATGATTCGTAATAAAAACTCTAATTCCAACTTCATAATATAATCTCTATCGAAATAGATGATTTTCTCTCACCCACTCCCGGAGGTTGAATTGTGCATATTTAAATATCACATTCAATTAAAT
Organism: Sapria himalayana; assembly: GCA_029783825.1. NCBI lineage: Eukaryota > Viridiplantae > Streptophyta > Magnoliopsida > Malpighiales > Rafflesiaceae > Sapria > Sapria himalayana. The sequence continues at coordinate 72,622 of JAREIK010001652.1, read as the reverse complement.
TCAAATATAATTTATAAAACAATCATACTTGAGATTCATAATTTATTTATTGCTCTCAAATTTATGATTCGCAATAAAAATTCTAATTCCAACTTCATAATAAAATCTCTTTCGGACTTACATTATTCCTAAGCTCGTTAAATAAATGAGTTCAATTTGGGAAAAAAAATAAAATTAGCAATCAAACTATAAGCCTATTAGACACTGATAAAAAAATACTTGTACAATCTTAGTATATTGGAGTATCTATGTAAGACACAATTAAGTCCCTAGTTTCTAACATGTCTCATTCTAGAAAATAATAAAAGACAGATAATTATATCAAAAAACATTGAGAGAAATTAAATAATCTCACATAGATGTAAAATCTAAAATGGTATCGATTAAGAAATAATAGGAAAAGATATCCAAATATTGAGGTAGATTGCAGTTAAATTATGTTTCTCTAAAAATATTTCAGAACATACTTTTCGACAAAGAATGTCTGAATTATTTCAATTATATTTTTATTCTTTATTTTAGCAAGCTCAATTTGGTGGGATGTGTTGGTGCAGGAAGTACAAATATAATTTTAAGATTCATATAATAATTATTGAATTAGACTGGCATATATTCTAATATGTTATTACTTTTAAATTTTTTATATTTTTATCAAATTATTTTTAAATATTTTATTAAATTTCTAAAAAATAAAAAAACTTATGATATATCACGAAAAAATATCTATGCATATTACGAGTAGTTATCAAAAAAAGTAATAAATTTCTTAAGCACTCTTTGCTCACATTTCTACAAGGCTCTCATATGTCTAAATATATCATATCAAACGAGTCCTTACTCAAATCAGATTATCATGTAGGATAGAAAACTCTAATAAATTTTCCTAGCTCGCATGTCTCACACTCTAAAAATCAATTATTCTTAAAACTGGGACAATGTATTATCAACTTGGCCAATGATATATAATTACCTTGAGAATACACAAATAAATAATTAAACATATTCAAACAACTAAGCACAAATCTTATCGTCGAATACAAAATATATAAGCCACCCAGCTCAAACCCAAATAAATTATTCCTTAAAGTATCTTGATAGTACAAATAAATATCAATAGAAATAAAAAAAAATAAAATTGAGTTATTTGGATAGATAACTGACATTAAATAAAACAATATGAAAATTGAAAATAAGCAAGACAATAAAGTAACGTAGACCTAAGTTAGATATTCTCATATTCAAATATTTTTGAAAACTCATTATGGCCTACAATAATATTTTTAGAATAAGAAAATTAATAGTAAAAATAATAAAATTACATTTAATTTAAGTATTAGCTCGTGTTTCAACAATCTATAAGACATGAGTAAAAATATGAGTAAAACAATCAATTAAACTAGAAACAAAGAAACAATCTATTATTTCTTTAAGTTTAAAGTCAATTTTCTCTAGTAATTATAAGTGTTACGATAAATAAACTAAGTATCCACCTGTATGAATGGCCTACATTCTAGCACAAAGCAAGGCATGGGTCATTCAGCATGCCCAACATGACACACACGATGAGTGGACTACACGTGCTTATTCATGTTGGACATTAAAAAATAGGCACCTATCGGTCACAAAACATTTTTATAATAAAATATTAAAAAGGATATGTGAAGTGCACGTACCTAATTTTAAAAAAATAGTCATTGCCTTGAAATGGCAAGAGACTGATAATAATACATGTCATTATCCTTTTGATTGCAATTAAAAAAAATAAAAAATAAAATAGTTAAAATGTAGCAGTTGAATTTTGGTCTATTGGTAATTAGCAAAAATCTATTAGTTATTTTAATTTTAATAAAATTTATAAATAAAAATTTAACATTTATAGTTTTTCATACTTAAATTGAAAATTTTCTCTTTTCTAACAAATTTTCAGCTCCTGATAATTCTCTAAATTGTGTTTAACGAGCAATATTACTATTTGTATTTTTTTTAATATTTATTGTAATATAGTATAAAATATAATCTAGTAATTATAAATTAATATTGACGAACAAACATTGCTATTGTGGAGCAGACTTGTGTTTCCTAAGCTTCAAGTTCATGTTTCAATTTTCCCAATGTACACATGTTATATTTTTGTTTATTTTCTCTTTAGTACTTACTTTTAGAATTAATTACAAAATCTATCTTCCTAAAAATCTCTCAAAATTTAAAAATAAAAAAAAAATTGATAAATATAACAAAAATGAGGTACATATTGATTCAGATATTAAAAATCTGATGAAAAGATATGAGACTGTGATATCTCCCAGTCATAGATCAACCTTGGCTCCAACATCCAAAAAACCTAATAATAATTAAATATTTATAGTATGCACTCACTTAAAGATTATTTTAAAAAAAAATTCTAGAAAGATCAAAAAAATTCAGCATAAATGAAATTTAACACTTAAGAAGATATACCAAATAATACATCAAAAAATATACTATATTAAATCATGAGCAAATTCAACTAAGCAGAAAGATCTAAGAATATAAATCTATTTCATGTTCAATGACTTCATTTACTGACCATCATAAATTTATAAGAAAAAACATTGCTAGATCCATTGCTAGCACGAATTTTCTATTTCGAACCTTGGAAGATCTTATGCTACTTCTTTTAATACAAATATATTTCCAGCCAACCTCTTATTGGATCCCTAAGATGGCCAATAGAAATAACATAATAAAAAATTATTAAAAAAAAATAATTAATTATTAACTAAATTAAAACACAAAATAGAGTGATCTCGATATTTTCTAATATTTGGACTAGTCATAATCACAAAGTATTTGCATGTGTCACACATACTTTATTGATTCTAACTAGAAATTGAATAAAAAATCCTAAGATTTTATGAAATCTTTTATATTTATTATTGTCCTATCATAAATAAGTATCTTTAAAGAATTTTTAAAGAATATGAGATAAAATTAAATATAAAATATTTAATATAATATTTAATAATATCTCAAATAACAATGTGCCAATAAATATTTTTATAATAAACATTAGAAATGGTTTCTTAATAATTATTTTTCATGCTTGTTGTACGCATAACATAATAAACCTATTAGTATATAACATACTAACATACTTTTATATACTATATAAGTTATTAGGGATACAAAAAAAAAATTCAATCAAATATAAAATATCATTAAAAGTTTATATATCTAATTTTAGATTCATGTGTTGGCTATCAACATATTATATCTAACTACGTAAATAATAAAATTGGTGAAATATTAATTAATGAATTCGACTATTATATACTTTCATGACATGCATTTTAATTTTTTAAATTTATGATTCAATGAACATGTGTTCATCTGTATATACTCGATTGACCAACATTGCACTTAAGTTTATATGTAACATGAATAGTTTCTTTAATAATATAGAAAATATATATATTTTGGTATCGTGACTATTATGATAAAAATAAAGAATTTAAAATATTAGTCCTTTATTTTATGTATTTATTACTTAGCTACTTGTATAGATCTTAGGATTAAGATAAAAAATAATATTTAATACATATTCATTCGCACGAACTAATCATAAGAACTAAATGATACAATTTATAAATAATTAGATAATATTTAAATAGTATAAAATTAAGTTTGATAATTTAAACAAATCTCCAAGTATGAAGATGAATATCATATTCGAAGAAAATTATTTTTTCATTCAGTTAACTATGGACAAATAATAAAAAGATTCGTAGAATATAAGCGAATTACCATGATACTTCATTTTATCTCTAAATGACATGAAAAATATTGACATATTGAGTTGATAAAAATTATACAAATCTATTTTTCTCATATAATTTAAAATAATATATGATTTAATAACCCCTATAGTATTTAGCATTGTATCAAAATCTAATATTTCTGTGTCTATCAACTTAATTTCAGATATAAGTAACATAATACATCCAAATACTATTAAATCTACGTAAATGATTAAAAAAATATATAAATGAATCTTTAGAATAAAGTAAAATAGGTATAAGTCAATAATGACATAGATAATAATTTTGATATTGACTCTTAGAGTTGTACTGACCCAAATTAAAATGAGTGAGATGAGTGACTAATATTATGTTTAATTTATGTTACTAATAATGATTCTTCACTGCATGCATTATCTTAATATTTTTTATTGTTAATTTTGTACACAAATATATATATATATATATATATATATATATATATATATATTTATTTATTTATTTATTTATTTATTTATTTATTTATTTATTTATAATTTCAATTAAAATTAAAATATTTTTTACCGTATATGTAACTTGTATTGTGTATATTAAATTTTTAAAAATGTATACTAATAATATGTAATATCATATATGATATATACATTATTACATATTAACCAATGATGAGAAAACTAAATCAGACTGACCAGTCAGATAGGTCCTACCATCAACCAGTTACTAGAATAATATGATTGTGTCAATTAGATCAATATCTCATCAAATCAGAATTAAATTGATAGGACCTGTGATCAGACAAGTGAACTAGCAAAACAAAATAATTTTTAGAGAACTAATTCAAATTACATGTCATTTAAAAAGTTTTTTTGTGATGTCCAAATAGGATTTGATACCCATGACCCAAGGCGCATAAAACAAGTAGTCTATCATTAGGCTACCTAGCACTTTCATGTTGTTTGCATATTAATTATTAATATTTAAACTACATTCTCATTTATATAATATTATAATAAAGCAATTAATATTAATTATTTTTTAATCTTATTTTATTAATTACCAAAATACACAAACTATCATTATTATGTTTTAAACAAATCTTTTTTATTTCATTTATGTAATAATTAAATATAAAAAATATATAAATATAAATATTAATATAAATATATATATATATATATATAAATCATTTATTTGATATTATTAAATATATTAAATTAAATAACTTTTACATAAATTAGATTTACAAAAAAAGTTAATATATATTTTAGTTATTTTATAATTTTTTCCAACTATTTTCATTAATTTTTAATAATTTTCATATCTTTATTAATATTTTATTGATATTTCTCATATATTCATAAAATTCAAATACTATATATTTGTATTTATTAATATTTTCATCTATATGTGTAATATTTTTAAATTATTTTAAATTTTAATAATATATAAAATATCTTTATGATGACACCAGTTCCATAACAATTTGATAGTGGGCTGATTATCAGCCCAAACTGTGAACCGTGAACATGTAACTTTTTCGATTTAGTCATCGGTTCAATTTTGTCGATATTGTTATTAACGTTACACATCTATAATTACATACAACAACAACATACACATTACACATACAAGCTTTAGCTGCAGCCTAGCCAAGTGCCTATTGCCTACTGCTACTAGATAGTCGGCACTAGTTGAAGCTATTGGTACCAATTGGCCACTGCCTACTTCTAGTCCAATAGAATATAGCCTAGGCCTACTAGATATCCAGACTGGGCAGTAGCCAGTCTAATCCAGAGTCCAGTGTAATGCCTGGCATGGGCAAGGTGCCCAGCCTGAGCATGATGCTTGGTTTGGGAAGAGTGACTGGTGTAGGCAGAGTGCCTGGCCTAGGCCACTGCCCAGTGTTAGAAGCTAGCCTAGCAGAGGGAAGGCCACTGGCACCAAGTGGCAAAGTCAGGCTAGCCTAAGTTAGTCACTATCGTGCCAAAAGTTAAGCGTGTCTAACCCAACCCAACATGCTCAATTTCCCACTGCAGGTCAAAGAGGTCGTGCCAGTTCATGATGGGCCATGTCAAGCTTGACTTCCATTTAGCCATGCTAGCACAACACAACTCAAGTCGATTTGTCAGGTCGTGTCAGATAAAATGACAAGTAAAATTAAGATTTCTTCAATTCAAAATCTTAAAATAAAAAATTAATCAAATTACATAAATTAGACTTAAAAAAATAGTAAACCCCAATTTGGGGTTTTTCCCAAACATTAAATTGGAAAAGAAATACTTTTAAACCCTAATTTTTGAGACAATTTCTAAACACACCACTGCTATCTTCACACACTACGCACATTGCAACAATTGCAACAACTACCACACAACTATTGAGTGATCAATGCACTACAACCATGCTGCCAACATGTAATCGATCTCAAGCTGAGTTATTACTAACAATTAAGATATTGCATACACATTAAGATTATTGAGTAGTTGCAACATAAAAAAGCACTAATCATATTTTATTATTTCCACAACTTTAATATCCTTTTGTCGGATCAGCATAGTCTGTGTCATAAAAAGAAGCATAATTGTTAAACAGAAAATATTAAATGTACCAGTCCCAACAGAGTGAGTGCATTATCCCCCAAGCAAGACTGTAAAAATTTCATGCTGTCGACAAACCAGATCTTTACACTAAAGAACAAAAAACACAATTACAGGAATTTTAGTTCGTGAAATATTCATTTATTTAATAAGTATAGATTTACATGGAGGTTATATTGAGTGGACAAGGCTTTTACATTATGTATTGGGTAGCTTCGTTGATGAGTAGAGACAATATGTTGCACCTACTGTAAGATAATCTTTTTAATATTGTAATATGATCAACTAGCACAAGTATTATGCTGCATCAGATATGCAAATTAAAGTGACCTTTAGTGAAAATTATTATTAATATTGTATCATTTTTTATCCTACGGTTTTGATTTATTGGAAAAATATATTCTTAGAATAATATAATACTAAAAACATAAATGTAATATACACTAATAAATTCATATTTTAAATATCGTTATATAATATATCAAAATGATTGAGAAACTTATATCACGAATATTATCATCAAAAATATTAAAAAATTTATTTAAAAAAAAAACTTGAATACTCTTAATCAAGACAAGAAGGTTCATGCAAGTTTACAAAACAAAACTTAAAAAAAAAATATTAGTTGTGGCATCTTGAGGACGTCATGAACACATCAACTTTTTATTCTACCATTTGAAAATATATTATAGTAATATTCTCATCAATAATCTTCTCACCTAGTAAGAAATCATTTTTAACTATTTGTTTCGTTTGCTTATGAAATAATGTTTATTCTACCATTTGAAAATATATATATTACAACATCTGACTATAATGATAAAAATTAGTGGGTACATATATGATTTCCTAGAGCATATGATGTATCTAAAGCAATTCACAAGTAACTGTTTGCATCTTTCTGTACTTTGACTATATACTAGATCTTTAAATAATTATTTATCTTTAAATTTTCTATTAGAAAAATTTAAATAATGAAAAATACAAAATCATTTTTTAGACTTCCACTTGGTATATACTGGTGCCTAACTTGAAAATTATTATCCAACCAACTAAAAGTGTTGACTCCAAAAAGTGATCCAAAGTCTTTGGAGACTTCTTAACAAACCACATTATGCAAAGAAATACACTGAGATAAATCTATCAAGGATAATCAAAGAAATAACTAACTATATTAGTTGTATATACTAATTAATATATCTAATATGTCATCATCAAATAGTTAAATTTTCATATAATATTTTTACAAGTAATAGGGTCAAATAAAGATATCACATCAAAAATAAAATCAATAAAAAGATCAATATGAATATTCACTAAAATACAACTCAAAAAATTAATATCTACAAAAATATCAAATAAATATCTTCTTTGTAAGAAAAAAAAATACTACTAGTATAATAAGTCATCTCTAGGAAAATAAAGTATTTAAGTATTTCAAGATCATTTGTCTGAAGCTCTGCTAGAAGATATGCATATCCTCGAGTTTGATGATCTCAAACTCGGCATATCTCACAATCAAAAAATCATCCACATAGATCATCATCAAAATCATCATTCTAACGTGATTTATCATGAAGAATATAGAAGGGGTAATAACATACTCGTGTAACTCAAATAAAGTGATTACCTATGAAAACTTCTCAGATTAAACTCATAGTGACTACTTCAAGCATGCGATATTTTTCATAATCTATAAATAATATCTAATAGTAATGTTTGAAACCCAAGTGACTACTTCATATATACATCATCCTAAAGTTAACATCAAAAAAATATATTTTTAATGTTTAACTCATATATCCTACAACTCTAAGATAGTGCAAAAAAATAAAAATATATATGAGATCATCTTGCCTACTAGAGAGTAGGTGTCCTGTCGTCTAGATCAAATATCTAGACAAATTTCATAACTACAAGTCACATATAAAGGCAATCTAATTTTCTATCTAGAGATATCTTCATAATGAATACTTACAACTAACAACAAAATTTCTCGAAGGTCGTGATACTAAATTCACAATCTCATTAGAGTAGAGAGAATACATCTCTTCCATCATGATCTCGCATCAAGTCAAATGAGATAATACCCCAGAATGAGATTTAAGTATTTTTGTACATTCACGAGAAATAATAAAAAAAATTTAAAGAATAAACAATACAAGGGTATGATAAATTATATGAAATCAAGTATAAAGTATAACTCATTTGTTCCTTTTGGAAAGAGATTGAAAGGCCAAGATTAGAGAAACTAGTTATAGGATCATCTACACCTCAGTAGGTTCATTTCTTCTCTAAGTAGGTTAAAATATCTTGTTCTCCTGATATACACTCTAAGTTCTAGGTGGTCAAGTTTCCTAATCTCCGGCTCAAAATGAGTATGTACTCATCAAGACTCATAGGCATTTGTGTCAAATATGCTTAAAAAAAATTCTATGCCTAGGAAATCTAAGTCTCTAATGAATCAACATGATTTAAAATTATTGATAAATATACTAACTTCATGATAATACCATCATAATAAGTACCAACATTTTCAAATATAACAGATAGGTGCCTCTCTCAATAAATTAGCAGTTTAAGCAATGTTATAGATGAAGAAGTAAGAGTAATGGATCCAATGCAATATTTGGATCCAGTGTAATATCGTACCATGTTAAATGAGATAATACCTCAGAATAAAACTTGTGTATTTTCATACCATTAAAAAAAATATTAAAAGAAATCAAAAGAATAAACAAGACAAAAATATAATAAATTAAATAAAATCGAGTTTATAATACAATTTCTTTGTCCCTTTCAAAAAGAGATTGGAAGGTCAATAATAGAGATACTAATTATGAGATTATCTATGCCTCATTAGGTGCATCACTTATTTGAGCATGTTGGGATATCTTGTTTTCCTTGTATTACACTTTAAATTCTAAGAGGTCAAGTCTCCTAGTTACCAACTCAATAAGATTATGTATTCACGAAGACTCAAATTATTATGTCAAATATGCTTAAAAAAAATGTTTATATCTAGAAAATTTCACTCTCTCAATAATTAATATAAATTAATTTTATTGATTGATATAATAATGTTATGATAATATCATCATAATAAATACCAATATACTCAAATATAACCAACAGGAAACTGTCTCTATAAATTAGTGGTCTAGGCAGGATTTTAGATAAGGAAGTAAGAGTAATGAATCCAATACAATATTTAAATTCACATGCTTCTTAGACTTGTTGAACAATGAGTTTTACTCAAATAAAAAAAAGTTTTCACTCGCTAAAATGATACATATCTCTGCTAAAAAATACTTATATCCTCTTTGAATACTCGATAATACATGGAAAATATATCTCAAAATCCTAGATATTAAATTTTATCATCCTTAAGATTAATCAAGAACAAATTAGGAGAATCAAAAAATACTTGAAAAAAGACTAAATAATATTTCTTAGGATTATAAGAATGAACAAGGTATCAGACTGATGAGATAAACTAATAAATAAAATTGTATCTATCCAAAAATATTTTAGAATATCTTATTTAAGTATGAGTGTCCGAACTATCTAAATCAGATGTCATAGCTTTGTATACGAGCTGGACTATTGCATATTACGATTTTAGTTTAGTTCTTGCAATTATTAAAAAAAGATTTATTACATATTTTTATATTTTTTTATGTATGTAACCTTATCTCCTAGAAGGAAAAGACAAATAATAAACTGCAATAGTTATATATAAATGTTTATGCGTGTGTCAAGATATATATATATATATATATACACACACACACACACATACATACATACAAATGATGTTTATTTATAATATCTATATATAAAGATCATATATATGTATATATATATGTATACATAAATGTATATAAATATGTTTATATATAAATGTCATACATGTGTATACATTAACATTAAAACATTTATATTCAAATGTTAAATATTTTTATATAAAAACATTTAAATATGCACAAACAATTATATAATAATGTTTTTATACAAAATAATTATATACAAACATTTATTCATAAACATTATATATGGGTGTTATATATATAATATTTCTTACTTTATAATTATCGCATATATAACAATTATATATAATCAAATCATCTCACCAAGAAACATCTATCAGTAATAATTTTTATTATTTCATAATCATCCAATATTAATGTGGCATAACATCATACAACCACCTACTTCATCTCTCATCATCAAAGGAGAAAACCAAATCCATATATAAATCAAAAGGAAATTAAAAAAACTTTACATGTTGGATGCTCCTATCACCAAACAAAAAATCATACCCAATCTACAAAACTTAACCTAACAAGATGTTTGAGAGAGGCTAATGTATCGATAATCTTACTCGTAAAAATCAAAGAACCATAATCTAGTAAATCTCATACCCAAGACTTATCTCCATTGAACAAATATAATTATCAATAAAAATAATAAAAAATTTTAAATCTAAATCAACAACTCTTTTATATCCTTAAATATATAAGTTAATATGATTGAATGCGTCATTATATTGCCTAATATTAGATGATGATGTTGAGAATATATCACTAAAAGAAAAATAATACTTAAGTATCTAGTAGGCTTCCTAATTATAGAGAAGAATACAAACAAATTATACTCCCCGAAACTAAAGAAAATTTTGCTTAAATCTTTCTAACCTGAAAAAAAACATTAAGAGAAGAAATAATATTAAAATTGAATAGTTTAGAAAATAATTGTTCAAAAATGATAAACCAAAGATAAAAATAAACTATTCAAAAGTCAATAGTCTCACAAGTTGTAGCCTAGAGGTGTCAAACGAGCAGGGTCGAGTCGACCCATCTCATTTTTTGCTGGCCCAATTTGGCCACCGTGCGGTGCCCCGCACAACCCGGTACAGTAACCACGCCGTGCCTGGCACGGTGCAGCTTGAGAACCATCGGCCCATCAAGGCCCGTAGTCTTGGCCCATACCCAATTAATGTCACGTCATGCTTGGACTTGTCGGGTTGTACCCGATTTTTCCAACAAAATAAAAAAAAATACAACTAGGTCCTTGTACCAATTTACCATGCATTCATGCCAGACACATTGGCCATGTATGGCCCGACACAACACGAACTGTACAAAGGGTCGGCCTAACCTGGCCCACGACACATTTCCAAATCGTGTCATGCCGAGCCAGGCACTGCTGAACTAGGTCGGGCTTCGAGCTGAGCTCGTGCCACTCGTCCCATTTAACACCTCTATTGTTGGCTTATACAATTGTCAACAGACTAGGGCATCTCACATTTTAGATGGTCTTGGCAATAATAAAATAAAAAAAAATTAATCTTAACAAACTACAATACACATGTAAAGTTATATAAAAATTCAAAATATCAAGTTTTGAGATAAGAAAGATAAATTGATACCTATTAAGACCTTCGTGAAGATATCTTCTGATTAATTTATTATATAAATAAAAATTATGACAATTATCTTACCCTAAATATTTTTAATAAGAAAGGAGTAGCTCGCTTATACACATTTAGTCTACTTGTAAAATTCTGAATTAGATATTATATATCTCATTGTTTGACAATAATAATAAATGATTATTGGAGAAGAAAATAGATATTCAACCTCCTCAAACCTATGTCATATCCAAAATATCTCATCTAATCATAGTCATCATCAAAAAATTTGTCTCACCCTTAGGTATCAATATAAGTATTCATCTTTTACTTTTTTATGAGAGAAAATTACCCGCAACATAAGTGTAAAAACTCATAATGAATTTTCTTTCGATGCAAAATAATATCAAGTTCTAATATTAATAATCGACAAACAAATATCCATAATTAATGAAAAAAATATCAAATCTTGAAGATCATTTTCATACCTGAGTTTGTGAATAGCCACATTTTAATAAATACAAAGTAAAATCTAGAAAACAACTATTTATATAGATTATATAAGTTATATCTTTAATGATGATAATAAGATAATTAATTTTTCCTTTTGTAATTTTAAAAATATTAAAATCAATTTGAAAAATTATATAAAATACAAATTTAATACTTAAATCAATTAGAATATCTACTGATAACTTTGGGAGATTAAAATTTTCTTTTATCTTTCTTGCATATTTTAAATAAAAAGAAATAATAAAATTCTATTGTTAAGAATATTTAACACACACACACATATATATATTACCATATTTTATTTTTAAAAATTTTTATTATAAATTTTCACTTTATCTAGATTATTTTTGTATATAAATAAAACTATCACATCTAAAAGATTAAAATTAGCTTATGGTGACTAAGAAATCACGTAAAAAAAATTTAACAAAATGATGTTTGCTAAGTATATATTCTATATATAAATATATATATAGACACACACACACATATATTTATGTATATATGTATATATACTTTATATGCATAAATATATGTACGCAAAACTTTTATATATATATATATATATATATATTAGTATATACAAATGTATGTAAGTGTGTGTGTGTGTGTGTGAATGTGTATGTATATTTATTCATTTATATATACATGCTTTTATACATATATAAATATGTAGAAAAGTATGTGTGTGTGTGTGTGCGCGCATGTGTGTGTGTGTATGTGCGTGCGTGCGTGTGTGTGCGCGTGTGTGTGTGTGTGTATGTGCGTGCGTGCGTGTGTGTGCATAAATATTTTTATTTATTTATTTATGTGTATATTTATATTGATATATAGATATGTGTCTATGTGTGCATTTGAAATGACAAGAGATGATTGAAAGTTATTAGAAGTTAATATATGTGTGGATATTTTTAAAACAAATAAAAAAGTTATGGAGAATTTTTAACTTTTCCTATAAATATATAAACAAAAGTTATGAAGAGGAACAAGGATATATATATTACAAGTATATATGCAAGGATCTCTCCAAAAGTATATGATACATGAAGATAAAAAAAAAAGAATTTCTTCAAAAGCATATGAAACACGAAGAGAAACTAAAAAATATGGATGAGGCATAGACAAAAAAAGTTTCAAAAACTTCTTAAATTCAAAAATGAGTCTCAAAAATGAAGTACCAAAAATAAGCAATAAATTCCAAAAGAGAGTTAAAAAGAGAAGAATAAATCAAAATAAAAAGTGAAGGAGGGATGAGTTATCAGATGAAAGACAGTACAAAAAAAAGGAACACAGAATACTTAACTCAAAGAATAAGTAAATGGAAGAATAAACTTGAAATTTTAGAACAAAATAAGTATTAAAAAACAACTTCCAAAGAAAGTGTAAAGGCGTAATGTTATAAATATGCAAAGAAATATATATATATATATATATCCAGAAAAGAAGTTTCATCCGAAGGCAACATGCTGAAAAAAAAAATATAGAAGCAATAACTGAATCCTTTATATGCATTTCTTTCCCTTTTTTTGTGTTTTGTATCTTTATTTTATTTGTTTGATTTCTATTAAATTATGAATGCCATATATTATTAAGATGATATGAATTTTATCTTATGAAAATTTTATTTTGCTAGAATTGATACAACTTAATTTGAGGTTCTTTTTTAAAAAAAAATTTCCCTTGTTTATACACTTATATTTATTATAAACTTTTTACTTTTGGTTTGCCAATATTAGGTAAGCATAATGAACTTTGTCTATTATTTTATAAATTTAATTATAGCTAATTCAAAATCAAGTTCACAAGAAAATATTTGTTAATATATTTAAAATATAATTTAAAAAGAATTCACTAATTCTAGCATAATATATTATATATTTAATTATCGCATAATATATTATATATTTAATTATCGCATAATATTTTATAAATTGGTATAACTCTTAATTGTCTTATTCATTTCTTTTATTAATTCCTAAAATATTTTGCCTTATTTTTTATTTTTGTTAAATCCTAAAATTTTCATTTTATTCGTAACATGATTTTTGTCTTTAGTTTCTTATATTAAATATTTTTAATTACTTAATTGAAGCTAATCCTTGTTATATTATTTTCAAACATATTCAATCCATGTAGATATGATAATCAACTCACTTATATATAACTTATTGATCATGTATACTTGTGTGAACTTTTTTTGAGTTTCATATTTATGTTTGAAACAATCAGCATCTATTAGAACACAACCTAATAAACCAATATATATGAGTGTATCAATTGAATATCTCATTTGTAACCACATAATACCTCTCATGTAGTAGGATACCAATATGTGGCTATATCTCAATAAAATATCTGAATCTACCAAGATCATTTATCTGGAATCATAATTGAAGATACTAATTGAGTTATATAAAATCTAACTCATCATTTTTCATAATAAAATTAATATTCACGTATACAATAAGAATAATCAATATGCCATCAAAATTCTATCAAAAAAAAAAAGAATACAAAAAATTTATAAGGCACTTATGTGAACCAAACAAGGTGATTACATGCGAAAACCTCACAACCAAATTATTGGAGATTACTTCAGGCTATATAATTTCTTTCATAACATGTAAATCATATCTAATTATGTTGCTCGAAATACATGTGGTTGTTTCATATATAAATTTTTATCAAGATTACCATGAAGTTGATATATTTTTCATGGCTAACTGGTATATCCTTCATTTATAAGATATCTCATGTCATCAATTTAACAAAAATTTATATAAAATTTTTTAGCTTTTAGAAATAAAGTACCCAGATTATTCATATCAAACACCTGATTGAACTCCCTTGCTACACATATCACCTTAAAGAAATCTAACTTTCTATTTGGATATGACTTCATATTGAACGCTCGCTTGAAACTAATAACAAATTTTCTCAAAAATCATGACATTAGTTGTCATATCTGATTGGAGTATAAATATTTCTTTTTTTCAACATTGTTTTACAACATCTTGGAAAATATAATGCCAGAAAAAAAGATATAATTATTCTAATATCACCAATTGAAATACAAAAAAAAAATTAAACAAAATATGAAGACGTGAGTATGACAAAATACGTGAGATCGAATGTTGAATACTACTCATTAGTTTCTTTTGGAAAACAATCAAAAGGTCAAGATCAATGAGATTAGTTACAGGATTATCTGGCTCCTTGATAAATTCATCTTTGACCTGAATCAGCTATGTATATCCATATCCTAGTAGTAAAGCCTCCCAATTTTAGGATCGTTATGAGTCTGAACTATAGGAGAAACAAACTGGTAGTCATTATCTAAGTAGGACTACCAAGATGTAAAGAAAAGTAACGAGTCCACATATATCATTTAAACTTTTATTATTTCTAGTCTAGCTAAAAAAGAGTAATGGTCAAAGAAAATAACGTCGATGCTCATTAAAATCCTATCAGACTATAATAAAAAATACTTGTATCCAAGAAATAATATTAAATCTTCATGCATCAACTTGTCTCATCTTGTGACGAGATAATTGACAAAATAAATACTCCAAAGAACTCTTGGAGATAGCATGAACAACCTCTCTATAAGAAACATAATCTTAAATGATACACTCTAAGAAATAATAAAAATAAATATATAATTAAAAAGATTATTTGTGACTAACAGAATTCCACACAAAATGATTTATTACACTCTTACTAAATAAGAGTGTTCGAATTATCTCAACTAATTATTTATTCATTTTTTTAAAAGTTTTTTTTTGTGGAGATATGCCTGCATAGTAAATATAATGTATAATTTCTTCTTTCATACAATAAGTATTGAATGTGTATGCCATATTTTTATCAAATAAATTTTTTATTATTTTATGTTTTGACTAAAAAATATAAAAAATTTGTGAAATAAAACAAAAACGTTTTTAATATAAATCATGAATAATCATCAACAATATTAAAAAAAGATACTTTAATCCCTATTTAATCGAATCTTTACTATTTCCCAATATTTCTGAATATATCAGATTAAATAGGCCCTTATTCACATCAATTTGATAGGAGGGATAATAAAATCCATTCTACTTTCCTATTTGATACATCTCACACTCAAGGATTGAAATACCTATTAAGCTAGGATAAAACATTCTCAATCTGATCAATAATACTTGAGCAAGTTGAGCACCTACAAATAGATAATCCAACATACTCAAATATATATCAAGAAAACCTATCATAACAAAATTATAAATATGGTTTCCCAACTCAATCCCAAGAGTAGTATTCTGTAGAGCCTATTTATACTACAAATAAATATCAATAGAAAAAAAATAAAAACAAAATTAAATTATATATTTAGATAACACAAAAAAAAAACTAACAAAATAATCAAAATTAAATAAAATACATTGAAAAAAAAAAGTGGTCAAGTTGAATACTTTCATACTTAATGACTTTTAAAAAATTATAATTAGTTATCAAAATATTCTATAAACAAGCAAAAAAAAACAATGAAAAAAAATAATTACCTATAATCTATGCATTGGCTCATGAATCAACAATCTATGAATATGAAGTAGATTAACAAAACATCTCAAATATGTCTCTTTAACAGAGATTACGATGGGAAGACTATGACTCCTAGATGGATCTGATGGCTGAGGTCGACATATCTCTCTCAAATATTTGTAGTGCTCTCGACCTCTTCTTTTGAAATAACTCCTAACAACTATCTCTAGTGTGATTCATCATCTTATAATTTGTATATTGAACTAAAGTTTTATCCTGCTTTTATCTCTGACAAAAGTAGTACTCCCCTGGCTATTAGAAAGTGTAAAGTGAGATATTTCTTTGTGTATTAGTTGAATTGCTCGATAATATCATTTTGGTATGATAGTTATGGAATCTTACTATCTCAGCCTCTAGGATGCCTCAATCTCGACTAAAAAATCTTCAGGAATTATGTAGCCAACAAAATGAACTTCATAAAGTAAACAAAAATATCTTATGGCTAATTGATACTATCTAGTCTCAGTCCAATAATTTAACAAATGTATCATATATATATATATATATATATATATATATATATATATATATATATATATATATTATTTGAGATAAATATTATAATTCTGTAAATTCTCAGGAATGTTGTATATCATAAAAGATGAAAAATCAAAAGTCAACTCTACCATGTTGAAATGTCAATTGCAATTAAAACACAAGAGTTTTCTTGTAATCATTTCTCCTTTATCTCAATGATTAGTGACTCATTTGTTGGGTGATCTAGTATACTAAGAATGAAAATTCATGTCGTGACACATGTTACTATAAATAAATTTGATTGCCAAGCTTCTAGAGCACAACAACCATGATTTTAATCTCCTTCATACTAAACCAAAAAAGAAAAACACACAATACCAATTAAATTAAGTTGCCTCTAAAACGATATTTTAGGGAAATTCTACATAGAATTCTACCACATCAAAACCCTATTTTTGCATGCACTCAAGGTTGCATCTTCACAATACAACACACATGGCTGCCCAAAAATATCACGTAAATCATATCACACATCCAAAACTATGGTTCTGCTTGCAAAATTTGGTGAACACGCTGTACAGACACAATTTTGGCACCACTCGCCGAATAAGCCATCGAGATATTGGATGTTGATGCTCCTCATGGAGTGGAGGAACATGGTGATGCACAGTGACTGAGCACCTCCTCGCTAAATGGATTGTTATTCATTTGTGTGAAGCAATGCATGCCTTATCATGTGCATTACGTTGGTACAATGCAAGTGTTCTTCATCTACAAACCCTAATTATTTCTAACCTTCTAAAATTTTGACACTATTACTATTTAAATATGAATGAGATGTTCAAATCCCAACAAAATCACATACAAGAGGTGACCTTATAGAATGGTCAATAGATTAGGATATCTCACAAATTAGATGCTGTCATTAATACTAATGTAAAAAATAAAAAACAAACTAATAAACTATAACTTACAAAAATAGACTATTTTGGCATATAGGAATAGTTAAAACTTAACACACAAATAATGTATATGGGTCAATATTTGAATAGTTAAAAATTTAAAATAATTTATAATTAAATATAATAACATTGACAAAAAAAGTTGAAGAAATAATAAATATAAAATTACTACATGTGATGTGATTGTTTGCTCCTAATTTGATTATCTAGTAGTCACGGTTAAGATTGTGAATACAAGAGTTTAAGTACCTGAATGATGAAAAGTATGTATTATTAATTTAGTAGTAAATAATTCTATATATTCTTCACTTATAATGCTCATTATGGTAAAAAAATATACGAGGGCCTCTAAAAGTTATAATAAATAGTCTCCTCAATAATTAATAATACTTTCGGTCTTCGATCTAAAAATAATATCCAAAAACTCTCAAATACGACTCATATTCCCATAATATATACAATGTAGGGAGGATATAGATAACATACCCACATCTACCTCGATCAATATACCATATGTCTCATAGTAAGTAGTGTTAGATATTTCTCTATTAGATCTCTGTCTATCTCATTCAATTAGATATTAGACCGTGATGATAAATGTAATAGCTCGGCAAAAAAAAAATTAAAAGCAATGAAAATACACTATAGCAGCACAAAAAAATATATATCATCATAACAACACAATTTCAAATAAAGTTATTGAACATAACAATCCCAAAAACACAATAGCACCCCAAACTCACTGTAGCCCTTAAGAAAAAAAAAACAAAACCTCAAAATACAATCTCATGGGTATTGAGTCAGGCACTAACATTTTTGTTAATAATTGAGATGCAAAAATAAATAAACAATAACTAAAATTACCTTAACACAACTTGAAAATATAACAATATAATTCAGTTACACCTTTTTATATATGGATAACTAAAAAATAATTTTAATTATCCATATAGTTATAAACTATGTTGCACGGACACGGACACGGGGATACGACACGGCAAGATACGGGGACACGGTAAATTCTAAAAAACTAGGATACAGATACGGCTAGGATACGTCATGATAAAAAAAATAAAATTAAAAATAAAAATTATTAATTATAAATATTATGTATTTTAAAATAATTAAAAATACTGTATTTTAAAATAATTAAAAATACTGTATTTTAAAATAATTTAAAATTCTATATTTTAAAATAATGTAAACAAAATTTAAACCCTCTAACACCCTCCTCCCTCCCGAACCTTGCCCCCCTCCCGAACCTTGCCCCCCTCCCGAACCTTTCCCCCCCTCCCCCCACCCCTCCCGAACCTTTTC
Source organism: Sapria himalayana (assembly GCA_029783825.1). Taxonomy (NCBI): domain Eukaryota; kingdom Viridiplantae; phylum Streptophyta; class Magnoliopsida; order Malpighiales; family Rafflesiaceae; genus Sapria; species Sapria himalayana. The sequence goes on along the minus strand of JAREIK010001652.1, from coordinate 52,983 downwards.
CCCCCTCCCGAACCCACCCACCCCCCCCCACCCGTTTTTCGAACTCTCCCCCTCCCGATACAGATTCCAAAACCCCTCCCGCCCTTCCCTTTATAGAATTAGGTTACCTTAGGTGTTGTCGGCGACTCGGCGGTGTGCTCCTCCCCTCCCCGTTTGACGCAATGACAACTGTTTCCGAACAACGCGTCGGATACGTCTCCGACGCGTATCCGATATGCCACGTGGCGTATCCTATACGAATACGTGTCCGATATGTCACGTGGCATATCGGACACGTATCCGACGCGTGTCCAACCCGTGTCCCCATGTCCACGTGTCCGGCACGTGGACACGGCAGTTCCTAGGCGTATCCGTGCAACACATGTTATAAATGTAGTTATTCATGTTGTAATTGTAGTTTTTCTTGTAATTATATATATTTAGACATATAGTTTTGTATAGGTATTGATGTAGATAAATACATTTATATATAGTAACTTGTTGATATATATATATTGTTAAATACATTTATATAATTCTTATCATCATATGTATTGATGTAGATGTATTTTAGTTAAACATCATAATTATATATGAATAACTAAAAAATAATTTTAGTTATCTATATAGTTATAAATGTAGTTATACATGTTGTAGATGTAGTTATATATAATTTTTCATGTAATTATATATATTTAGACATATGATTTTACATAGGTATTGATGTAGATAAATATATTTATATATAGTAATATGATGATATACATATTGTTAAATACATTTATATATATATATATATATATATATATATATATTAAATATATGTTGTTATATTTATATAGAGTTATGTATACTATTTTTATAGTTATACATATAGTAAAATACACTTATATATATTTATGTGTTATTAATCTTGGGATTATCATATTTACATGATTTATTATGTAAATATTAAATATGTTGTTATTTACACACTGCTCACGACAAACACCAACATCCACTTTGTGACTAACACACCTGTGAAAAAATATAAAGTACTACAAGCTTATCTGAGTGGCAAAATACATGGAAAAAAATGAACATATCCGTGTCGAGAATTAGAAAACTAGATTTTATGGGAGAATATACATGAGCTTAGAAAAAGATGAATTCTTGATAATTTATTAATTTAGTCCCACATGAACTATGTCATAGTGTTGAAACTCTTAGCTCATGATAAATGATATTAGAGGTTGATTTAAATGATAATATAAATCAGAAGACTATTCTTATGACATTGGTGACCAAAGTATAATCAATCTCAAAGACAATATAAGTAGTAAATAAAATTTGATCGGCAACAAATCAAATATAATCACACCTTGTTGATCAACATTGCATCCAATAGGTCTACAAGTGATGATAAGGCAAAATCAATTCAACATGAAACCAATGATTAACAATGCATTACCTATATCATTGTGTTGAAATTCTTGGCTCGTGACAAGTGATATCATAGATGATTTGAAATATCAATATAGATGTAAAGTGAATATAATTTAAATGATCTTAGTGACTAGAGTCGAAGTATAATCTCTTCTAATAATAATACAAATAGTAAATTAAACTTAGATGACAATGATTCAAATATAATTATTATCTTGTTGATCAATGATTCAACTATAATTATTGTTTCGGAATTTTCTTTTTTCTTGAATTATATCACATTTCTTTCAATTCATATATGGTAGATGGTTGTAGCAAACATCACCTTGTGAATATATTTTTTTGGTTAATTGATAGAATAATTCTTACTCATATTTTTAAAGGTGCAATTATAAAATTGACAATGCGGTATCACAAATAAGATAGCATTATAGAATGGACTGTCATGATAGAACAAACTTGATGTGTAACTGACTCACAATGACTAAATAATAATCATGAGTTCATTTAAGTAAATCTTGCTAATAAATTACATGACAATATATAATTTATTGGATTTGGATGTGATATATAAATTATCAATGACTGATAATTATAGTTTATGTGACTTAACACAAATATAATTTTGATTACTAATATATTTTATTATTAAAATATACAATATATGGAAAACTATAGAGATATCTATACAATGAATAACATAATTTTTAAAGAGGATAGAAAGGTTTAGTTGATTTGAACTAGTCGAGCATAAGTCAAGAACTTGATGATGAATAAAAAATTTGGTTAATCTTATATAATTTGATCATGATCAGGAGTTTTCTTGATGAGCATACTCTTGATCAAAACTAATTTAACATAAAGTATCCACCTGACAACAACCTGTCCATCTTCCCAAAAGGGCCACGCCGCCACCATGAGATTCCAAGGCAACCTGGCTTCTGTCAGGTGTCGTGGAACATGCACGTCTTCGACTAGTCTTACTTTCTTTCCCAAAAAATTATAACTCATGAATAAAAGTTTGAATGTAACTCTCAAAATTTTCAAGAATTGCTCGATTATGTCTCTCTAATCTACTTACTGATATCCATGTACCTCAATGGTTCATACCAGGTAAATCACTTCTCATATGTACTCATAAATACGATTGCTTGGGATTGACTTGCCGCTAACAATGTGAAAGCGTGGAGACATCACAAATTCAAAATTTGACAAGAAGATATTACATGGTGCTTACCGAAAAGAATAAAGGTTATCATTCTTGTCATATATTGCATACCAATGGCGGGCGATTGTAAAGTTGAAGAAGACATTGAGATATGGAAGATGAAGCAGCGCATAAAACTTCTAGAAGAAGCTCGAGGAAGCATGACTAGCATGATATCTCTGATAGTTGCTCCTCGTGATCGACTATCTCGTATTTCTAAAATGCTTGGAGATGATGATTATATTAGAGTAGAAAGCATACCTCAAATCGGCAAGAAACTCACGGCTGAAGGAAATCACTTCCACTGTTAGGTTTTGTTTTGATTTATCCATGTCGAGAGATAGAGGGAGAGAGAGAGACATATGGCATTAGTTAGAGACTTAGAGTTGTCTATGAACAACAAGATACAGTTTTATAAGTATTAAAATTCCATAAATATTTTAATTTTTAATTATCGAAACATTTAATAAACAATAAATATATATAAAACATAAATACTCATCTTTTTTTAATTAATAAATTATTTTCAACAAGTTAATATGCGTGTAGCAAGGCATACATGAGAAACAAACACCTTGTGGTTCTTAATTAATAAATTAATTAAACAATAAATATATAAACATTTTCAAAAAATAGATATTTGGCCTTCCAACTAGAAATATAATAATGATTATAATATTTATAAACTTCATATAGCAAGGCACCCTTGAAAAGATGATTGATATTCAAGCTCTCCTAAGAATTATAAATACTCTCTATGTGTAAGAATATATATATTTTATGGTTATAAATATATTAGAATTCATATTAATTTTTAAGAAGATAATATGAAATAATTTTAAAGGCATAAAATTTCATATTATTTGATATCATTTGAAATTTATAAAATTCAAAAAATTACTTAGAGTGAGAAGATTATTAAAAAAAATTATATTTATTATTTTAATTAAGAATAAATATTAAAAACTAATTGTAAAAATATTACTCAATTGTTTAATTCTTATAAATTTTAGTTGGGGCAAACTCTTATGTATTTATTTATAAATATCAATTTATTTTCTTTAAAATTTAATGAAAAATTTTAAATTTTTTTATAATTCAAGATTTTAAATTTTTGTAGTAATTATTTTTTTAAAAATTTCATATAATCATAAAATTTTATCTATACTTAAGATAATATTAACATTTACTAGTTTATTCGTTAATTTAGATATTTTTATAAATATTTTTTATTTAATCATGCAATAAATTATTTTAGCTTTTTATTAGTAGAAATTTTATTGTATGTTCATTTATTTTTAAAAATATCTTTACAAATTATTATAATTCTAGAATTAATTATTTAATATTATTTTTATACAAAATTTTAAGTTTCTTAATTAAAAAATTTTAGAAAATTTTTTGTATAATTATTAAAACAATTTTATAATCAATAAAATAGTTATCTTAGTACTAATTAATATAAAAATTTTTTTGTATGTATATATTTTTTAAATTATTTATTTGTTATATCCTATTTTTATAATTTTATGAGGAGAAAGTATCTTTCAAAGATCGTTCATCTATAGACCATGACATACATTTAATATACAAAATGAAATAAAAAATTAAAACAAATAACAAATTAAAATAAAATTAAATCATTCAAGATTAGAGATGGTAATCATCCTCAGTGCAAATAGCTAGGGAAAAAACCACAGCTAAATGGATATATTATTTAAAAAATAAAATTTAGAAATAATCGCTTGCAAAAAATATAAAATAGTAAAAAAAATGTGTTGATAATTATTTAGTAATAGATTTTGTCTCGATCAAATTAGCTATGAAAAATCCATCACTAAATTCTCACTTTTCATAGCATGGAATTCTACAAAAATATAACGATAGATTTTGTCTTGATCTAATTAGCTAGGAAAGATCCGATGCTAAATTCGTCGCTAAATTCCCGATTATTATTTGCACAAAAATCTACGAAAATATTAGCGACGGAATATTTTCAATCAAACATTTTCGTCGCTAATCCATCACTAATTCATCACTAATATTTATTTCAATGTAAAATCAAAAATTCATTACTATTCCCTAGCAAATCCCTCGCTTAGCAAGGAATTTTTCCATATCTAGATTTTCTTAGCTAAACTGATATTTTCTTGTAGTGAGATAAATAGATAGATATATAGAGAAATTGATAGACAAATTACAGATATATTGATTGATAGATAGACAGGTAGAATTAATAATAGCTAAAGAAATAAATTGATAGAAAGATAGATAAATATAAAGATAGATAGAAAGATATACAAATAGAAAGATAAATTGACAGATAGTCAAGCAAATAGATAGATAGACAGATAGACAGATATATAAACAAATAGATGAACATATAAATAGACAATAGATAAACAAACAGACAGACAGATAGACAAATAGATAGACATATAGATAGACATCAGATAAACATATAGGTAGATAGATTGATTGATAGATATACAAATAAATAAACAAAGATTGATAGACAGCTTGATAAATAGATTGAAAGACAGATTGATCGATAGATTTATTGACTGATAGATACGCAGATTGATAGTTAGATAATTAGACAGATAGCTAGACAAATATATAGATAAATAGATAAATAAAAAGATAGAAAGACAGACAGATTGATTGATAGAAAGTTTGACCGATATATCGACAGACATATAGACATTTATATAGACAGATAGATAAACATACAAATAGATAGATACACAGATAGATAGAAAAATAGATAGATAAATTGATTAATAGATAGATTGATATACATAATGATAGCTACATTAATAGATAGATTGATAGATAAATAGATAGACAGACAGATAGATATATAGATGTATAGATACATACATAGATAGACAGATATAGATACAAAATATTATACAGATAGATAAACAAAAAGATAGACAGAAAGATACATATATAGATATAAAAATAGATCGACATATAGATACAAAGATAAATAGACAGATAGATAAACAAATATATAGGCAGATAGTTAGACAGACAGATAGAAAGATAAATAGCTAGATAGATAGATAGATAAATAGATAGATAGTTAGATAATAGATAGATAGATAGATAGAATGATAGACAAATAGATAGATATATAAATATGCAAATGGATAGACATGTATATAGGCAGATAGATAGACAGATATTTAGATAGACAAATAGATAGAAAGATATATTGACATATAGATAGAGATAAAGGCAGAATGATAGAAAAGATTGAAAGACAGATTGATAGACAGATTGATAGATAAATTAATCAATAGATTGATAGGTAGATTTATAGACATATTGATAGATAGATTTATAGATAGATTGATAGATATATTGATAGATAGATAGATATAGTATTGAAAGACAGATAGATATACATATCGATAGACAAAAAGATAGACAGATTGATAGACATACATATAGATAGACAAACATAGATATATAAATTAGTAAACAAATTAATAGACAGATTATTAAGCAAATAGATAGACAAATAAACAGACAGACAAACAGATAGATAGATAGATATATTTATTGATTGCTAGATAGATCGACATATTGATATATATTTATAGATAGATAGATTGACTGAAAGATAGATAGATAGACAGATATATAGATAAATAGATAGAGAGACAGAAAGATTGATAGATAAAAAGATAGAAAGACAGATAGATATATAGACAAATAAATAGATAGATTGATTGATAGTTCAATAGATAGATATACATATAGATATATAGATAGACAGATAGATAGACAGAAAGACAAAAAAATAGATAGATAGACAAAAAGATATTCGGATAGATAGACAACAAGATATTCAGATAGATAAATTGGTAGATAGTCATATAGATATAGAAATAAATATAAAGATAGACAGAAAAGATTGATTGACAAATAGATAGATAGATTGATTGATAGATACATAGATAGATAGATAGATAGATAGAAATACTAATAGATAGATAAATATATAAACATATAGATATACACACATATAAAAAAGAAACAGATACACAGACAGACAAATAGACAAAAAGATAGATTGATATAGATAGATAGATAGACACATAGACAAATAGACAGATAGTTAGATAAATATATAGACATACAGACAAACAGATAGATATATAAATAGATAGATAGACAAAAAAACAAACAAATAGATAGATATACAGAGAGATAGACATATAGACATACAGATAGAGAGAGAAAAATAGATAAACAGATAAACTGATAGACAAACAGAAAGATAGACAAATCGATATACAATATGATAGATAGATAGATAGATAAAGAGATAGATATATAAATAAATAGATAGACAGATAGATATACCAATAGATTAAAAAATAGATAAACAAAAAGATATATAAATAGATAGTCAGACAAACAAACAAAAAGAGAAATACATAGACAAACAAATAGATAGACAGAAAAATAGATAGATAAATAGACAAACAAATACTTAGATATATAAATAGACATATAGTCAGGCAGGCAGGCAGGCAGAAAATAAGGCACATAGACAATTATGTAGATAGACATATAGACAAAAAATAGATATATAGATACATATACACGCGGATAGACACACATATAGATTGATAAAGCTACAGAAAGACAGACAAACAGAAAGATAGATATATAGATAGATAGTTTGATATACAAATTGATATATATATATATATATAGTTAGATATATAGATAGTTACATTGATAGACAGATAGATAAACAGATAAAAAAACAGATAAAAAGTTATATATATATATATATATATAAAGATAGATATAAGGATAGATACATAGATATATAAATAGATATATAGAAAAATAAATAAATAGATATACAGATAGATAAATAGATAGATACGTAATTAGATAGATAGATGATCTACAAATAGATAATTGTATACATAGAGAGAGAGAGATAGAAAAATAGATAGACAAATAGATAGATATATAAAAAATATATAGAAAAATAGATAGATAGATAGATAGATAGACATATAGATAGTCAAATAGATATACAAATAGATAGGCAAATAGATAGAAAAATATAAGGATAGATTGAGATACAGATAGTAGACAGATAGATATATAGATCGATAGATTGTCAAATTGATAGATATATTGATAGATAGCTATAAAGAAATATATATAAACAAATAGAGAAATAAGTATAGTGGCAGATAAATAGAAAAATAAAGAAACATAAAGAAAGACAGACAAATAAACAAACAGATATATAGATTGATATAGATAGAAATACAGATACACAATCACATAGATAGATAAATTAACATATAGATAGATAGACACTCCGACAGACAGACAGAGAGACAGATAGATAGACAAGTAGACAAACAAACAGAGAGATAGATAGTTTGACATGCAGTCAGATAGATTGATAGACAGACAGATAATCAGACAGACAAAAAGATAGATAGAAAGATATATAGTTTGATATATATATATATAGACAGATATATATAAACAAATATTTTAAATTATAGATAAAAAGATAGACAGATAGATATATAGATAAATAGATAAATATATAGACATATAGATATATAGATAGATAAATAAATATATAGACAGATAGATAGATAGTTTGATAGACATATAGATAGATAAATAGTTAGAAAGACAAATTGATAGTTAATTGATAAATTGATTGATAGACACATTGATAGACACATTGATAGATATAGATAGGTAGATAGATAGACAGAGAGAGAGAGAGAGACATACAGACGTATAGAAAAACAATCATATATATAGATAGACAAACAAATTGATAAAGAGACAAACAAACAAACACATAGACAGATAAAAAGATTAACATTCGATCAGAAAGATAGACAGGCAGAAAGTATGGCTGAGAAATAGTCAGCCAAATAGACATCCAAATAGACAAACAGATAGATGTACAGACAGATAGGCACATAGAATGACAAATAGTCCGATATATAAATAGTCTGATAGATAAATAGATAGATAGAAAATCAGACAGACATATATGTAGATATAGATTTTGATACTTAGATGGATAGAAAAAAAGATAAATAAATAGATAGATGAAAATATAGACATATAGATATAGATGGACAGACAAATAGATAGACATATAAATAGATTGATAGACAGACAGACAGATAGATATATAGATAGATTGATTGATCGAAATATAAATATATAGATAGTTTGACCTTTAGATAGATAGATAGGTAGACAAATTGATAGACAGACAGACAAAATAATAGATAGATATACAACTAAATAGATACTTATTTAGATAGTTAGATAGATAGATAGATAGATATCTAGATAAATAGATAGACAAATAGACAAACATGTAAATAGTTAGAAAGATAGATAGATAGACACATAAAGAGATAGATAGACAGATAGATAGTTAGATAAAATAATAAACAAATAGAAAGATTGATAGTAATATAGATATATAGATAGATATAAGATAGATAGATAGATGATAGACAAATAGTTAGACGTAGATAGATAGATAGATAGATATATAGATAGACAAATAAATCGACAGACAAATAGACAGACACACAGATAGATTGTTAGTTTGATAAGTAGATAGTCGAGCAGGCAGACATATAGATTAATAGATAGACAGACAGATAGATAAATAAATAGATAGGTTGATTTATAGATTGATAGACATATAGATATATAGATAGATAAATATAAAGATATAAAGATCGATACATTGATAAATAGATGTAGAGATACATATATAGATAGATAGATAAATAAATAAATAAATAGACAGAAAGATAGTTATGATACACATAGAAAGACAAATAGATTGACATGACAATTAGATAGATAGATACACAGATAGATAGAAAGATATATAAATAGACAAATATATAGATAAAAAGAAAGATAGATAGACAGATAAATAAAAATATAGATAGAAAGACACCAAAACAGATAGACAAATAAATATATAAAATGATAGATAGATAGTCAGTCTATTTTTAGGCTAGCATATACTGAGGTTTGGATACATATAGATTAATAAAAATACAGACAGATAAACAAGTAGATAGAAAGGCAAATAGATGAACATATAGATTGATTGATTGATAAACAAATAGATTGACAGATAGAGAGACAAATAGATAGATATATAGATAGATATATAGTCAGATTAATTGAATGATTGATAAACAAAGTGATAGACATATTGTTAGATTGAAAAATATCTTGATTAATATACAAATAGAGAGATAGATAGATTATATATATATATAAATTATTAGACAAGTAGATAGTCAGATTGCTAGACAATTTGATAGATGAATAAATTGAAAAAAATGATAGATAGATAGACATATAGATAGATAGAATAATAAATAGCTAGAATGAGAGATTAATAGATAGACAGACAGACAAACAAACAAATAGATAGACAGATATAAAAAGACATATATAAACATATAGATAGAGAGAGATAAATAGATAAGTAGATAGAGCAATAAACAAATAGATATACAGATAGACAGATAAATTGAGAGACGGATAAATAAACATATGGAAAAGACAAATAGATAGCCAGATAGAGAAGACATATAAATAGACAGATAAATAAATAGATTCATAGATAGATAGATTGATTGATTAATATATAGATAGAAAGATCGACAAATAGATACAAAAATTAATAGACAGATAGAAAATCAGATAGTTAGTCACAAAGATAGATAAATAGATAAATAGATAGATCGATGGATATTTAGATAGATAAATAGATATATATATATATATATATATTGACAAATAGATAGACAAGATGATATATAGATAGATAGATAGATAGACAAATAGTTAAAAAAAATTAGACTAATAGATAGTCAGATAGATCGACAAATAGACAGACAGACAGACAGATAGATAGATAGATATATAGATTAATTGATTGATAGGTAGATAGATATTCAAAAAGATATATAGATATATAGATAAATAGATAGGCAGATAGAAAGACAAATTGATAGACATAGATAGATAAATAGTCTGTCTGTCTGTCATGCATGTAGATAGATAGGAAGGCTAATATATAGGCAAATAGATAGACAGGCAGATTAACAAATAAACATATAGATAAATAGATAAATACATAATTAGATAGACAAGCAGATAGATAAACATATACATAGACAGACAAATTTATAAATAGATTGAAAGATCAATTAATAAATAGATTGATATACATATTGATAGAGAGATTGATAAATCATTTTAAAGAAAGATAGAAAGATAGATAGATTAAGAGAGAGAGAGAGAGAGATAGACAGATTGATAGAGATATAGATAGATTGATTGATAGAAAGATAGATAAACATATAGATAGATAAATATATAGATAGATAGAAAGATAGATAAGTGGTTAGATAAATAGGTAGATAGATAGATAAATAGATAGATAGATAGACATATTGATAGAATGATAGAATGATAGATAGACAGATAGATAGAAAGATAAATAGACAAATAGATAGATAGATAGATAGACAGATAGACAAATAAACACATGGATAAATAAATATATAGATAGACAAATAGTCAAAAAGGCAGGCAAGTAGATACTAAGGCACATAGACAAGTATGTTGATAGACATATAGACAAAAAAATAGATATATAGATATAGAGACACACAAATAGAGACATATAGATTGATAAAGCTACAGACATACAGACTAGAGGTGTCATACGGGCCGGCCCGGCAAGGCACGGCCAATTTTTCACGAGCACGATCGTGCTACCGTGCCGTGCCCAGCACGGCACGGTTTAAAAAAACTGGGCCCGGCACGGCCTGCAGGCACGACGGGCCGTGCCGTGCCTCGCCTGGCCCGCTCGGGCAAACCTGACCGAGCGGTTCGGGAAACTGGGGACAGCGGGTCGGGTCGAATTAGACCCGACCCGTGGTCTTTTTTTGCGGGAGGTGAAGCATGCGGTCGGATTCACGGGGCTCCCGGCACGGGTTAAACCCGTGCCGGTTTGCCGTGCCGCGGGTAGAACCGGGCCAGGCACGGCACGGCACTGTTCGTGCCAAAGCCGGGCACGGCACGGGCCCGGGCACGGATTTTTTCCGTGCCGTGCCTCGTGCCGGGCACGGCACGGGCCCGGGCACGGATTTTTTCCGTGCCGTGCCTCGTGCCGGGCCGGGCCGGCCCGGCACGGTTGACACCTCTAAGACAAACAGACAGACAGAAAGATATATAGATAGATAGTTTGATATACAGATTGATAGATATAAGGATAGATACATAGATATATAAAAAAATAAATAGATATATATAAAGATAGATAGATAGATATACAGATAGAAAGATAAATAGATAAATAGATAGATAAGCAATTAGATAGATAGATGATCTACAGATAGATATTTGTATATATAAATAGATAGACAAATATATAGATAGATAAATAGATAGACAGACATATAGATAGCCAAAATAGATATACAAATAGATAGATAGATAGATATAAAAATATAAAGATAGATTGATATATAGATAGTAGATAGATAGATAGACAGATAGATAAATAGATCGATAGATAGTCAAATTGATAGATATATTGATAGATATCTAGAAAGAAATATATATAAACAGATAGAGAAATAAGTATAGTGACAGATAAACAGAAAGATAGACAGACAGATAGATAGTCAGACAGACAAAAAGTTAGATAGAAAGATATATAGTTTGATATATATATACATAGACAGATATATAAACAAATATTTTGAATTATAGATAGAAAGATAGATAGATAAATATATAGATAGATAGATATATAGACAGATAGATAGATAGTTTGATAGACATATAAATAGATAGATAAAAAGACAGATTGATAGTTAGATTGATATATTGATTGATAGACATATAGATAGATAGATAAATAGATAGATAGATAGATAGAAAGGGAGAGAGAGATAGACAAACGTACAGATAGACAAACAACCATATATATAGATAGACAAACAAATAGATAGAGAGACAAATAAACAAACACATAGACAAATAAAAAGATTAACATTCAATCAAAAAGGTAGACAGGCAGACAATAAGGCTGGGAAATAGTCAGTCAAACATACCTCCAAATAGACAGATAGATATATAGACGAACAGATAGGCACATATAATGACAAATAGACCGATATACAAATAGTTTGATAGATAGATAAATAGATAGAAAATCAGACAGACATATATATAGATATAGATTTTGATACATAGATGGATAGACAGACAGATAGCTTGATTGATTGATTGAAATATAGACATAAAGATAGACAGAAAAATAGATAGACATATAGATAGATTTATAAACAGACAGTTTACAGATAGATAAATAAATATATAGATAGATAGATTGATAGATAGATAGATCGAAATATAGATATATAGATAGTTAGACCTTTAAATAGATAGAGAGATATAGATAGACATATTGATAGACAGACAGACAGAAAGATAAATAAATAAATAGGCATTGAAATAGATACATAGATAGATATATATATATATATATATATAACTAGATAGATAGATAGACAAATAGACAAACATGTAGATAGTTAAAAAGATAGATAGATAGATAGATAAATACATAAAGAGATAGACAGATAGATAGAGTGATAGACAAATAGATAGTTAGTTAGATAGATTGATATATAGATGGATAAATAAATAGAAAGATTGATATAGAAATAGATATAAGATAAATAAATAAATAGATAGATAGATATATGATAGACAAATAGTTAGACGTAGATAGATAGATATATATATATATAGACAGACAAATGAATCGACAGAATAACAAACAAACAAAGATAGATAGTTAATTTGTTAAGTAAATAGTCAGGCAGGCAGACATATAGATTAATAGATTGATAGACATACAGATAGATAAATAAATAGATAGATTTATAGATTGATAGACATATAGATAGATAGATATAGTGATATAAAGATAGAAACAGTGACAGATAGATGTAGAGATACATAGATAGATAAATAAATAGACAGAAAGATAAAGAGATAGATAAATAGATAGACATATAGATAGACAGATTAATAGATTGATAGATAGTTTGATTGATATATAGATAAATAATCAAATAGATAGATAGATAGATAACAAATAGAAAGACAAATAGATTGATAGACAGATAGATAAATAGATTGATAGATATACAGATAGATAGAAAGATATATAGATAGACAAATATATAGATAAAAAGAAAGAAAGATAGATAGATATATAAAAATATAGATAGACAGACACCCAATCAGATAGACAAATAGATATAGAAAAGGATAAATAGATAGTCATTCAGTCAGTCAGGCTAGCAAATACTGAGGTTTGGATACATATAAATTAATAGAAATACAGACAGATACACTAGTAGATAGAAAGGCAAATAGATGGACATATAGATAGACAGATAGATAAATAAGAAAAAAAAGAATGTTAAGTAGGGAAATAAAGAGAATAAAGAAAAGATAAAGAATGAGAAGATAGAATAGAATAAGAAAGAAGAATGAAAAGAAAAATAATAAAAAAAATATGCAAAGAAGATTATGATGATGATGATGGAGGACAAGGTGAAGAATGAGATGATGGAGAAGAATGATAAGAAATGATAATAAAATGAAGAATGAGAAAGAAAAAGTTAAATAAGTTGTAGAAAAATAAGAAAGAGAAGAAATAGAAGGAAAATAATAAGAAAAAAAATAGAAAAAAAAGAAGGAAAAAAGAAAAAAATGAAAATAAGGTGAAGAAAGAGATGAAAGAGATAAAGAAGAGGATGGAAATGAATGAGAATGAGGAGAATGAATAGAAAATATGGAAAAGAAAAGTAAGAAAAAATGAGAGAATAAGTAAAGAAAATAATAATAATAATAATAATAATAATAATAATAAGTGGGAGAAGAATAATAAGAAGACGAGGAGGAGGAGGAGGAGGAGGAGGAGGCGGAAGAAAAAAAGAGGAAGAAGAAGTGGAAGAAAATTGGAGGAAGAAGAAGCGGAAGAAAAATGGAGGAGGAGGAAGAGGAAGAAAGAAGGAGAAAAAGAAGAAGATGAAGAAAAAAGGAGGAGGAAGAAGATGAAGAAAAAAGGAAGAGGAAGAAGATGAAGAAAAAAGGAGGAGGAAGAAGATGAAGAAAAAAGGAGGAGGAAGAAGATGAAGAAAAAAGGAGAAGGAAGAAGATGAAGTAAAAAGGAGGAAGAATAGAAAAAAAAAGAGGAAAAAGAATAAGATGAAGAAGAAACTAAAGAATGATAAGAATAGAAAGAATAAGAAAAAAAAAGGATGAGAATAGGAAAAAGAAGAAAAATAGTAAGAAAAAAAAAAGAGTAAGAAAAAGAAGATGATGAAGATGAAATGAAAAAGAAGAATATAATGATGATGATGAGAAAAAAAAAGAAGATGATGTTGATGAGAAAAGCAAGAAGAAGGAAAAGAAAAATAAGAAAAGAAGAACAACAAGTAGAGAAGAACAATAAAAAGACTAAGAAGAAGTAGTAATTGTGTCAAACGAGCCAGGTAGGCCAGGCCCGATCTGAGCCAAGTCTCGAGTCAGTCGTGCGTAGCCCAGCACGGCATGGTCCAGCATTATGCCTAGGCCTGTGATGGGCCGGCTCGAGGCACGGCTCGTGCAGGGCAATGTCGAGGCAACCCATGCCTCATCTCGGGCCCGACATAGTCTGGTACCTTGGTCTAAAGGCACGGTTCTTCGGCATGACCTGAACCAATGCCCGCTCCCCGAATTTAAAACCCATATATATGTTCTTATACATAATTATTTTTATTATTTTTTTTTATAATTTTCAATAAATATGATGATAAGAATTACAAATGATATTTGATTTTTATTTTTGATATTGTTTACTTGATTATATTTTATTAATAGATAAAAATTATAAATAATATTTAATAAAACATATAATTTTTATATATATTATGCAAAGTGTACCTAACAAAAAAAAATGTGTCATGATTACGCATTTTGCTTCAAAACTCCAAAAGACTTTTACGCCTTGGACATCAAGGCTCCAAAAAGTTTTTGTCTTGATATATCTTGCACCTCAAATAACTTTGACTAATATGAGTAAAAGTCTCCTATAAAAAGATTATGAAAGCCATTTTGATGAAATAAGTCATGAGGCAAAGAAAATACATATCAAGGTAAGAATACTTGACATACTAAAATGGACCACAAGACAGCAAAACCAATTGAGAATTCATCGATACATTGTGACAATTCTACGAGATTATAAATTTTCACCATAATATTTATACGAGTGCATTAGAGAGATCGATGAAATAGAATGTCATGGCCCAGTAAAATTCAAAAAAATATCAGATAGTAGGTTCAGCTTAAAAAGATTTTCAGAATGATCTTGAAGAGATTTCAAGATGAATCATATAAAGTTCTAAAGACTTCACTCTATTCACTCAAGAATATTCTAAATTTTTTATGTAATGAGATTGTGATAGGTTACAAAATTTAAGTTATTGGTGAAGGAAAGCTCTCGCTATATAAGGGAGAGGGAGAGTATTTATCATTGCACTCCAATTTTATTTATAATGTATCATTTCTCTCTAAATATTTTTGTCTTAATAAGTTAATAGATGTAACTTAATAGATATAATGAGTGGATAAAGCAATAGTTGTAACTTAATAGATGTAACTTTTGTGAAAGATAAGAATAGATTGACTTAAAAAATTGAAGAGGAATATTTATTAGTATTAAGATGCACATATAGCAATAAAGCTCATGATCCATGATACTTGCATAGGGAAAAGATCCACTTAGTTTATATATTTTTCTATAGAGGAATCTTGCCTTCTAGAAAAATAAAAGACAAACAATTATAATGATGTTCAATACAAAGGCACAGTTTATGGAGATAATGGTAGTTAGATGCGAGATACTTGGTATCGAGCACACATACTCAAAAATATCATGAATCCACTTTCTTTTCTCAACACTTTTTAATATAATAGTGAGATAATGAAATATATAATTTCCAATCTAGTATTTTAAGAGCGGATAAAACAAATAAATGTTTAATGCTTCTTCCTCGAAGACATCTTCACATAAATATTCAAAATATCTCAATTTACTTGTCTTTCTTACAAACTTAGTGTTCTACATGTTTACGTACCAAGTTAAGAGGGAGCTTTAATATTTTTAATTTCAAATTATTTTTTAGTTTATTGCTTGCCTAATTTTATTATTGATGGAATACCCAACATATAGACGACCTCAAATCATTAGCTTATTATGTAAGCACACCACTTGTTTGTTATTAATTATTGAGTATTTATTTCTAATTTGATAATTTTATTTATGAGTTAGGTTTTCAATAATATGTTTCAATTTTTATTATAATTTATTGTCAATCAAATGTGTTGTAAAATAACAATTTTAAGATTATTTTTTACCTTTTAATATTGTTGTATAGGAACTAATGATTTTCATTAAGAGTTTTATTGTCGATCAATTTATATATTTTATAATGAGATACGCCAGGTCATGTTGTAACAAACAAACATCCTCCACTCCGATGTGACTTGGATACTAATATCAAGACCTGCGCAAAGATCAATTATTAATTATAAATAAATTCTCATTGTAAAAATAAGTCTATAAGAAAAGATCATAAGAGAAAATCAGTTATTAAATAACTTAAAGAAATACTTATAGCGAGTGAGTTCATTCAGATGTTTAATGCGGACTATCATAATAATTTTTCTTTAGTAACCAAGAACATTTCCATAAGTCTTATTTCACTAACGACATCTCATATAAAAAAGATATACCACCTAGATATAAAAAATATTTTTCTTTATAATGATCTTATTAGAAATTTGATATTGAGTAGTCAGCTGAGTTTCGAGTAGCACAATCAGACACAATTTAGAGAATATGGAAATTATTTTATATCCTGAAAAATCACAAAGTCTGATTTGCATAAAGGTGTCGTCTAGGTCGGGTGACACGAGCCTTACCCGGCACAACACAAAATTATTGTGCCTGGACTTCGATCATGTCAACCCATAGCATGACTCATGTCGTGCCAAGCATGAGCCTCATGCATTCGGCACGATAAGGACAAAAAAACATCACACGTACCTGCCACACACCTACCATGATGGCACATTGTAAAATAAAGAGTGTGAATTCAAGGGCTTGATTTTAGATGATATTTATTAATAGGACAGCTAAAGGTATGCGCATCATTTATTAATAGCAATCATTATTGAACAATGAATGCAATATGTGTTTCTGACAAAACATCGAGATGTCATTATTCCTGTCAAAATTATGACAAAAAATATAACTTAACTTATCTATAAGTCGTTTGATTTCATCCTATGTTTATGGATAAAAATCCAATGGTTATTAAATTTCTCTTCATAAATAAATATCAGAAAATTAAAATAAATATTTTTTAATGTTCGAAACTTTCTGTAAAAAATATATTAATATTTATAGGTTTTCACACATTATAATTTCCTCATTTTCTCTCACTTTCTCTCAAAATATCACAATGCGAACATCAACTTTAATTATTTTTTTTATTTTTATTACTATATTATAATATTTAATAAATAATATATTGTGTTTTTGAACATATTAATATTGGTAAGCAAGCACTCTAATTGGCATTTGAAGACTTGCTAGGCATAGAGATTGAAAGTAAAGAAATATATGCTTGTACAAAAATATCAAATTAAAATATTTTTTACTAAACACTATTTAAAAAAATAGAAAATAATAAATATTATAAAAATTATATAAACCGAGACATAGATAAGAAAGAACCAACTAGGAGATTCGAGGTTAAGTTACCTCCTGGACATAAGTTGGCATTAGACTCTGCACCTAAAAATTTAAGAATAAATAATAATTTGCAATATAAACCCACTTAAAATAATCAAAATAAAAATTCTAGAATACGTCAAAAAATATTTAAAACAATATATATATGATCAATGAAATATATGCTTGTGCGAAAATGCCCCAAAAAATATTGGACATCTGATCTCATGTGAACCAACTCAATATGAGCAGTGGATTTTTTGAATATGGATCAATTTCAAATTCATTAACCATATTTAATTACCGACATAACTTTGCAACGGACGAACATGATAAAATTTATTATTAGCATAAATCTTCCAATATAATTTTTGGAAGATCATAATCTATTTTATCTTATGAACCCGTACATTCATTCTACTTATTATAAGATCCATAGGATGATCAAAAAGAATGAAATAATAAAGATAATATAAAATAAAAAAATAATTAATAAATAAATACCTTAGAAACACAATGTTGAGTGGTGGTCTCTGCAATATCAAATATTTGGACTATTCAAGATAACAATGTATTCATATGCAAACCCACTTACTTTATTGGTTCTAAGTGAACACAAAATAAAGAAAAATATTAAAATATCATGAGATTCTTCATCCACATGATAATCTAGCTATATATGAAAGTCATTTGAGAATCTTTAGGAAATACGAGATATAAAATAAAATATTTATTATTACCTATGATAATGCATCAAATAATAATATCATTATTGATAATTTTTGAGAACCTTAGACACAATATCTTGGATGAGATTTTTCATGTTGTGTATGTTCCCATAATAAACTTGATAGTGCATACCGACTAAAAAATAATTCTCCATCATTAGAACATATACAAAATATACTAAAATATAATAATAATACGTAGCCGACTATAATAGTTTCTCTTTGTGTAAGTCAAAATGCTAAAAAAAAAAATAAGTAAATATTTGACACCAATGAAATTATATACATTGCGCATAGATACATATACAATATTAGTAATCTATTTAACAAATATAAAAAATCTCAAATTTTTATGTCATAGCTACTAAGATAGAAAATGAGTATTTAAAATATTAGTTTTTTTTGCTATCTTTTTATCACTTGGGTACTTATATGGATTTTATGATTAAGATGAAAAGACAAAAAATATTATCAAATATATATCCATTTGCAAGAACCAACAATGATAATCAAATTGGAGATATTAAATAATTAAATAATATATTTAAATATTATAATAATAAATTTAATAGTTTTAACGAGCTTCCGAATAGGAAAATCGATACCATATTAGAAGATTGTGACTTTTCAATTCACTTAGCTAGTGCCAGACAATGAGAAAGTTCATCAAATAGGAGCATGCTATCAAGATACTAAAATACTAGTTACTATTCCATTTAATCTTAAAATGTTATACAATTTTTGATATATTGAGTTAATAAAAATATATGTTATCATATTTTTAATACTATCAAAAATGAGACAGATCTTCGGATCCCTCAAGTGACTAGCATAGCATTAAAATATTTTTTTCTATGATTATGAATATAATTTCAAATTGAACCACAATACATCCATATATCATTAAAGTTCTTTCTGTCTTAAAAAATTAAAAAAACATATTAATCTTTCAGATAAATAAAATAGATCAGGTGGATAATAATATTTACGAATAAAATGATAACCATACAAAGACTATCAGTTGTGACTATCTGTACCAAACAGAGTAACTTATGACATTGGACAATCATGCATTTCTTCAAAAAAAATTCTTGAAATATATATTTTCAAATCTAAGTGTATTATTTCTAGGTTTTTTCTTATTTCATATTAATGACATTTTCAATGTAGTTTACTATTTATGTTTACAATATTAAAATTTACTATTAATTAAAATTACAAAGTGACTTATAACAATTTGTACTATTAATTAAAATTTACTTTTTTTATATTTACATAATATTAGTGTGTACGATATAAATACACTAAATTTAACTAAAAATTAAAATTATTTAATTTACAAGCATCTGAGCCTCAAGCCATATCACACTACACTTTGGCCACTCTTGGCTCAATTACCCATGCCCCAAGAAAAATGCAGGAGGCAACCATGTTATGATATACATAAATAATATTTGAATTATAATATAATTATAAATATCCTAATTATTTTATTAGTTCTGATTATTGCAGGCAACCACTCCACTGCCTAGCCTATTGCCTACTAGCCACTCCACTGCCTAGCCTATTGCCTACTAGCCACTCCACTGCTTAGCCCACTGCCCATTGGCAACCCCAATGCCCATTCTAGGTTACACAAATATGTTATAATATTTTTTTTTCTAGATGAGTTCTGATTGTAGGATAGTTATATATGGTATACAAAGAAGATATTCAAATTATATAAAATAATAAATTAAGAATTATTCAACTCAATCAATAGCTCTATTCATAATTCTAGATAAACAAACTTAAAAAACTCAGATATTTTATAGGTATAAATTAACATATTCCAGAAGATGAATTATTTTATTACATAGTAGATATGAAATTAATACTTTTATAGATGTGGCAAGTGGGCCCAGTGGTCCAGGCATGGACCGAAGCATAGCCCGACTGAGTCGTGTTAGTTCGGCACAATACGGTCCAAAACCGTGCCTGGACCCATGTAGTGCTTGCTCGAAGCATATCTCATGCAGAGCTAGGCTAGGAGGTGTCGGGCCTCGTACCGGACCATGCATGCCCCGACTACTTGGCCCATAGGCACGATCAAGTGGCACGGTAGGAAACCGTGCTTTAACTAGATTTCGGACGAGGTCCGATTGTACCTCACTCGACCCGCCTAGTTTTTTTTTTAAATAATAGTTTTTTTAAAAAACAGCCATGCGTTTGCAGAGGCCGTCCGCATGGCACGATCCAAGCCCAGCGCTCACATGGATGTGGCACGCACCTCCCCTCCCGCAAAAAAGACCCTCCCGCAAAAAAGACAGCGAGTCGGGTCTGATTGGACCCGACCCTCGGTCCCACTTCCACGAGGCCGGAAGCCCCGAACTGACCTAGATCGCCTATTCCCCCAACGGGAAAAAAAAATAAAAAAAAATAAAAAAAAATAAAAAAAAATAAAAATATATATTTTTAGCCGTTGGATTCGCCTCCAACGGCAAGGGAGCATAATACAACGGTCCTCATGATTCTGCCCCCTAAAAAATTATTAAGAATTCAAAAAAATAAAAAAAAATATTTTTTTTTATAAAAAATTAATATCTTTAATCTATAAATTATACCCCCCTCCCTTTAACATTTATGTTTTTCAAAAACATAAATTCTCTCAAATCGTTCTATTTCTCTCTCAAAAATCTTGCTTCTCTCTCGGGCCTCGGAATTTTGGCATTCGGCTTGGATTTTCATGAATCTCGACTTGAGTTTTGAACATTAGAGCTTGACTGTGGTGCACCGTGCACATGACCGACCTCACTGGTTTTACCGGGTAATTTATTTTATGGTTTTTTTAACTCTCTCTCTCTAGTTTCTCTCTCTAGACCAAAATTAAGAAAAATAAAAATCATAAAAAATGACAAATACAACTAAAACATATTTAAATTTAGAAAATGAAAATATTACACAGAGGTCTGAGATTGCTGAAATATTAGTTTCTCCAGTCGTCTCAACCCAAACTTCTAAAAAATAAAAAACTAGGAGGACTTTTATAGTTTAGACTCATTTTAATATAATAACACAAAAAATGTTGGGGGTAAGGAACAAGAAATGACACAGTGCAAATATTATATGAGACTTTTAACATGTAAGAGTTCTTTTGGGACTGTGCACCTAAAATGGCATGCCGAATTATGCACCAATCATCCATTATGCTCAAGGACTGGGCACTAAAGTAGACTACGGGCCAGGCTAGGCCCGAGCGGGCCCGGCAGGGAACTGCCTGCCATGCCTTCGGGCCGTGCCGGGCTCGGCTTTTTTAAACCGTGCCGTGCCCGGGCCAGCACGAAAGCACGCTCGTGCTCCAAAAAATGGGCCGGACCGGTCCGGGTCGGCCAGTTTGACACCCGTAGGTTTTTGTCCCGACCCCAAACCAGACCAAACCTGGCCAAACCCGGCAGATTCGTGTCGCGGGCCCATGCCGGGCTGACCTCCATAGAACAATGCCTGTCCCAGCACGGTAGCATGGCCAGGCCGGCTAAAACCATGCAGGGCCGGCCCGGCACGGCCCATTTGACACCTCTTTTGCCAATGAAGAGATTTGTGCATTTCAATTAGGGATCTGCCTTTTTGGAATTCTCTTCCCGTTAATATTCTATGGATGCTATAAAAACACTTTTAGAAAATAGATCTTCTCTTTGGAGATGAAAGGACTGATAAGGTTTCTTTGGCAGAATTTTTCATTGACCTTGGTGATTAAGTAAAGGCCAACTTATAGCAGGAGACGATCCACATCAGCAAGAGATAATGACTTTCCAGAACACTCAAATGATGGCACTGTTATCTCTCAGTCACCACCTGCCCCTCCTGCACCGTCAAAACAACTTAGAAATCTGAACATCAACAAGCTGGTAATGCAGCAGCAGCAACTTGTTTTTCAGTGTCAGGATAATTTTCCTAGGCATGGAGAAGTGATTGCAAGTGGAGTCTCCTCAATTAGCTCTTAAGTGTCAGCCAGAGCCTTCCTGAAAGTGTGCAGATAGATCTTATTAGGTGGATGAATCAACCTCACCCATATTCTGCCAATCTTTCCACTAGAAGAAGTAGGAGCAATCCCTGTTCTTCACAGAGGCGTAATGTGCCGATGATGCGTTTTATCAGGACTTCACGCCAGTGTTCTCTGATGGACATTGTCTGTAAAATGATGATGAAACTGCCAAAACTGAATCATCTATATGTATTTCGTGTGGTACCATTTAAACAACTAAAACATCACTTTCTGGGGATGAGCTCTGCACTAACAAATCAAGCTTAAATTCTTGGCAAGAAGATAGCAGCTACTCTATTGAGGTTGATTTGCAGCTAAATAGCGGCAGAAAATTTTAAATTTCTAATTTGCAATCAGTACATGAACATCATCAGCTATACTATTCTCAGAATTGAGGAGACTTTCAGCCAGCTGTCTACCTGGTAATGAAATAACACATGAGAACAGATTGCATTTTTATCTGAATTGAATGGCAGTGAACATCGTCTTGTCCACTGTGATTTGGATTACTTGCAAATATATTCATGAACTCTTATCAAAATTGTAATTGGAAATGGCAATACTGATTCTACCTTTTAAGATTATCCATTGAAGTTCAAATTATCATATTCAGATGTTGAATATTTTCATGGCATTGATCATAAAACGATACATATTGTCATGTTATCAGTCAACAATGGTGTTACAAAAGGGATAGGTGGAACTCATCTAGCCCACATTAGAAATTCATTTGGGATTTCCAGATTTTTTTTCTATAAAAGAAAATTCCCCCTTATTAGAGAATATTCCCCAAAACCCACAATTTCCTTGTATATGTATTTTGTTTATTATGTATTTATTGTCTTAGAATTGAATTTTTTATTTTTTAAATTATTACGACTTTTATTTTATAACAGTGACATCAGATAGAGATTAGTTAGTAATTTTTATAGTTAATACATGTCCAGAAAATTTATGTTAAAAGAATGATAAGAATCTCAAGGTATGTGATTTTTAAGAATATATTGCATCATTCCACTTACCTGATAACTTTTTTGGTATATTGCAATTATTATTATTATTCTCAATTTACTATTCATCATAAAAATAAAATATGATAATAAAAAAATTTAATAGATATAATTTTTCATCATGAAAAATAAAAATTAATATAATTTGAGGAATGATAATTACATAAATACAATTTGAAAAAAATAACCAGAATTCCTAGAGATAAGTAGAATGAAATAAATGATAATGCGGTCACTGATCTCCATTTGGCACTTGCTGATGAAGTATTGTTTAGTATGACAAAAAAAAAATACGACAAAAAATTTGAGAAACTCTCACAAGATTATACGAGACAAAATCACTTCACAACAAGATCTTCTTAAAAAGAATACTTCATACTCTGCAAAGGATGAAATCTATTATGATAACTGACATTATTAACACTCTGAATACTCTATTTTATCAACTTACTATGTTGAGTTATAAAATAGAAGAATTTGAACATACTGAAGTTTTACTTCGGAGTTTATAATATTTGTATTATCAACGCGTTATCAATATGACGAATGGTACTTTGATAGATAATTTTATCTTCAATAATATTACCTTTACCTTCTTAGAAGAAGAAAGCAAGTGCAAAAATAAAAAAAAAATAAATATACAAATACACAGCAAGTAGATACCATGAAAGTGATATGAGTGAAATCAATAGAGCATGACCCTAGTAGGAGTTAGATATTATGATAGATGAAAATCTAGAAGTAAAAAAAATATTAAGTATTATAACTATAACAAGAAATAACACTTCAAAAGAAATTTTTGATTTAAGAAAAAAAATATAAATGATAAGTTATCAAATACTAAAGAAAATATTACAAGTATCAATAATGATGACAATATTTTATTTAGTAAGATAACAAAGACAGTTGAAAGTATAAAGTAATTTGGTGATATATGGTTGCTAAGCTCAGGAACATCGTGGCATATGGCATCTCATAGAGATTAGTTTCAAAAATATAAACTAATCTCAGGAAAGTCTGTGTACATGAGAGATAATCAAGCTTTGAATATTGAAGTATTATTACTATCAAAATAAAAATATTTAATAGTATGATTCATGTCATTCACGAGGTTAGACATGTGATGGACTTAAAGAAAAATTTATTATCTTTGAAACAAATTAATAGTCTTGGATGTAAAATTCTTATTGAGGATAGGACTATAAAAATTATGATAAATATATTTGTAGTAATAAAGAAAGAAAAGATCATAACAAATTTATTCAAACTTAAAAGAAAAATATTATAGAAAGTTTATACGTGTATTGGATCAATTAGCAAAGAAGAAAAATTAATGATGATATGAATCTCAAACTAGACCACATATTAGAATAAGGTTTGAAATTTCTCTAACAAAAGGCTACTTCCGGACTCAAATAAGTAAATTTAGTTTTTTGTGAGCATCGTGTCATAGGTAAGCAGAATAGATTGCCATTTATTAGATCAATTTTAAAACATAAAAATATTCTCAAGGAGCAAATTATTTTATATCCTTCATTGACGAATACTCAAGGAGATGTTTGGTGTATTCAATCAAAAAAAAATCAGATATATTTTTAATTTTTAATTATTTTAAAGCACGAATGAAACTTAAATCTGAGAAAATATTTAAATATTTATGAATAGATAATAGAAGCGAGTATATAGATAGTGAGTTTTTTGATCTTTATAAGCAAGAAGATATCAAATAATAGTTCACAATCAAATACACACCACAATAAAATAGAGTAGCAAAATATTTAAACAGAACTCTTACAAAATAAATGAGAATAATGTTGAGGACTATAAGGCTACCTAACTTTTTTTGGGCAGAAGTAGCTAGGACTACATGTTATATGATACTAATGAAGATGTGGACGAGTGAGTCAATAGATTACTCTATTTTATATTTTTTTTGATTGTCCTGCATATGTGATGTACAACACTCAAGAAGAATAAAGTTCGATCTAAACTCCCAAATATATATATTCTTAGGCTATGTTGAAGAAGTGTAGGGGTATCGCCTGTGGGAGCCCACTATCTACAAGATAATTATCAACATAGATTTAATTTTTATAGAAAATCAAAGAATTAATGATAATAGTAAATTAAAAAAAATTTAGAAGTATTCACTGTACAAGTAGAAAATAATCAGAGACAAGATATTCCAATATCAATGAAAAAAGAATCAGAGCATGAAGCATAAGAGAAAGTCGAATCTGAGGCTCAAGAAATTAATCGGCCAACTCATGATAGAAAGACGTTAAGTTGTCACTCATAGTATGTTACGAGGTGCAATATTTCAAAAGCAAGCTCTACAGAAGAACATAACTTAGAAACTGATATTATAACCACTTGAAATAAAAATCTTTGATAACAAATAAATTTACAAGATAAAACAATATAACAATAATCAAGTAGAATAATATCGTGCAAAATTGATGGTAAGGAGATATGCCCAAAAAGAAAATATTAATTTGAATGAAATTTTTTCTCTGATAATTCATCTTACAATAATTAGAGTAGTAATGACTCTATATACTATATTTGATTTATATTTGAAGCAGTTGGATGTTAAAATTTCTTTGTTTCATGAAAAATTAAACAAAAATTATATGTTCTAACCAAAAAATTTTGTTAAAATTAATAAGAAAAACATAGTTTATAGGTTGAACAAATCTCTATACGATATAAAACAAGCATTGAGATGTTGATATAAGAAGTTTAATTACTTCATCATTAGTCTTAGGCATAATAGACTCAATTCAGACCATTGTACGTACTACAAGAAGTTTAAAAATAATAATTTCATTATTTTATTATTATGCGTGAATGAAATGTTGATAGAAGGCTCAAGCAAATGTATAATCCAAAAATTAAAGACACAATTGGAAAGAAGTCCGATATGAAGGACTTAAAACTAACAAACAAAATTCTAGATATACAAATTTACTGAGATAGAAATAACAGGAAGATTTGCCTTTTGCAATTAAATTATTTTAACAAGATCTTACAGCACTTCAAGTTGCAAGGTAGTAAGCCAGTTTCTACCCATCTTTTTGTTAATTTTAAATTATCATCAA
The DNA here is from genome assembly GCA_029783825.1 of Sapria himalayana. Taxonomy (NCBI): domain Eukaryota; kingdom Viridiplantae; phylum Streptophyta; class Magnoliopsida; order Malpighiales; family Rafflesiaceae; genus Sapria; species Sapria himalayana. Next base: position 25,575 of record JAREIK010001652.1, on the reverse strand, counting down.
GTATGTGTCCTAGCTCTGAAGAAGATGGGAGAAAGATATCTTGAGTGTCATGTGCATCAGTAGTAGAAAATTTAATATTCACAATAATTTATACAAGAGCATACATTGCACAAGCAATGAAAGTGATTGATCAATTAATAGCAAATCCTAACATAGAACATTGAAATAATGTGAAGAGAATCCTCAGATATCAAAAAAGAAATCTCAAATATTGCATTATGTTATGAATATTCTGACCTTATTGTCAGCGGTTATGTTGATGTAGATTTTACTAGATATATTGATAATAACAAGTCAACCATAAACTATATTTTTACACTTGTTGGATGATCTGTAAGTTGAGTTTCAAAGTTACAGACTATTTTATATACTTCTACGACAGAAGTAAAATATGTTACAGCTACACGAGCCAATAAAAAATAATATGGTTGCAGATACTATTAGAAGAACTTGAACACAAATAAAATAAAATTATTATATTTTGTGATAGTCAAAGTGATCTAAACTTAGTAAAAAATCAATATTTCACTTTAAAAACAAAATACATCAAGATACAATATAATTTTTATGAGAGAAAATTGAATAAGAAAGTATAGATAAGCAAAAGATTCATACCAATAAAAACATAACAGATGTTTTGACCAAATTGATCAATACTAATAAGTTTGAATGGTATATAACTTCATGTAACTTAGCATCAATGAAACAAGTATTAACAAGTAAAAAAAGTGATTTTCAAGTAAATAAATATTACGGAAAAATTAGGCGAAGCTCACCTAGCCCACATCAAAAATCCCTTTGGGATTTCCTAATTTGATTTTCTATAAAATATGGTTCCTCATCCTTTAAGAATCATCCCCAAAAACCTCAATTTCCTTTTACGAGTATTTTGCTTATTGGGTATTTATTGTCTTAGGATTAAGTTTTTTATTTTTAAATTATTACGAGTTTTATTTTATTTGATAAAAATTATAAATGCAACTAGCAATGCTGATTACACCTTTTTAGAGTATCCATTGAAGCTCAAAATATCATATTTAGATTTTGAATATTATCACATCATTGATCATAATATGCTATATATTACCATGTTATCAATCAACAAATTGTAAGTTTATCAGAGCCTTTTTCCATTAAGATAGTGTTATGACTTTATTATAGTGTCAAACTTTATAATTTGGGATACAATCCCTAAGACTCGTTGGATGATTGTTTTCGTCCAATAGAGTATTTAATAACTATACGGATTATACAAGTAGTAAAGATTAACAATCCAAATATCAATTTCACATAAATTATATTGACAACTTGACCAACCAATAGTGAATTTACTATTTAAATTGAGTAAATAAACTTGAATTTCAAACAGATACTTAATTTATATGAATAGCTCACTTTCTAATGTATGATGAAATTTTTTTAGTATTTACGTAATATTATACTTGATTTTAATACAAAAAAATAGATTGATGTAAAAATACTCTAATACTCTATTAGCATATAATATAATTTTTATTTTTAGATTATCACAAAAAATAATGGTTCACGATATCGGTTGACTCTCATGTTGCTAAATTGAAGTGACAATATATAAACATCATATAAATTGATGTGACAATCATCTTAAACATTGAGTGTTTCCATCAACATACATAAAAAACAAAAAAAAAATACAATACTCTAATCATGTTGGTACGTACAAGTTTAAAACATCAAACTTTAAAAAAATAACATGAAACATCTTCAAGATCATATTAAAGATGTCACTTTGTTATCATATTGTCTAAATATATATTATAGTGATAGTCTCATCTCGGACCTTCTCACTGAGAAAAAAATTGTTAATCTCGATATGTTTTGTTAATTCATGAAATATTAAATTTGAGATCATATATTTCATTGTCGGACTATCACAAAAAAATAAAAAAAAATGAATATTTTATCTTGTCAAATAAGGGTTAAATTCAGATTATTTCTCAAATAATGGTCATCATTGCTATGAATTCTATTTTTAAATTAAATCTCAAGAATAAGTATTTATCTTTTACTTGTCTAAAAGACAAGATTACCACCAAAAAAAGTACAAAACTTTGTGTTCAATCTCCTCTCGATAAAAGCTGATGCCTGTAAATGTCTGACTAACTACGAATACTTCTAATTACTAAAAGAAATCACAAACCTAATAGACTACTTTATATACCTTAGTATACAAAAACTTATGTTTAGGTGAACATGAATCTACCATAGGTCCACAAAAAACTTAGAAATAACTAACTATATTAATTTTTTATAATATATTTAGTCGAGTAATAATTAGATAGTTAATCTTTCATATGATTCTCTTATGAGTAGTATATTCAATTATAAGGATCACAGCAAAAGTAAAATTGATATTTACATTGATAGGTATAACTATTTGATTAGAACCCAAAAGTCAAACTCATATAATAATACCAAGCGCTTACTTTCTCTATGACAAGGCAATACCTCTTCTTGAGTAAGCAACCTATATATCAAGAAAAAATATGAATCTCGCAAGATCCTTCATTAAGAACTATGACTAAAGATACTTATTAAATTAGTGATTCATAAGTTATCATCTTATTATCAAAATATCATATACATACACAATAAGCAAAAAACATTCTTTCATTCGAGCTCCTCCAGATAAACAAAAAAAAAATATAACATATCAATGTAAAAAGGTGGCAAATGAGTCATGTCGGCCCAATTTTGAAAACAGGCCATGTCATGCCGGTATGCCTCTAAAAGAGGACAATCCAACATGGCTCATACCGAGCCACGGGTAGGTTAGGTCCAAGCTAGGCTAGTTCAAGTCTAGATTAGCTTGGTTTGGTCACCTGGGTCAAAACCAACCCACACAAGCCACGTGTTGAGTCATGTCATGCCTCATATTTTGTGGCATGTTGTTTAGAAACCCTAGCTTGACACTAGATGATCCAGGTTCCAAGCTAGCTCATAGCCCACACTGGCTGCACGCATAATTCTAATTGAGTAGGGATGACCCGACCTATTTCCACCTCTGTGAATCAAATGAGATGAATATTTATTAAAATATCACAAATCAATCTAAAAATAGCTATTAAATGAGGTGAATATTTAATCAATAAAATATTTTCTGCAATCTAAAAACTATTTGATTATATTACTCTAAATCTAAATTGCTACTCTATACCTTATCAAGGTTACCATGAAAAAGAAATTTTCTTCATATCTAACTGGTGTATCCTCTATCATTGAGATGTTATAAAAATGAAAATTCACATGGATATTATCTTAGCCATTATAGAGAATATTATTATAATTCATACTAAATATCTAAGAAAATTTCCTCAGTATAAGCCTCATCTTAAGACAATCTACCTTTCCTTCTATATATGATATCCCGGCCATATCTTCACAGTGAATATTTATCTATAGCAAATGACAACTTTCCCATACTTCATGACACTAATACCCAAATCACATTGGAGTGAATAATATTTATCTCTTCCAATATGGTATTACACTATTATATGTAAGATAGTACCTCATGATTAGACTTGAGTATTCTAATACTATCAAAAAAAAATATTAACAAAAATAAAAAAATATATGTTTATGACAATAGATGTGAGATTGAGTGCTAAGTACAACTTATTTATCTCTTTCAGATAGTGATCACATGGTAAAAACCAGAAGAATTAGATACTAGATCATCTGCTCCTCGATAAACTCTTCTCTAATATGAGTAGGTTGTGTATGTCTCCTCCTACTAGCATAGGTCATAAATCCTCGATGGTCAAGTCTCCTAATCTCTACTCATCATGGATCTACACTAAAGTAGACTTATAAGTTACTATATCATCTGAACTAAAGTGCGATTCCTCTTCTGGAAAACCTTGATCTCTCAAAATTATCAAATTTTGTACATATTGATACATAAGATAGTTTCATAAGAATATTATCATAATATGAATAAATAAATTCAAAATTAGAAGATGAGTGACTATATATAATAGCTAAAAATCCAAGTGAGATTAATGAAAAGTTAGAAAAAATAACAGATTCAAATATACCTTTTGGACTTTTACTCATCTAAGGATCACTAAAAATACCTCATACTTAAACAAAATAATATCAGTACTCATTTAAATTATATCAATCTCGTGTAAAAATACATGTATTATTTTTAAGTATTGGAATATCCAATAAAAATATAACTCAATGCCATGTATGTCAATTATCTCATCGTGTGAAGAGATCTTGAATAAAACAAATTCTCTTAAATCTTGTGGGACATGCCAAACCATTTATTTCCATAACAATAAAAATACTTGTATCATTTATAAGTATTAGAATATCCAAAAAAAATACAACTCAATGCTCAATGCGACAATTTATCTCGTCCTGAAAAAAATTTTGAACAAAACAAATACTCTCAAATCTTATGAGGCATGCTAAACCATCTCTTTCCATTATACATTATCTAAATCATATGCACTAAAAAAGAATAAAAAATAATATTTAGTTAATGAGATATTTTATAATTAAAACAATATCTCTCTAAAATTATTTTGCAATACTCCTCCAATAGGCGTGTTTTGAGCTATAACCCTAAATTTTTGGGACACCTCAATTCAACAATAACTCTAATTTGAGATGTCCCAATTCAGCACCTGAATGATTTTTTGAGATACTTAATAATACAAAACATCCTACAATATTGAACATAGAAGATAAAATTAGGATTTCAGAAAATCAAATTGATATTCCAAAGTTGTAATTCATGCACCACCACATTGTCATTGCCCTACCAATGCTCTACCATCACTAGAGGTTTCAAACGGGTCGTGCCAACCCAGCCCAAGGCACGGCACGAAAATAACCCATGTATGTGCTCGTGTCGTGCCAATGCCAACCGGGCCACATGTTGGGCTAAGCACGGCCCAGTACCAAGGCCCGTAGGCATGGTATCTCGGCACGAGCGAGATATGCCCCGAGCCCAAACAACAACCCAATGCCCCGACTTGAACCCCGATAAAGCGAGGCCGAATCCCAACTAATCGAAAGTTCAATCAGACCAGAACCCGACCCACAATCTTTTTCAGCCCGAGTCCGAGGCCTGATTCCATATTTTCATTCCATTCCAAGAGCAAATACTTCTGCAATGAGAATCATTTAGGTCGATTCAACAATCAAATCAATCCAATGGTAAAGAAAAATTAATGTAAACCATTAGATTTTGCATCCAACGACTATGGAGCATGAATCCGACGACCCTAAAAATTCTGCCTATTTTTTAATTATTAAAAATTAAAAAAAAATCTAAAAAATACTTTTTTTAAAAAAAAATTCTAATGATCTATAAAATCTCCCCTCCTCATTTTAAAATTTGTTTTTTTATATAAATTTTTTGGCTCTTACTCTTCTCTCTCTCTCTCTAATTTTTTCTCTCTCAAGATTTCGACATTTTACATTTCGACCTTCGAGACTCAGCTTTGGCCTTTGGTGTGGATTATGGTGGGTGTGTGGTGCGGATATATAAAAACTAAAGTTTAGGCATTTTGATTTACTCATATTTTTTTATTTTTAGTTTTTTAAGTTTTAAAGTTTAAATTTTAAAAATTATGCTCTCTAGTCTAATTTCTCTCTCTCTCTCTGCTCTCTAATCTAAAAATTAAAAAAAAATTAAAAATAACAAATAAGAATTTAAATAAGGAGAATAAAATTAATTTTAATTTAGAAAAATAAAAATCCTACAAAAAGGTCCGAGAGTGCTAAAACTTTGGTTTCTCTCCGGTTACTTCGACCCAAATATCTAAAAAATAAAAAACTAAAATAATTTCAGTAATTTAGACTCACTTTAATATAATAAAATAAAAAAAATTAAAGATAACGAAAAAAAATCGACACGGTACAAATATTGTAAAAAAATTTAAACTATAAGAGTTCGTGTGTAACTTGACATCTTAAGAGACATACCAAATTATGCATCAAAAAATATAATGTTTTAGATCATAGGCAAACCCAACTCAGCGTCAGCGATGGCTTTTTTGAAGCTAGATCTAGTTCAGTCTCAAATTTTACCAACTTCATATGTCACAACGAGTTGAGAAGGAAAGATATGTCAAAACTGACCACCATGATGGATCTTCTGATTAGATTTTCGGAGAATCCAAAAGTAGTCAGTAATCATGCTGACATATTTTTAGTCTGCATATCATAGGATTCCTATGTCAACATTTAGGAACGACATACTAAAATATTATAAGTTAGAAAAATAAATAATAATTAATAAATTTATGTAATATAATGGAATAGTATCCGTAAAGACCGATATATGAACGAGTGATGATGATGTATTTTATGCATACCTCACCACCTACTATGTAGATTCTAAATGGATATTAAATAAAAAAATTTTAATATTCCCTGAGATTCTTCATCCTCATGATGACCCTGCCATTTTTGAATGCATCATAAAAATATTTAGAGAATATAAAATTCAAAATAAAATTTTTGTATCACATTCGATAATATATCTAATAAGAGAGTAGTGATTAATATGTTTATTAAGATATTAGAGATGAACCATTAGAAGAAATTTTACATATTAGATGCATATGTTACGTGATTAACCTAATTGTACAAGCGGTGATGAAGGTGTGTGCCCTCGCTTTAGAAAACAAATATAACTCACTAAAATATATTTGCACGTCATATAAACAAGATGAGTTCGATAATCACTGTTTGTTTGCGAATCTTAAGAAAAAAAATTTCAATTAAATGTGAGACGCCATTAAATTACACTTATCTGATATTGAAGTTATGTGTTGGATACGAACACATGATATCCGATTACGCCAATAGTAAGATTGACGAACTTATTATTGACGACACTGACGGGACTATAGAAATTTCATTTATGAAATTCCTAAAAATTTTTATTATATAACAAATGTGTTCGTCAATTTATACTCTCACGACTTATATTACACTCAGGTACATATGCAATATTAGTAACATATTTAAGAAGTATCAAGATGACCCAATACTTAGCGATATAATTATAGAGATAATAACCAAATACTTAAAATATTAGTCCACCATTTTATCCCTTTATTGTCTTGTTGCTGTATTAACCCTAGGATTTATGTAAAAGAGGTGAAAAAAATATTTTGACTTGTATTTCCTCGTGCACGACCCTTGAAGACCCACCTGAAAGATTCATCCACGAGAAGTGACTGAGCTATTTACATAGTACGATAATAAGTATAGTAATAGTAGTAGTGAGACTCTGAATATGAACATGAATACCATATTCGGAGATGAGTTTTTCATTCAATTAATGAGAGGAAAATGACAATGTGAACCATCGAATAAGAGCAAGCTGTTTCGGTACTTAAATACAGATTACTACTCAATCATATCATTATCTGATACTAAGAATTTTGATATATTATAGTATCGAGACACGAGATCATACCAGTCTACCTTTCCGTAATATCTAAGATGACACTAGAACTACTAACTCCTCCAGTATCGAGCATAACATCGGAGTCTATTTTTTCTATTGCAGTAAATATAATTTCGGATAGAGATTTAGATTATATCCAGATATTATTGAGACTTTAGCATGTATGAAGGATTTAGAGAATTCAAGCTTGAGTAAACAAGATTATGCTGGGACTGCAACAAAAATGGAAGAGTTAATTGCTGATGATGATACATGTGATACTAATATTGAGGATGATATAATAATTGATGACGTTGATGATTAACAATTAATTACTTTGACGGTTGAAGATTGTTGGATTGTGACAATTATGTCCCATATTTAATTTTAATTTACTCATTTATATTTTATTTATGTTTTTTAATTTTTATTTGTAATATTACTTTAATTCTTGAGTTTATGTATTTGTGAATTGATGCATTTGATGCTTGAAACTTGAATATTAATTTTTTATGAATTATCATTTTGCATTGGTTTTTAATTTTTATTCATATTTAAGTTTTAATATTTTATTAATTCATACACTTACACTAATACACATTTAGTTTTATTTATGTTGATCATCTTTATTATAATAAATAAACTTAATATTTTATTAATTTAAAAAATAAAAATTTAAAATTTAATTATTTATTTATAGTTAACTATTAACATTAACTAATTACTAAAAAGAATAAAAACAACTTTTAAAGTATTAAAAATATATAAATATAAATTAAATACTAATCTAAATAAAATTTATTAAATATTAAAAACTACTGGTACGAGCCCGACCTAGCACATTTTCTTAACATGTCGAGCCAGGCTCGACACGATGGCCCGGTTATGCCACCTAAAATCGAGCCAAGCTAGCCTGGACCGACCCGTTTGAATCCTCTACCCATCACACCACGGACACATTGCTCTGACCCTTTACACACTCTGTCGATGCACGTGGTCATCAATGCACAACAACTATACACAGTATTAATGCACAATAATTGTGCAAGATTTCTCTTCCAGAAGGTGTGTGCACTATGCCGGTGTAGTACACATATTTCTCTTACAAGAATAGTAATCCTTCAATATCATTTTGTTACCATGTATAAACTCAAGAATATAGATAATTAATAAAAATACTCCATAATCAAATACATACATATAATTCGAATATATAATAGGCATCTCTTTATTGAGCAGCCTACACATTAAATGTTATCATCAACATAACAAAAAACAAACACAAAAACTAAAAAAATTACACACATATCGTTTTATTTTTTAGAGATTAGTTGTTTATACTATTTTCATTATCATTGTAATATGATATTGAAGCTTAGGCAACAACTAATATCGTTGTCTCACCACATTGTTGGAGACAACCATCTACATCACCATGTCACTACGCATTAGCATGACCACCCATAGTAACACAAGACTATGACAATTGCTCAAGAATGCAATTTTCAATGTAAATGTGAATCATCATTAAATGAATGTTTTGATAATAATTGACATGAAAACATAATCATATTAAATGTGAATCAACACAAGACTATGCCACTTAGCATGGCCACCATGCAATTTTCAATATAAATGGAATCATCATCCAAATACAGCAACTACCCGAAGAAAGAAATGAGTATTCATCTTATGTTTTACTATGAGGCCTAGCGAGTATAGTGAGAATCCTTTCCTAGTGTAAATACTCTGGATTATATGATAAAACAAGTCATGAAGTTTGACAAACTTTCAAACTTAAAGATTCCGGCTGATTTACTATTAATCAAGAGATACACAGCTCATCTGATTATATGAGAAATTTGAAAGTAGCATAATTATGTCAAAATTAAAAACATCTAATTTTCAGTGGATGAAAATTTTTTAGGTTTACGAGCTTATCAAGATAATTCAATAGTTTTGCAGACCCAAGGTTAAGAGAATAAGAACACTCACGCCTTGTGTACCAATTTGCACTCTAACATTGTAAATATTGCATCAACCCACACAAAATCCCTACGCAAAGATTGTGTACCAATTTGCACAAAATTATAAGTGCACTATGCACGTGCACTTCACCACAAATTCAACCCATAGCTTACTCTGATACCATATAGAAACTCATTCATGCAACAAATAATGTAACACTTGGATCATAAAACTTATACAAGCATTTCTCGTATATAACAAGTAAATCCTAATTATAGCATCTCATAAGATGAGTCCTCTAATCAATATAATAATAAAACAAAAAATATACTAATTATAGTGAAATTGTAAATTTTAAAAACTACAATAAAATATATATTATTTTAATTTATCATATTTAAAGAAAGACATAATATGAATATTTTTTTTTCTTCAAATTGTGATTAATAATCTCTTCTCTTTAATTATGTTTGATTCTCAATAATTCAATATTATAATTTTAGTTTATTATATAAAATATATTTTTGTATAAAATCCTGATTAATTATCAATAACATCCGATCTAGAGAACAAAAAAATTACGAAAATATTATACTGATTGATTGACAACTATAAAAATTTGCAAGTATACATACACAATACATAATTTTTTTTGTTTTACTTTTATTTTATATAGTAGAGTTATAGAGAAATGAAATTTTTTTCCTCAACTCTTATATTTATAAATTCTAATAAGTAATAAATATTCTATTTATTTTAATACAAAATTAATATTTTAGTTATTTTAATTTATATAATAATAACTAAACTAAAATATCCAAAAATAATTTGTCTCCGAGTCCTAATCTTGAATCTCTCCAAACACAAAAAATTTAAACTTAATAAAAAACATAAACATAATTAAAAACACCTAATATTAGACCCACTTTAACATAATATAGTTCACTCTCATCTCTATAAAAACATATTAATGGATCCACTTTAACAAATTTAAATAAATACATATAATAGAAGCCAAAAAATTTTATGAATATTATATATATATACACACACACACACAAAATTTGAGATGAAATTAGATATCTAAAAAGGCATGAAATAATTTATAAAAAAAATATGATTTATTAGATGTAAGGTAGCTAACAAGTAAGACGAAATAATCCTTTAGCTTATGATGGACCAATGACAAAATAAAAAATCAAAAAATTCCATCAAGTATTAAATTTATTTATCAGTCATGTTGTGAGCAAGATATACTTTAGTATTAAATCAACATCCAAACTGGAATAATTTGACAAGTGGCATGTATCTATTACAAAGCATGACAAAGAATCAAAACTAAACTAATTTGAAAAGTAGCATGCTCTTATTGGTGAGAATGACAATATATTTTATGCCTTCTTTTATGCTCTTTATATAAGGAATTTTTTTTAAATAATTAGTGGCTTTTTATTTTCATTCAAGCCTATAAATAGAGCACCTTTGTATAAAATAAAATCAGATTTTAGAATACAAATACATTCCATTTAAAAGGTTCTTTCACTTTATTCTTAAAATTACTAGTTTAGTAAATTTAATTTTATTAATATATTTGATTAATTTTCAAGACTAATAGAAAATTTTAATATTAATTAAACTCATACCTTTTTATATCCAAGTATTTACTTTATTAAGCAAGGGGGTTGGAACAACAAAGTACTTAATCAAACTACAAATTGAGTCTTGGGAAATAGGTTCAAGCATATTTGTGCGAATGCATCATTGTTAGATTGAGATCGTATCAGTTTGGTATCAGAGCAAAACTTGGGATTTGGTTCTCCTATTTCAATTCCTTCTTATCTCATCTATTTTTCATCTATATTAAAAAAATATTCAAAACAAATGAAATAATATATATATATATATATATATATATGTATAAGTATGTATGTATATATATTTCAGCATTCTTGCTTAGAAAACATTTTGATTTGTTCTCTAGCTTTAATTTCCAATTTCTTGATGTTTATAAGTTTGTGTATTTTAAAGCTACAACTTATTTTAATTGATTTATTTTTTGTGGTGATTGAAACTTACTATTTTATTTAATTTAAAAAAAATTTATGTTCTATCCTTTCAATTTGTTGAGAATAAACACGTGAGGTAGAAAATTATTTCTTTATTTTAACCATGGCTCAAAAATCATCTGCTGAATATGCAATGTCTGAGAAAGAATTGATTGTTGAGATTGATGAGTTGCATTCTCAGCAACAAGGGGAGGAGTCACGCAACCATAAGAGGGAAAGAGAGCATGGAGAGTCTAATCACACTCAATACAGGGGTAAAAAATAAGGTTAATACTAATTTAGAGTTATAACAAACTTACCATACTTTCTTTCAAAGGTATGAGTGACCCTAAAGCTTATCATGAGTGAGAAAGAAAAGTTAAGAGGGTATTTGAATATCATAACTATAGTGAAGAGAAAAAGGTTAAACATATTATTGAATTCACTAAGTATGCTTCTATTTGGTGGGATCAATGAGTGAGAGGTAAGAGACAAAATAATGAGAATGAAATTAAAACCTAAGGTGAGCTTAAAAGAAGTATGAGAAGCAATATATTCCTTCTCATTACTATCAGAAATTGTATAATAAGCTACAAAGCTTAGTGCAAGGCTCTAGAAGTGTGAAATTGTATTATCAAAAGATAGAGATAATCATTATTAAGGCTAATGTTGAGGAGGATAGTAGGGTCAATATGGCACATTTCCTGCATGATTTAAAAATAAAAAACTGCTAATATTATTGATTTACATCAGTATGTAAATATAAAGGATATGCTACATATGACAATCAAGATTAAGAATCAATTGAAGTAAAAGAGCAAGAACCTTATTCCTACATCAGATTGGAGGTCCAAGTGAAATAAAAAATCAATCTCATTAGAAGGACAAAAAAGTTTCAAAAAAAATTAAGGGTAATACTAACTCCAAGAAAAATACACAGAGTGAGTCCAAACAAAAGATGATTCAATGTTTCAAATGCCTAGGATATGAATATATCTTTTTTCAATTTCCAAATAAGTACATCATGACAATCAAGAATGATAAAATTATTTATGCTAGTGGTGATGAAGATGGCAAAAGAGAGTAATTCTGATGAAATGCCTGAACATGAGGATTATTTTCACAAGAAATCATACAAGAACAACCACAAGTTGATATCTATATTACTATTCAAGCTCTTAATATTCAGCATGGGGATGATGAGATTCAAAGAGAAATATTTTTCACACTAGATATTTAGTGCATGACAAAATTTGTTGTATGATCATAAATGGAGGAAGTTGCAATAATATAGTTTATGCATACTAGTGTAAAGAATAATGCTTCCTACTATTGAGTAAGACCTTATACTTTGCAATGAAATTTAATATTGAGTGATAAACAAGTTATTGTATGATTATCATGGAATTTAAAAAAAAAATTGTTAAATATCATCATCTTATTCCTAGAATAGATGATATACTTGACGAATTGCATGGGCCAATCATATTTATTAAGATAGATTTTAAGAGGCTATCATCAAATATGTAAGAAAAGAGGTAATGAATAAAAAATTGCATTTAAAACAAAATTTGACTTATATCAATGGTTAATCGTGCACTTTTGCTTAACAAATATACATAGCATATTTATGAGACTTATAAACCATATTTTATGTGCTTTCATTAGAAAATTAATTATTGTATACTTTGATGATATCTTCATATATAGTTGTTCCTATGAGGAACATCTTGAGCATATTTGTTTGGTTTTGATTTCTTTGATAGATGAATCTTTAAATGTTAACGTTAAGAAGTGTGATTTTTACATAGATAGACTTGTATTTTTGGTTTTGTTATTAGTGCAAAAAGTATCCAAGTTGATGAAGCAAAAGTGAAAGCAGTCAAAGAATTGCTTACACCCAAAAATGTGAGTTATGTGCATAGGTTTCATGATCTTGCAAGCTTCTATCATTGATTTGTCAAGCACTTTAACACCATTGTTGCACCATTTAATGAGTTAGTCAAGAAAGATATAAAGTTTGAATGGGTAAAATCTCTAGAACATTCAATATGCTCAAGGACAAACTAACTTTTTTTATCTCTTTCGACTTTTCAAAAAACTTTGAAATTGATTGTGATGTTTATGGTATAGGTAATGGAGATGTTCTAATGCAAGATGAGAAGCCAATAGTCTACTTTAGTGAGAAGCTTAATAGCACAGTATAACATTTCCAAGTTATAATAAAGAAATCTATGCACTTGTAAGAACAATAGATATTTGGCAGTATTACTTATTGCGAAAAGAGTGTGATTCATGATGATCATAAATCTTTGAAGCATTTAATGGGACAAAACATACTAAATAAACTCCTTGCAAAATGAAACGAATTTATTGAAGCATTTCCTTATATCATAAAGTACAAGCAAAGGAATAGATAATGTTGTAATTAATAGACTCTCAAGAAGGTACACTTTGTTTATTTCCTTAGAAGCAAAATTGCTAGGTTTTATTCATATTAAGAAGTTGTATGCAAATGATAGTGATTTTGAAACTGTCTATAATGCATGTGAAAAAGGTGCCCTGGATAAATATTATAGATATGATGATTTTCTTTTTAGGAAAAAACAAGTATGTATTTCTACTTGTTCTCTGCATGAGCTACTTGTGTGAGAGGCACATGATGATGAATTGATTAGAGGTGTTAAACAAGTCATATCATGTTAGTATGACCTATTTTTGCAAGGCACAACATTGCAACCGTATCATGCCAAACACGGCAAGGTGTGATTCCCTTGTCGTGCCAGACACGGCATGGTATGATTCCCTTTTAGTGCTAGACAAGTCAAAGTATGGTGTAATTGTTACTTTCAATATTTCTGATTTGTCTCCCCCTAATTTTGATGAAGGTCTTGATTCGATGATAAATATATTTAAGGAACGAGAGAATGATGCAATTAAGGCACCAAGCAAGATAATGACAGATCCTTTAGCTTATAATGGAGCAATAACAAGATCTAAGATCAAGAAATTCAATAAAACATTAAATTTATTTATGGGTCATATTGTGAGCAAGATGTACCTTAGCTACAAGAAATCAGTTGATCTTGAGTTTGAAGATTCAAGAATAATTTTATGTATTTTTTATAAAGAAAATCTCGATCATAAAAATGTCAACATCCAAACTGAAATAATTTAACAAGTGTCATACAAATATTGGAGAGCATGACAAAGCATCCAAACATAACTAATTTGACAAGTGGCATTCTCTTATTTGAGAGAGTGACAATGCATTTTCTTTCTTCTTTTATGCTCTTTCAATAAAAAATATTCTTGATAGAATTATTAATTTTTTGTGTTATTTCAAAACTAGAAATAAGGCTCCATTGTGTAAAACAAAATTAGACTTTGGAATGCAAATTGGTCCCTTTTGAAATATTCTTTTACTTTGTTCTTGAAGTTAAACCAGTTTGGTAAGTTTAGTTTCAATAGCATGTTTGATTAATCATTAAGACTTATAGAAAGTTTTAAGATTAATTAAACTCATATCTTTTTATATCTAAGTACTTGTTTTGTTAAGCAGGGTATTGGATCCACAAAACATTTGATCAAAATACAAGTTGATCCTTGGGCGACAATTTCAAGCATAT
Source organism: Sapria himalayana (assembly GCA_029783825.1). Lineage (NCBI taxonomy): Eukaryota > Viridiplantae > Streptophyta > Magnoliopsida > Malpighiales > Rafflesiaceae > Sapria > Sapria himalayana. The sequence continues at coordinate 10,474 of JAREIK010001652.1, read as the reverse complement.
TGATTCGAGTACTTCTTTGTTAGGTTGAGATCAAATTTTTAAATCATAGACAAACTCAACTTAATCATGATATTATTGAAAATAAATCTTCTTCTAATTAGTGATCTCCTTCATTTATAACTATGAGTTTGCAAGATAATATATAGATTAAATGATTATTAGTACGAGTCTTCCACTTAGAATTATAAAAGATTCTAGACTAGTATATTATATGAAAAATATATTCATTGATAAATATAAAATATTAGTACGAGTCTTCCAATTAGTACATTACATAAAATATTCCACTTAGAATTAATATACAACCTTTAGGTCAACATGTATCATTGATAATATAAAATATTTTAAATTTGATTAATACTTAATAATTCATGATGATAGAAAACATAGTTCAATAATTTCAGTCAAGTCTAATATATGAACTAATATGTTAATTCGAACTGGAAACTAAATAAGAAAATATTAAATTTTTATAAGATATTATATTATTATTATAACATCAACATTATTGATTGTATGATGAGCATCTTTAAAAAGTATAAAATATAAAATAAAATATATAATATTATATTTAATAATACTATAAATAATAATATCACAATACATCAATTCATAAAAAATCATCAAAGATAATCTCCTACTTTTGATATTTCATATAAAATTTGTGTCATATCATAAATTTAATAGTACAAACCAACTTAAAATTAGTTTCTCACTCATTAAAATATTAGGCATTCAATAAAATTTATTAAAATATCTAATAAACCGATAATTTTACAATTTATATAATTTAATAGGTCTGAAAAAAAAATTTAATTTGATGTTAAATAATATTGGGTTTCAACATACTAAATATTGAATTCATATATATTACTTACCAACAAAATATATCCGAATTCATTAATAATAAAACTAGTAAAGTCATCAAAAATAAATTTGATTGTGATGTATGATTTTTATTTTTAAAATTTTTAATAATTTTTTATGATACAAAAATATGTTCATTTGTATATATTCTCATATCTTATATTACACCTAAGTACATATGTAATATGAATAGTATGTTTGAAAAATATATAGATTATTCATATTTTAGAGGTGGTTACTAAAATGAAAAGAAATTATTTAAAATTTAATTAATTATTTTGAAATTTTATTATTTAGTTGTCTATATAAATTTTATAGTTAAGATTCAATATGTTGAAAATATTATAAAATTTATATGTAACTGTATAAATAAATTATAATAACCAAAGAATTAAATTTATGAACAATTACGAAACTTAAATAAATATTGCGAATAAAAAATTGGGATAATAAACTTTATTGATGATGTTGATGATAATATAAAAGTTGCAAACAAAAATATGATTGTGATAGCATACCTGAGTACATAGACTAAAACCATATTCAGTAGATGAATTTTTTATATAAGAATAAATGATGAGGTGAATTATCCAATAAATATGAAATATCAAAATATCTAGATATTAATTACTATTCATTTAGATGCGTTTAAACCATTACTAATATACTAGATCTCATAACAATTATAAAGTTAAATATGCTTAGTTATGATTACTACTGAGATGATTGACCAGTGTGAAAGATATCATATACATCTGTCCTATGGTAGATAAGAGAGGATTGGAGGGAGAGAAAAAAATTTAAAAATTACTATTCATTCTTGCTCTTGACTATTATAAAAATTTTTGATATATTAAATTTGTAGAAATATTATGAATCCATATTTTTAGCGCTAACAAAGATGATATATAATTTCTTAAACCTTTTGAAATCCATTATAGTGTTAAGTCTGATGTTTCTATTACAATGTATATAATTATAGATGAGATGACAAGTGGGTTGTGCCAGCCTAGCATGCCCCACTTGCCACCTCTAGCTGGCACTGGCCGCAATTTAAACCGTTAAAATTAAATTTTCTAATTTTTTATTATAAATACAATTTTAATCATTATTTTTTTATTTTTTTATTATATTGCAAAGTTTTAAATTAAAAAAATATCTTTAATTATTATTTAAACTAATTTTTTATTTTTCATTTTTTTTAAATGAACATGTACAACTTGTATAGTTATACAAAAAAAATAATTATAATAAATATAAACTGTGTGTGTGTGTGTGTGTATTGTTACTACATATATACAATGGTATATTGCATATATGCAATACATATATATACATGTATTACCTATAAACTTTATATATTAATTTGTGTATCCATAAATATATGAGTGTACGCACATCCCACAAGTTGTGGGATGTGGTTGAGGCCTATGGGCTATGGTGATAGAATGTTTGTGCAACACTTAAAATGGCCCAGGGCCTAATGAGCCAAGCTCACAAGCCATAATCATTGTGGCCATGTGATTGTGGTGTGGCCTATTATTGTGCACAGCCAATGGCTAGCCAAAGCTATCCACTCATATTTCAAGTCGGTGTGCGTATCATGTCGGGCATGGCATGACCCATGCCTTGAGACAGAGGCATAATGATTTGGTCAAGCAACCAGCCTCGACCTAGTTCCCATGCATTCGAGACATGTTGGGCTCCGAATGTGATCGCAATAATCTATAAAATTTTCTATCTCCTATCTAAAAAGAATTCTCTCAGAAATTATCATTCTTATGTTATGTGCATTATACTAAGTATCTCTTATCTTTGTCTATTATGACTAGTACTCTTCATACCTCCAAGGTAAGTTTGTTGTAAAGATAACACCTCCTCCTCACATACTATCGCACAGTCACATCGCACACTTTGCATTATTACACACCACACACTACACAATTACACCACTATTGCACATATAAAATGATGACCACTATTGACATCACTATCGCAAACACTATACAACTATGAAATTGTTGCATAGTTACATTGCACATTACACATTGACACCACTATTGAATACACAGTCCACGCAAGTCACATGCAAGTTACATAAAACATTATAACCCACACACAACACAACACACTATGCATTGATGCCTTACTTTGCTTCTTGTTGATGCTAACAATGGGTTTGCATCAAGCAATCCTCATCAACACAATTTCTATGTCGACTTGTATCAAAATATTATTTTTACAGTACTAGGATTTTGGACACTCTTGTTTCATGCTCTAATGCTATGATAAAGACTAAAACATAATTGAATTTTGTATGAAAATAAGATGTTTAAAAATAAAAAAGATAAAATCAGTTCACTAGAGAGAGTATTAACCAAAACAATGTTCAATGCCGGTAACAAAGACGATGACATTTGAATTAAATCAAATATCATCGTCCACAATAGCTACATTTTAATTAATTCAAATATCATCATTCATAACGGTAAAATTTGGCTAAATTAAATTCACGCGCTATGACTTTTTTTTCCCCATTTTTTTCTTAGCATGGTCTTAAAGGCATAAAAATGGTTGCTAAGAGTTAAAAGCCTCTTTTTTTATTCTATTAATAATTACTCAAAATAACACTATGTTAGCTAGGTATGTGCAGAAATTCTTGAAAACATATGTTTACTTTTCAAGTAATTTTTTACTTATTTTATCATGCACTTCATTACAGTATATTGGGCTACTATGACTTTTTGTAGATGAACCCTTATAATGATACAACATTTAGCTTCCATTCTTTTATTTTAAGAGAATAACTAATTAAGAACATGTATTTTGAGGTATTTGTAAATAAAGACATAAAAATAACTTGGCATTTGAATTAATTAAAATATCATGTGGACGACAGTATTTGAATTAATTAAAATGCCGCCATAAATATGTAGAAATAAAACTTCTACTGCAAAAAATTAAAACCCTTTATAATATCATTATCATACCATTTCATAGATAAATTAAAAAATCATGAAGAGTGTGGTGTAATCGAGTCTCATAAGGACAAAGAAAAAATACATCTCATTTATCTTTTAGCTTAATGAAGGTGTTGAACACAGGAAGGATGTCCAAATCATTGATAATGAGAACACCTATATTCATATATTTGTACATATTTATTTATTAAACTTAATTTTTGTTCTTACAAGAATGATGATTATGAACCAGTTATTTGCACAACTCACATGTGATCAGAGTTTTCCTCTCCCTAACATCCATCTCATTATGCAACCGGATTGATCTAGGAAGTCCACTTCTCATGCGTTACATTGAATCAGGTGGTATAATAGTCAAACCTCCAAAAAAAGTCACTCGTATTTATTTAAGATTGGATGAAAAAGATTTGCCCAAGTGTCATAGTAACAACGAGTAGTGGTAGTTTTTCACAAACAAACAAAAATCAATACAGCAATGCTGACATGCTGCTATCATATGACTACATGGGAACTCATATATACAAGTGTCTTTCCACATTTGCACTTTTTTTCATAAAAGTTAAACCAATGAGTTCGACATCTCTTTGACTTGACAAGAAATAAGTCCTATACATGGTTGTAAAAAACTATTTCCATCAAACATGTCTTAACAACACTAGCTTGAATCTGCACATCAACATACGAAGTAAACTACTCAATAGATGTCAATCTATAAGCATCTAGTTCTCATCTTGCAACAAAATAACCATTAAGACAGAAGAATATCAACTATACTAATATAATTACTTGTAGGTTACAAGCTCATTTTAGCAAGTTAAATATCTCTGAAATGTTAATTTTCATTAACTCATATCTTCAAACTCCGTCCTGTGAATGAGCCCTTAACTGGAGTGGGATAACCTCTACTCTGCATACCGAATTCATCAAAATCTTGTCTTTGAACCGGGTCATTAAATTGCTTGTAAAATAATGCATACAAATCTTATGATGACCAGATGGTACAGCCCAACCAAGATGAGGATCACATTATTTCCATGATACCTGGATATTGATCATATATAATGCAAATTTTCATCCGTTGAGTCACTGTATTTCTTATACATGCCAAAAAATATACCCAACTATCATTATTTTCACCTTTTGTAATTACATATACTATTGAAAACAACAGATTATTTCCATCACCCCATAGCAATTAATTACTTCTCTTTATACTTCTCATATAAATGTGTGTCATCAATACTCATTACGGGACGACAATGTTCAAACCCTTCAATCGATGGCTTGAATTACCGGAACACAGGTTAGAATATCTCAGTGTTTGGCATATTAATTTCACATTTTTTTCAAATAACCATACATCCAAAATTTCATTGTTCTATGGCCAATAAGAAATAAGGCAACTCAGTATATAACTGAAAAAAATTACCATATAACTATTTAATTATTTTATGTCTTCCTTCCAACACCTTTTTGTAAGATAATGTGAATTATACCTTTATTAATGTCCTTATATGACTAACAACCAATTTCAAGTCTAATTGGTGATAGTCTCAATTCAAACAAGGATTCAAAAGTATATGACCCAATATATTAGTTGATAACAAATAACAAAATACCTTTCACAACTATTACACGAAGCTTTCATGGACAATTATATTCTTTCACCTTCCTACATCTTAAAACAAATAATTTTTTTTGAGGATGCAACAACGACATACTCTTGGTGTGCTGTAATTGAGTAAATCTTTGTAGTTTCTTGCAAATTAGATTTTAAATTAAAAACTTAACCAATAATAAAATATCCACTCGAATAACCGATAATACACTGCACCTATGAAATTCAATAACTTACAACAGCATTATCCAAGTTTTTAACATGTTGAAATTGAGATGTCGGTAATAAATAATAATTAACAAGGGATAACTCATCCAATATCTCATCATCTGAGTGATTTGATATATCACAAGAGAATATTTGTTCATTCTCCAAAACTTGGTTAAAAGTTTGAAAAGAGGATGGATGTCCATTAATGACAATATCTTCATCATCTCCATCATCATTACATCAACCTTAACATCTCTGTCCTATGAATGAGCCCTTAACTGGAGTGGGATAGCCTCTAGTCATTGTAATACTTCAGAATTAATTCTCCTAATTGTTTTAATATACTTATTGAATTTGAGTTCTGTATTGGCTAAAGCTACTCTGCATAACTAATTTATCAAAATCTTGTCTTTGAACCGAGTCATTAAATTGCTTGTAAAATAATGCATGCAAATCTTATGATAACCAGATGGCGCAGCCCAACCAAGATGAGAATCAGACATTATTTCCATGATACCTGGATATCGATCATATATAATGTAAATTTTCATCCGTTGAGTCACTGTATTTCTTATACATGCCAAAAAATATTCCCAACTATCATTATTTTCATCGTCTGTAATTACAAATACTAATGAAAACAACTGATTATTTCCATCACCCCTAGCAATCAATAACTTCTCTTTATACTTCTCATATAAATGTGTGTAATCAATACTCATTACGAAATGACAATGTTCAAACCCTTCAATCGATGACTTGAATGACCAGGACACACATTAGAATATCTCTGTTAGGCATATTAATTTCAAATTTTTTAAATAACCATACATCCAAAATTTGCTTGTTCTATGGTTAAGAACAAATATGACAACTCAGTATATAACTGAAAAAATTACCAAATAACTATCTAATTATTTTATGCCTTCCTTCCAACACCTTTTTGTATGATATTTAATATCTTCATTTTTCCATCACACTAGCTTAAATAACAATCGTAGATAATGTGAATTATGCATTTATTAATGTCCTTATATGACTAACAACCAATTTCAAGTCTAGTTGGTGATAGTCTCAATTCAAACAAGGATTGAAAAGTATGTGACCCAATATATTTGTTGATAACAAATAACGAAATATCTTTCACAACTATTACACGAAGCTTCCATGAACAATGACGTTCTTCCACCTTCCTACATCTTAAAACAAATAATTTTTTTGAGGATGCAACAACGACATACTCTTAGGTGCTGTAATTGAGTAAATCTTTGTAGTCTCTTGCAAATTAGATTTTAAATTAAAAACTTGACTAATAACAAAATATCCACTCGAATAACCGATAATACAATGCACCTATGAAATTCAACAACTTACAACAGCATTATCCAAGTTTTCAACATGTTGAAATTGAGATGTTGGTGATAAATAATAATTAACAAAGGATGACTCATCAAATATCTCATCATCTAGGTGATTTAATATATCATAAGAGAATACTTGTGTTAAGACATATATCTTTTGTTTCTCCAAAACTTGGTTAAAAGTTTGAAAAAAGGATGGATGTCCAAAACTTAGCATCTTCATCATACTCATCATTACATTCTTTATTTGTACTGTATTCATCATCTCCATTTGGTCCAATAACCAGTATTACACCAGTATTATGACCAAAATTATAGTCGGACTGTGCAACATTATAATTCTCATGAACAAATATATCTACATGTCTACCCACAGATTAATTCATTTATGCCTTTACTCGAACAAATTCAATAAACAATTCAATTTTCTCAATAATTGTTATGTTAACCAGATTCTACATTTGGCACACACTACAGTCATCCCATATTAAAAAATGTTGAAACTTATTTACACTTCTAAGGGGATACTTACAGTTAAGAACTATTTTAACCTTATTTATTAATGTTTGTCCTTGAGTATATCATAGCAATCAAATCTTCAAACATAAATTCAACCGGTATATTCATAGGCACAATAATAATTTTTCTCCCCTCATGTGTAATATTTATTTTAGTCCTCAATATTTATCCATTATAGTAGCATATCACGAGAATTATTGAAACAAACATATTTAACATATACAAAATGATGCCGAATGAATTAAATAATATGAGATATCATTAACTTGATATCAAATAATATGAGAAGTAATTATTCTTAACTTTGAGTCATTAATTTATAAGTCATCTTAAGGATGTATTCTTCATAGTCCATGAAGCAAATATAACAACCATGAGAAACCATGATATACTACATCAATTACTTTATCGCTCAAAAAAAATCAACTTATTAATTACTTATTATAGTTAATCTTCTTTTCATTGCTTGATAAGACATTAACAAACAAATTCAAAGTCAATTTCATCAAGAGTCTGAAAATATATACATTCTAAATCCCATTAAGTATTAAAAAAACTATAATAATAATATCACTATTGATTATTAAACTAATTACTTCTTATTTTTTCTGTTGATAACTTTTTAAATTTTGATCCTCAATAGTGGTAGTCACCATTCTATTTATTTTTTAATTTCCCTTTACTTGTATTTCAATCTATTAATTTGAGAATATTCATTATAAATACGATAAAAATACATGGAAATAGTTTATTTTTGTAAAGACTAATTGTCTAAGTAATCTAACATTTATAATTTATTAAAATAGTATTTAAGTATTATCATACCTAAAACACAATTATGTATTTTTATAAATTTTTTTCAATTAAGTATTTTATATATTTTTGTTATTTATTAAAATCAGTCACACTAGGAAACGTAAATACGAAATAAAAAAAATTACATAATCAAACATCACAAACAAAACCAATCTTCATAAAGGAGAAAAGTTTATAACATAAAAACCGAAAAAGAAACAAAAAATAAAATAAATCATCTCCTAACATTATTAATTTCAACCACCATTACAAACAAACACATGAAAATAATTAAATACAGGATATATTATTATTTGTTAGTTTCTTATTATTTCCATGTCTTTATTTACAAAAATCTCAAAGTACATGTTTTAACAAAGTTATTCACTTAAAATAAAAGAATTAAAGCTAAGTTCTATTCATTGTAATGGTTTCATCTACAAAAAGAATCAGATTACCTTGCGGTAATGAAGTGCATAATGAATTAAGTAAAAAACTACCTAAAAAGTAAACATATTTTTTCAAAAATCTCTTCACATGCCTAGCTGACATGGTATCATTTTGAGTGATCATTAATAGAATTAAAAAAAAAGTTATCTAACTCTTAGTATCTCTTTTGTTGCCTTTAGGACCATGCTAAAAAGAAAATGAGAAAAAAAAAGATCTAGCGCACAAATTTAATTCCGCCAAATACTACCATTTTGGATGACGGCATTTGAATTAATTAAAATGCCACCGTTGTGGACGATGACATTTGATTTAATTCAAATGTCGTCCTCGTTGTTAGCATTGCACACTACTTTGATCAATAATTTTTCCAGTAAATTGATTTTATCTTTTTTATTTTCACACCTTATTTCCATAAGAAACTCAACATAATCAACACCTCATCTCTAAAAAAATTACAAAAATATAATAACCATTACACTCACATAAAATGAATGTCCAAATAAACTACACTAAAATTAAATAAAGTAAGAAATTCACATGTAATGTGCTCTGATACAAAAAGTAAACTAAACAAAAAGAATAAAACAAAATAAATATAACGATAACACTAACATATGTAGAATCTGTATAAAAAAATTATCAGATAATTAAATTCTTTATAAGCCACCAATATCTAGCAAAAAATAAATAATGAGACTTAGTATTTATGAAATCAACAATAAAATTAATAGAAAAAATTATTGATAGACATGGAAAATATATGAACTCACTCAACACAATAAGCTAGCTCAAACAATCAAGGAACCCAAGTCATATATAAATACATTAACTACCCATACTTAATGTGATGTGTGACATTTTAACATAGCCCCTCATGCCCAAGACCAAGCATATAAAGCATTAAATTTACAAAACTCGATCTAAAAATAGCTCATAAAGACAACAATACCATGTTAAAAATGAATAGTTATGTGCTCTTCAACTCAAAATAGCATCACTCATTTATTATGCACACTTCAATAAAAAGTTGCATATAAATTACTATATTAATAATTAAAGTTGAACCTCAGTATTATGTTTTTTGGAAAATTAGTTCTCAGCATGAACAAATATTAAAAAAAATTATTTGAACTAGAAATTATCAACACATCAATACCTAAAATAATATTATTTACCTAAATAATTAACAAAATAACTTTTATGCCTATACCTTAGAAACAAAAAAAATCAGGTATACACACTTCCAAAAAATAAAAGAGATATAATTAAAAAAATATCAATATTGCTCTTAGAAACTATTTAGCCCTTATAAGATTTTCTTCAATTGACAACTAGAAAATAATAAAAAAAAATCATAGACACAAACTCAACTATCTCAGATGTTTTTTTTTTCTCAAAGAGATTACAAATCACACATGAATGATTGCATGGAAGGATAGCAACCAAACAAATACCATTTAATCACTCGAAAGAATGTATGGCCAAAGTCTACACCACATAATTGTGCATACTCTAATGAGAACCCTGCCAAAAACCTCTTCAAACCAATGTATATTGCATATACCATGGATTGCTATCATGGTGGTCCTGTAAATGCTAGACGTATGACAAAAACAAGAGAAAAGATAATATGAATGTGATAAATGTAGTGAAGACATTGAATGAGTAAAATA
>JAREIK010001651.1:194127-233721 GCA_029783825.1 Sapria himalayana | reverse complement strand
ATAATAATAATAAAAAAAAATAAGAATGAGATGAATAAGAAGAACAAGAAGATAAAAGTTTATAAAAATTAAGAGAATATGACGAATAAAAGAACATGACAAATATGAAGAATAAAAAGAATTAGAAGAATTAGGTGAATTAGAAAATTAAATGAACAAAAATAAGAAGAAGAATATAAAGAATATAAAGAATAGGTAGAATAAGAATAATAAGAAGAATAAAGTATAAATAGAAGAATTAGAAGAATAATAAAAATAAGTAGAATAAGAAAATAAAAATAATAATACTAAAAATAATAATAAGAAATAAAAAGAATAAGAATAATAACAATAATAAGAAGAATAATAAGAATATAAGAATAAGAAGAATAGACAAAAATAAGTTAGAATAATAAGTATACAGATAAAAAGAACAAAATGATGAATATTATAATAAGGAGAAATATAATAAAATTATGAATTAGAAGAATAAAAATAATGAATAAAAAGAATAACTAGAATAACAAAAAAATAGAATAAGAGAACAAAAAAAATAAGAAGAATAAAAAAAAGAAGAAACAATCACTGAAAAAATAACTTTAAGAATCAGATAAAGAAAGTTAGATCGTTAGAAACAGAAAAGCTTCAATTTGTGCATAATAAGGCATTTTTCTTTCCCTCGATAGTGCTCGATATACTTGCCAACCATTAAATCACACTATCATAAGAAAAGTGTTCACATGGAAAGCCTCGCGTCAAAGAAATACAATAGTTTATTGGTACTTTGAAGCTCAAAGGCAATGTAAAAATGGGGGATTATTATTCTAAACATACTAATTAAAATGCCTCGAGAAAAAAGATTTTCAAATTCTCTCGATGAGGCCAACAATGGATAATTACGGGATTTCCTATTAGAATGCTAAAATGGACGGCTAATTTATCTCAAAGAAGGAGACCCAGGTAGTTCCAATATGGTTAGTTTTCCAAGCCTTCCTCATCATCTATATAGTAAGCATGATCCCTTCTTCTTAGCAAAATCTATGGTAAACTGATAATAAGAGATGAGGCACTGCCTCAATGGCTAAACCATATAATGCAGGGAATTTTGTGAGAATTAATATAATCTCATTACCTCCATAGAAAACTATGGAATGAGCAGTAATGACGAACATGAGTTATGGGAACCCAATGTTCCAAATTTCCTCCACATATTACTTAGTGTGTATAATATGGGCCACAGGGGGGGGGGTGGGGGGGAGGGGGAGGAATGCCTAGTTTGTTATGGGGCAGAAAGGATAAAAATAATAAAAACTATGGTAGCGAGAAGGGAAAAATTGCATGGGTTAAAAAAGATTAGAATAATGAAAAATAATTGGTTGAATATCAAAACCATTCACTAATAATGGGGAATGCATGTGGCTAGTAGAAGGTAGGAGGAGAATACTCTACCCTACTAGATATTGAAAATAATAGTAAAGAGGAGGAGAATATGGGTAGAATGCAGAAAATTAAGGATAGAGAGGGGAAGGAAAGGAGGAGAATCAGAATGGGCAGTGGTAGAACCTTTTTATAAAAAAAATGATAAAATTAACAAGCCACTGCTAGTTATTGGAAACAACAAATATAGGGGATAAAAGTATTGGTAAAAAAGAAGAAAAATATTAATGTTATCAAGGCAGCTAGCTGAGGGACTTACATATTGCCAAAAAATAGTACTTTAGTGGAAAATATAAATCTAGAAGATTTGGCAAGCAGAAACAAGAGGGGAGCAAATGTGTAGATAGATTGTACATGTATAGATACAAAGAATGAGCTTGAAAATATTAAAAACCTAATTAATGAGTTGGAGGCTTCCATAACACACACACACACACTACATATATATATTGAGGCAAATGTGCTAGATGATAAGCTAGCAAAAGAAGGGTTGAGAAGTTTCGATAAGGGAGACATACTAGAATGGCTAAAAGTGCTAGAAATACTAAATAAAAATGGGATGTCCATACGTCAGAACATGCAAGAAAAGCTAGGGGAAAGCAAAAGTGGAGAAAATATACTTTGGAAATATGTTATATACAATTGGATAATTTGAACAAGTGGATAGCCACTGCTACAGTGATTCCAAGACCACAACTAAAGGGGGGTTAGAGATTAGGAAAAGCACAAATCCGACAAATATTATGATTGAAATATTGACTGGAAGGCAAGCAAAGAGATAGATATAGATACTAAGTTGTAGTACATAGAAGCTGTAGACTAGGTGAACAAATTTTAAATATTTAAATTTCTTGTGCTTTTGCATTGCTATGCTTGGTTTTTTTAGTCTAGATTTTAGGCTGAGAGTTGGATAGAAAGCAAGTTAGAAATAGACAACATGAGGTTGGATTCAAATACCTAGACAAAAGACTGTTTGAAGCAGTAGCCTATATTTAGTGTCATGCATTGCCGTGTTGGGTTTATGTCTGAAATGCAAAGCATGCTGGAGAAAAAACATTGATAAACATATAGGCAAAAAAGAAAACCTAATGAATACATAAATGATCCTAAATTATTATAAAAATAAAGTTGGATAACAATAAGAAGGTAAAGCATGATTGAGAATATGAAAGGAAACATGATTCATATATGATGTTTGTCTTATGTAATTTTTTGAATTGTTGTGCTTGGTTATGTGGTATGAAATGCAGACATAGCTGGATACAAGCATGGATAAACCATTTTCATGGGTTTTAGTTTTGCTATGCTTGGTTACTTTCTGTCTAGATTTTAGGCAGAAAGTTGGATAACAAGTAGGTTTACATTGCTGTACTTGGTTTTTTTTATCTGAAAAAATAAGCATGCTAGAGACAAGCATTGAAAAATAGAAAGGCAAAAAATAGGACATAAAGAATACACAAACTTACCAAGAATTATACCAAAGTAGAAAGATGGATAGCTACAAGAAGGACAAATAGGATTTAGAATATGAAAGACAGCATGATTCATATATCTAGTGTTGGTCATATGTCATCTAATTTGCATTGTTGTGCTTGGTTTTCTGGTATGAAATGCATACATAGCTGGATACAAGCATGGATAAATAGAAAGATAAAAAATAAGACATAAAGGATTACATAAATCAATCTGGAATTATATCAAATTATGGTGGAAAACAAACATAAAAGCTAATAAAATATCAGCAGCCAGGACAAAAGGAAGAGAAGGATAAGGGCTTGGCATAAAAAGGGGCAGATTAATAACAAAATAGCTTGGAAAAAAAAGATAGAGACTAATAAAAGACAGCCAACAAAGTCAATTCTTATGTAACTAAAACAAAATAGAAGCTAACAAAAGAGAGGACGACAAGGAGAAGGCAAGTTAGAAAAATAGTCAGCATGAAAGGTTAATTAGATGGAAGAAGCAAGTTGGAGATTTTGAAAGTATTTCCAAAACAAAAGAAAGCTTTTTAATTATAGGATAGATGACATGTATCTAGGTTTTGTTTAGGATTTGTTAAGGACTTTACTGTGTAAGGCATTTACTATATGTGTTAAAAATTTAGTGTACCCATGATTTCCCTCCACCAAAGTGAAGGTTTTTTTAATAATAAAACACCTTTTTAAAAAAAATAAAAATTAAAAAAAGAGATGAATAAAAAGAATAAGAATAATAGAAAAATAAAAAGAATAAGAATAATAAGAATAAGAATAATAAGAAGAATAAGAAGAATAAGAAAAATACGAAGAATAATAAGATCGTGAATAATAAGTAGAATAAGAAGAATAATAAATATAAGAAGAATAAAAAGAATAAGAAATATAGAAGAATATGAAGAATTAGAAAAATAAAAAGAATAAGAAGCATAAAAAATATAAAAATTATTAGAAGAATAAGAAAAATAAGAAGAATAAGAAGTATAAGAAGAATAAGAAGATAAGAAGAATAAGAAGAATGTGAATAATAAGTAAAATAAGAAGAATAATAATATAAGAAGAATAAGAAGAATAAAAAGAATAAGAAAAATAAGAAGAAATATGAAGAATTAGAAAATAAAAAGAATAAGAAGCATAATAAGTATAAAATTATAAGAAGAATAAGAAGAATAAGAAGAATAAGAAGAATAAGAAAAATAAGAAGAATAAGAAGAATAATAAGAATAATAAGAATAATAAGAATTTGAGAAATAAGAGGAATAAGAAGAATAATAAGAATAAGATGAAGAAGAATAAGAATAATTAGAAGGGTAAGAAGTAAAGAAAGACAAGACGGATATGAAATATAAGAAGGATTAGAAGGATTAGAAAGAATAGAAGGAAAAGAAGGAATAGAAGGAATAGAAGGATAAGAAGGATAATATGGATAAGAAGAATAAGTAGGAGAAGAAAGATAAGAAGAATAATAAGAATGAGGAGTATAAGAAAGATAAAAAAATAAGAAGAATAAAAAGAATTTGAATAATAAAAAGAATACCAAAAACAAAAAGAATAAAAAGAATAAAAAGAATAAAAAGAATAAAAAGAATAGAAAGAATAAAAAGAATAAAAAGAATAAAAAGAATAAAAAGAATAAAAAGAATAAAAAGAATAAAAAAGAATAAAAAGAATAATGAAAAAGAATAAAAGAATAAAAAGAATAAAAAGAATAAAAAGAATAAAAAGAATAAAAGACAATAAAAGAATAAATAATGAAAAAGAATGACAAAGAATAATAGAATGAAAAGAAATAAAAAGAATAAAAAGAATAAAAAGAATAAAAAGAATAAAAAGGATAAAAAGATAAAAGGATAAAATAATAAGATAAATAAGAAAAATAAGAAAACTAATAAGTATAGGAAGAATAAGAAGAAGAATAATAATAAGATTACTAAGAAGAACAATAAAATTTTGAAAAATAAGTCGAATAGAAAAATAAGAAGAATAAGTAATATAAGAAGAAGAAGATAATAATGAAGAATAAAAAGAAAATGAAGAATGAGAAGAATAAGAACAAAAATAAGAATATGAAGAATAGAAGTGTATGAAGAATAATTATAATAAGAAGAAAGAAAAAGAAGAATAAGCAGAATAATAAAGATTAGAAGAATAAGAAGAATAAGAAAGATAAGAAGAATAAATTAATAAGAAGAATATGAAGAATTAAAAGAATAACAAGAATAAGAAGAATAAAAAAAATAAGAAGATTATGAAGAATAAGAAGAATAAAAAGAATATAAAAATATCAGTAATAAGGAAAATAAAAAGACTAAAAAAATAATACGAATAAAAAGAATAAAAAAAATAAGAAAAATAAGATGAATAAAAAGAATAAGAAGAATAAGAAAAAAAGATAAATAAGAAGAAAAAGAAGATTAGAAGAATAAAAAGATTAAGCAGAATAAAAAAATTAAAAAGAATAAAAAGAAAAAAAAATAATAAGAAGAATAATAAGAATAAGAAAAATAAGAAGAATAAGAAGAATAAGAAGAATAAGAAGAATAAAAAAATATGAAGAATAAGAAGAATAAGAAGAATAAAAAAAATAAGTAGAATATGAAGAATAATTAGAATAAGAATCATAAGAAGAATTTAGAAGAATAAGAAGAATAGGAAGTACAAGAAGAATAAAAAAATAATAAAATTAAGAAGAATAATAAAAAAAAGATTAAAAATTAATAGAAGAATAAGAATAATACTAAGAATAAGAAGAATAAAAAAAAGAAGAAATAGAAGAATAATAAAAAAAAGAAGAATGAGAAAAATTAGAAGAATATGAAGAATTAGAACAATAAGTAAAAAAGAAGAAAAAAGAAAAATATAAATAATCTGAAGAATAAGTAGGATAAGAAGAATAAAAAAAATTAGAAGAAAAAGTAAATTAAGAAGATTAAGATGAATATGAAGAATAAGAACAATATAAAGAATTTGAAGAATAAAAAAAATTATAAGAAGACAAAAAATAAGAAGAATAATGACAAAAAGGATAATTAAAAAATAAGAAGTATAAGAAGAATTAAAATAATAAATAATATAAGAAGAATAAGATGACTAAAAATAATTAGAAGAATTTGAAAAATAAAAAAAAAATAAGAAATAAAAGCATAAGAAGAAAAAAAAATTAAAAGTATAAAATGAATAAGAAAAATAAAAAGAATAAGAAGTGAACGAAGAATTAGAAAAATAAAAAGAATAATAAAAATAAGAAGAAAAAGAATAATAAGTAGAATAAGAATAATAAGTTGATTATAATGAATAATAATAATAATAAGATTAAGAACGATAAAAAAATAAAGAAAAAAAGAACAATAAGATTATTAATAAGAATAAAAAAAATTATAATAATAAGTTCAATAAGAAGAAAAAAATAATAAAAAGAAAAAAGAGAATAAACAATATGAGAAGAATAAAATGAATAAGCAGAATAATAAGAAAATAAAGAATAAGACGAAAAATAAGAATAATAAGAATAAGAAGAATAAGAAGAACAACATGAAAATGAAGAACAAGTAGAATAAGTCGAATAAGAAGAATTAAGAAGAATAAGAAGATTTATAAAAATATGAAAAATAAGAATAATAATAAAAATCAAAAGATTAAAAAGTATAAGAATAATAAGAAATATTAGAAATATAATAAGAATAAGAAGAATGATGAGATAAAAAAAATAAAAAGAAAAAAAATAAGAAGAATAAAAGAATAAGAATAAAAAGAATAATAAGAAGGATAAGTAGAATAAAAAGAATAAAAAAATATGAAGAATATAAATAATAAATAGTTTTAGAAGAATAAGAATAATAACTAGAAAAAGAAAATAAGAAGAAATAGAAGAATAATAAAAATTAGAAAAATAAGTAGAAAGAAAAATAAGTAATATAAAAAGAATAATATGAATAATAAGAAGAATAAGTAGAAAAAATAAGAATAAAAAGAATCAATAAAATAAAAATAATAATAAGAAAATGAATAATAAGAAGAATAAGAATAAAAAGAAAAATAAGAAGAATGAGAAGAATTTGAATAAAGAGAAGAATTTAAATAAAGAGAAGAATAAGAAAAATGATAAGAATTTGAATAATGAGAAGAATAAGAAGAAAAATAAAAATAACAAGAATAAGGAGAATAAAAAAAATAAGAAGAATAAGAAGAATACGAAGAATAAGAAAAATAAATATAATAATAAGAATAATAAGAATAAGAAGAATAAGAAGAATAAGAAGAATAAGAAGATAAGAAGAATAAGAAGAATAAAAAAGAATAAGAAGAATAAAAAAAAAGAAGAAGAATATGAAAAATAAGAAGAATAAGAAGAATAAGAAGAATAAGAATAGTATGAAGAATAAGAAGAATAATGAGAATAAGAATAATAAGAAAAATAAGAAGAATGAGAAGAATAAGAAGTATAAGCAAAATATTTAGCCTAAGTAGAATAAGAAGAACCTCCCTCTTGAAAATCTATAGCTATCAATTTTAGATAAAGAAAGTTGCACGTTAAGAAAGATAAACCAAGATTTTTTATCAAGTTAAGCTCCATTTTAATCAGAAATTTGAGAATAATGATCTCTTAACCAATAAGAAATTTTATTTGTGAGTATTGGTAAAGAAGTTTTGCTAAAATGTCTAAGAAATTCCATAAAAAACAAAGAAGTAGCATTACAATTTCCAAAGGCAAAACTTGCGAAGATTGTTGAACACTTCTTCTACTTTTTTTCTTCTTCTTATTCTTCTTCTTCTTATTCTTCTCAATCTCCTTCTTATCCTTCTTATTCTTTTCCTTTTTCTTCTTCAATTTTTTCTTCTTCTTCTTATTATTCTTCTATTCTTCTCTTCTCTTTTTCCTTTTCATCCTTCTTCTCCTTCTTCTTATTGTCCTTCTTCTTCTTTTCATTCTTCTTCTTCTCCTTCTTCTTGTTCTCCTTGTTCTTCTTCTCCTTATTTTTATTTTTTTTCTTCTTCGTTTTCTTCTTCTTCTTCTTCTCCTTCTTCTTCTTCTTCTCCTCCATCTTATTTTTCTTCTCCTTCTTCTTCTCCTCCTCCTTCTCCTTTTTCTTCTCCTCCTTCTTTCTTCATACTCCTCCTCGTTCTTCTTCTTCCTCTCCTCCTCCTCCTCATTCTTATTCTCCTCATCTTCATCCTCCTCATCCTCCTCCCCCTCCTCCTCCTCCCCCTCCTCCTCCTCCTTCTCCACCTTTTTTTTAAAAAAGGATGTTATTAATTATAGCCCTCTCTTTTGGCGGAGGAATACCATTTTTACAAACTAGGGTCTACCCTTTAATCCCCTTACACCCTTGACTCAATCCTAACTAACTTAACTTAAGCAATAAAATTTAAATCTAAAGAAATCTTATGTATACAGACACTTAATTAATTGTGTCTTTTTTTTTGGTTTAGATGTTCATTCTGTATTTGTCTCTTAATAGAGATTTTTCCAGCCTTTACTTTGTTCTAGGAGTGCATCCAAGAGGCTTCTTTTGTGTGTTCTCTACCACGTAAAAATGTAAGATAGCCTTCACGTGCTCCTCCTTTTGTTTAACTTTAATCTCTCTAATATTCCTGCATCAAAAAAACATTCCAGCATAGTATATGTTTCCATTTATACCTGGAATTCATTGCTGTATCCCAGCAACTTTGTGCTCCATTTTATCCCCATAGCCGCTTCATTTCTGTAACCTAATTGAACCTTAGCAAATCTGAAATTTGCTTCTTTAATGACAGCAAGACCTATTCTATACCCCAACTATCTAATGTTCTAGCATCCTAACTAATTAATTAACACTTGACCTTGCAACATTGTTCTCATAAGCATAAATAAAACTTTTAAACATACAATAAACAAAGAAATAAAGCAAATGAGGTTTAGACTGCGTGTGCCAACAAATTTTGCCTCCCAATGAATGAAGCTTTGAGTGAGCTGCGCTGCTAAGAAAAACAAATACATCTATACCATATTCCCCAAGGGAACCCCATTCTTTACCATTAACCTTTCCTCTTCTATTAAACCTATATAATCTATTAATATTTTAACTACCTCTCACTTTCTACCCTTTCTAACTCTTACATAGGGAATTGCAGTCTTGTATTGTTCCACTAGGCCTTTTATTTTTATCGGTAGAGTAACCTCATCATATTCTGCTTCTCCTTTTTGTGATCCTAACCTTGCAAGATTGTCTGCCGGGGTGTTTAGTTCCCTATATATATGTAATATTGATGCAATCAGTTCTTCTATGAGATTCAATATAATTTCTAATTCCTCTTCATGTTTCCAAAGAGATATTTTCTTTGTTACTAAATTAACTAATAACAATGAATCTACCTGTATTTGAATATTCTTATAGTCTAATTTTTTACAAACAGTTAAACCTATATTTAATGCTCTGATTTCTGAATGTAGAGCCGAGGCTGCTACACTAACTGTAGTAAAAGCTTTCATAACTATCCCTGTAGAATCTCTTATTAACCCACCTCCCCCCGCTATACCTGTGTCCCTATTAAAGCTTCCATCCGTATTTAAGGAGAGTTTTCCTTCCGAAGGTTTGTGCCAAGAGATACTTTTCGCGCAATATTGTTTATTTATTTTTATATTTAGGAACCATTCCCGTTCTGCTTTCTTTTCTGTGTCTATTTTATTTAAAATTACAGGATTAAAATTTGATATGTTACTTATTTCCTGCCTAATTTCTTGTGATATTTCATTCGTGTCCATTTTCTTTCCTTCAAATCTACTCCTATTTCGAGCCTTCCATATACACCATATTATTACATGTGGTAAGTACATATTAAGCCAAATTCTAGTAGGATTAGTAGAAATTACTTTTTTCCCATGTTTTAATTCATTCCATTAAACTGTCTTCTCTTTTAATGATTTGCTTTGTTTCATCAAATTTTTTCTAGACATGTGTGGCAATTTTACCTTTTGAAAATAGGTGATCCATAGATTCTTCTTCCTCTAAGCAGCATTCACATCTAGACACCATTTTAATGCCCTTTCTTTGAACATTAGTATCCACAGGTATTGCATTTGCTGTTACTTTCCATGCTGGCGTGCACATTTTCTGTGGGATACCTGCCTTCCAGACCCATTTAGATATAGATTAAACGTGCTTTTTTTTTCTAATTAATTCCTTTACTGATTTAAGTGTAAAATTACCTTGTGGTGTTAGGATTCATTTCCAGCCACTCTTTTTTAATATTGAATGAGATTCTACTTTTTCCTTTTGTTTTTCCAAGGCTTTCCAATTATTTGAAACTTTCTTAAGTTGCTTTTCTAAATATCTTGCCCTCGTATATTTTGCCCAAAGACTATCATTTTCCTTCAACCTCCACCATCCTTTGCAGTCCCATGCGGTGGCCATATCTTGTAGAGAGATTATTCCTAAACCTGCCTCTGCTTTTGGATAACAAATATCTCCCCAATTTTTCCAATGAATTTTATTCTTCCCATCTTTTTTACCCCATAGAAAATTTGTCATTTCCATTTCTATTTTATTTGTGAATTTCTTCGGAGGGTTTATAATGGATAGGATATGAACCAGCGTGCTTTGAAGCACGTGCGAAATTAATGTAATCCGTCCCCCAAATCCTAATAAGTCATCTTTCCAACCTGCTATTTTCTTTCTCATTTTTTCTTGCAGCGGTGCTAAATATTCCTCTCTCAATTTCCCTTCAAATATTGGGCAGCCTAAATAAATTAAAGCTTCCTTATTTTGAGTGAAACCAGTTATATTTTTAATTTTGTTTATATCTTTCTCCGAAGTTTTTTTTCCCAGTATAAACTGGCACTTCTTTTTATTTACAACCTTACCTATTTCTAATTCAAATAAGTGTAGTAATTCTATAAGGTATATTATAGATCCTTTACTTGCATTTGTGAAAATTATTAAATCATCAGCATATGCCAAACAACCTATTCTCGGAGTGGTTTTAGGTTGTCTAAAAGGTAAAATTTTCCCTTCCGACATTCTTTTATTTAAATTAAGAATAAGAAATTCAAGATATATATCAAATAGTAAGGGGGGTAAGGGGTCTCCCTGCCTTAGACTTCTTTTTGGTTTGAATTCTTCACCTATATTTCTATTTATAATAATTATAACCCAAACATTCGAAACACATCTATAAATTAAATCTATGCATAATTCGGAGAAACCATATTTTCTTAGTACAAAGCAAAGTACATCCCATTCAACCCTGTCAAATGCTTTGGACAAATCCAGCTTAATAGCTAGATTGTGCCCTCTTGTTTTAGCTGAAATGTCTTTCATCATTTCTGATGCTAACCTAATATTTTCAATCATTAGTCTATTTTTAACAAAACCTGTTTGTTCTTGTGAGATTATTAATGGCAAAATATTTCTTAACCTGTTCTGAATTATTTTGGCTAAAATCTTATAAATCGAATTACATAAGCTTATTGGCCTAAAATCCTCACATATCTGTGGGGCGTCTTTTTTTAGGAATGAGAACTATGTATGAGTTTGCCCAGGCTTTAGGGATATCTGCACCGGCGAAAAAGCTGGCAATTGCTAAAACTAGATCATGTTTAATAATGGGCCAATTTAGCTGATAAAAATAGTTATTCCAGCCGTCTGGGCCCGCTGCACTGTCTTTATCAAGATTAAAAACCGCATTTTTTACCTCTTCCTCCTCTGGTATATTTTCCATCATTTGATTCTGATCTTGTGTAATGGAAGCCCTGATCTCCTGTATTAAGGAGTTTCCTTCGTGAGACACATGCCCACATAAGTGTGATTTAAAAAAATCCTCAAAGAGAGTTCCAATTTGCTTGTCTTCTTCTATCCATTTTCCTTCCGTGTTTTTTAAAGCTTTAATTCTATTTTTCTGAGTTTTTATTTTACTCATATTATGAAAAAATTTAGTGTTTCTATCGCCTTCTTTTAACCATTTAATATTTGCTCGTTGTTTCCAGTATACCTACTCCATGTGTAATTTTAAACTCAATTCAGCTTTAGCCTTATTTAATTCTTGTCTAATCTTATCATCATTTTTATTATCATATTCAATTTCTAATTTTTCTACCTTCTCTTTCCTTCTTCTCCACCTTTTACCTCTTCTTCTACTTCTTCTTCTACCTCTTCTTCTTCTTCTTCTTCTTCTACATCATCATCATCATCTTCTTCTTCTACATCTTCTTCTTCTTCTTCTTCTTCTTCTAAATATTCTTCTTCTTTAAATCATCATCATCATCTTCTTCTTCTTTCTTTTTCTTCTTCTAATACTTTTTCTAATACTTATTCTTCATCAATTTTTTTTTCTTCTTCTTCTATTAATTCTTATTATTATTCTTCTTCTACTTCTATTTCTTCTTATTCTTATTCTTCTTCTTCTTTATTCTTATTTTTTCTTATTCTTCTAATTCTTTTTCTTTTTCTACTTCTTCTAATTCATCATCATCATCTTCTTCTTATTCTTCTATTTCTTTTTCTTTTTCATCTTCTATTTCTTCTTCTTCTTCTTCTTCTTCATCTAATTCATCATCATCATCATCTTCTTATTTCTTCTTCTTCTTCTTTTTATTCCTCTTCTTCTTATTCTTCTAATACTTCTTCATCTTTTTCTTTCTTATTCTTCTTCTTATTTTGCTTCTTGTTCTTCTAATTCTTCTACTTATTTTAATTCTTCTTTTTCTTCTAATTCTTCTTCTTCTTATAATTATTCTTCTTCTTATAATTATTCTTCTAATACTTTTTCTTCATCTTCATTCTTCTTCTTATTCTCATTCTTTTTTTAATTTTTTTTTCTTCTTCTTAATTCTTCTACTTCTATCTTCTTCTTCTTCTTCTTATTCTTCTTATTCTTCTTCTTCTAATTAATCATCATTATCTTCTTCTTTTCTCTTATTCTTCTTTTCTATCTTCTTCTTCTTCTTCTTCTAATTCTTCTTCTTTTTCTTCTAATTATTAATTCTTCTATTTCTTCTTATTCTTCATATTCTTCATATTCTTTTTCTTAATTATATTCTTCTTATTCTTTTTCTTAATTATATTCTTCTTATTCTTTATTATTTCTATTATTCTTATTATTCTTATTATTCTTCTTATTATTCTTATTCATCTTATTGTTCTTATTTTTCATATTCTTGTTATTCTTATTATTATTTATTTTCTTCTTATTTTTCTTATAATTGATAATATTCTTTTGCATGTTATTCTTGTAATTCTTATTATTCTTCTTAATCTTCTTATTTTTATTATTCTTCTTATTCTTCTTATTCTATTTATTGTTCATACTATTATTATTATTATTATTTTTAATATTCTTATTCTTCTTATTATTCTTATTCTTCTTATTCTTTTTATTCTTCTTATTTTTCTTATTCTTCTATTATTCTTATTCTTTATATAGTTTTTATTCTTAATATTCTTTTTAATCTTATTATTCTTCATATCCTTCTTATTCTTCCTATTATTTTATTCTTCTTATTCTTCATATCCTTCTTATTCTTCCTATTATTTTATTCTTTTTATTCTTCATATCCTTCTTATTCTCCTTATTATTCTTATTCTTCTTATTCTTCTTATTATTCTTTTTCTTCTTTTCTTCTTATTCTTTTTATATACTTATTTTTATTTTTCTTCATATTCTATTTATTCTTAATATTCTTCTTATTCTTGTTTTTATCCTTATTCTTCTTAATATTATTATTATTCTTCTTATTCTTATTCTACTTACTCATATTATTCTTTTTTTTCTTCTTATTCTTTTAATTCTTCTTATTCTTCATATTCTTCTTATTCTAATTATTCTTCTTATTCTTATTACTCTTCTTATTATTGTTGCTCTTCTTATTCTTCTTATTATGTTATTCTTTTTTATTCTTCATATTCTTCTTATTCTTCTAATTCTATTTATTCTATTTATTCTATTTATTCTTCTTATTATTCTTTCTATTCTATTTATTCTTCTTATTTTTCTTATTATACACACTCTTTTTTATTCTTCTTATTCTTATTATTATTCTCATTGTTATTATTATTATTATTCATATTCTTCTTATTATTACTTTTATTCTTATTCTACTTACTCTTATTTTTTATTTTATTCTTCTTATTCTATTTATTCTTCTTATTCTTCTTTATTCTCCTTATTATTCTTATTCTTCAGATTATTATTATTCTTCAAATTCTTTTTATTCTAATTTTCTTCTTATTCTTCCTATTCTTATTATTCTTCTTATTTTTCTTATTATTTTAATTCTCCATATTCTTCTTATCCTTCTTATTCTTCTTATTTTTCTTATTCTTCTTATTCTTCCTTTCCTTCTTATTCTTCTTATACTTCATATTTTTCTTAACTTCATATTCTTCTTCTTTTTATTCTTCTTATTCTTCTTTTTCTTTTCTTATTATTCTTTATATTATTCTTACTCTTCTTATTATTCTTATTATTGTTACTCTTTTTTATTTTTCATATTTTTCTAATTCTTCTTATTCATTTAATTCTTCTTCTTATTCTGTTTATTCTTCCGATTCTTCTTATTATATGTAATATTTTTTATTGTTCTTATTCTTATTATTACTCTTATTCTTCTTATTCTTATTATTATTACTTGTATTTCTTATTCTAAGTACTCTTCTTATTTTTTTTATTCTTCTTATTCTATTTATTCTTCTTATTCTCATTATTATTCTTATTCTTCAAATTATTATTAATCTTCAAATTCTTTTAATTTTTCTTATTCTTCTTAATCTTCAAATTCTTTTAATTCTTTTTATTCTTCTTATTCTTCTTATTCTTCATATTATTTTTATTCTTTTTATTCTTCTTATTCTTCTTATTCTTCTTATTCTTCTTATTCTTATTATTCTTCTTATTCTTCTTATTATTCGTATACTTCCTATTCTTCTTAATCTTCTTTTTCTAATTATTCTTCTTATTCTTTTTATTATTTTAATTCTAATTAATCTTCTTATTCTTTTTTTCTTCTTATTCTTATTCTTTGTATTTTTGTATTCTATTTATTCTTCATATTCTTTTTATTATTCTTTTTATTTTTATTATTCTTATTTATCGTATTCTTCTATTTCATATTATTTTCCAATTCATTTCTTATTCTTATTATTCATCTTATTCTTATTCTTCTTATTAATCTTATTCTTCTAATAATTTTTTATTATTCTTATTCTTCTTTTTCTTCTTATTAATCTTATTCTTCTAATACTTTTTTATTATTCTTATTCTTTTTATTCTTTTTATTATTATTATTATTATTTTTTTGTATTCTTCTTATAATTCTTATACTTCTTATTTGTTTTATTCTTCATATTCTTCATATTCTTCTAATTATTATTATTATTTTTATTTTTATTCTACTTACTCTTCGTATTCTTTTTATACTTCTAATTCTTATTATTCTTCTTAGTCTTTTTATTGTTCTAATTATTTTTAGTATTCTTATTCATCATATTCTTCTATTTCTTATTATTTTTCAATTCATTTCTTATTCTTATTATTCATCTTATTCTTATAATTCTTATTATTTTTCTTATTCTTCTTATTCTTATTATTCTTCTTATTCTTATTATTCTTCTTATTCTTATTATTCTTCTTATTATTCTTATTTTTCTTATGCTTTTTATTCTTCTTATTATTCTTATTTTCTTATGCTTTTTATTCTTTTTATTCTTCTTATTATTCTTATACTTCTTATACTTTTTTATTATTCTTATTCTTCTTATTCTTCTTATTCTTTTTATTATTTTTATTCTTCTTATTATTCTTATTCTTCTTATACTTTTTTATTATTTTTATTCTTCTTATTCTTTTTATTATTTTTATTCTTCTTTTTATCTTTTCTTCTTATAATTCTTATACTTCTTATTTTTATTATTCTTCATATTCTTCATAATCTTCTTATTCTTCTAATTATTATTATTATTTTTTATTATTATTATTATTATTTTTATTATTATTTTTATTTTTTTATTCTACTTACTCTTTTATTCTTCTTCTATTTATTCTTCTTATTCTTGTTATTATTCATATTATTCTTATTCTTATTATTCTTCATATTATTATTATTCTTCATATTCTTTAACTTTTTCTGATTCTTCTGATTCTTCATATTTTTCTTATTCTTTTTATTTTTTTTATTCGTCGTATTCTTTTTATTCTTTTTATTCTTCATATTCTTATGATTCTTCTTATTATTCCTATTCTTCTTAATCTTCTTATTTTTCTTATTCTAATTAATTTTCTAATTATTCTTATTCTTCCTATTCTACTTATTCTTTTAATTATTTATATTCATCTTATTCTTCTTTTTCTTCTTATTCATATTATTCATATTATTCATATTATTCATATTATTCTTATTATTCTTATTATTCTTATTATTCTTATTATTCTTCTTATTCTTCTTATTCTTCTTATACTTCTTATTCTTCTTATTCTTCTTATTCTTCTTATTCTTCTTATTCTTCTTATTCTTCTTATTATTTTATTATTCTTATTTTTTTTATTCTTTTAATTCATTTTTACTCTTCATTTTCTTTTTATTCCTATTATTATTTATATTCTTTCTTTTTCGTGTTATTCTTATTATTCTTCTTAATCTTCTTATTTTTATTAATTTTCTTATTATTTTTATTTTTATTTTTGTTCTTATTGTTTTTATTGTTCTTATTTTTCTTATTCTTCTTATTCTTTTTATTCTT
Source organism: Sapria himalayana (assembly GCA_029783825.1). Classification (NCBI taxonomy): domain Eukaryota; kingdom Viridiplantae; phylum Streptophyta; class Magnoliopsida; order Malpighiales; family Rafflesiaceae; genus Sapria; species Sapria himalayana. The sequence goes on along the minus strand of JAREIK010001651.1, from coordinate 217,121 downwards.
CTTATTTTTCTTATTCTTCTATTCTTCTTATTCTTTATATACTTCTTATTTTTCTTATTCTTAATATTATTTTTATTCTTATTATTCTTATTATTCGTCTTATTCTTCCTATTCATCTCATCCTTCTTATTCTTTTTATTTTTCATATCCATCTTATCCTTTTTATCCTTCTTATTCTTCTTATTCTTCTTATTCTTATTATTCTAATTTTTCTTCTTATTTTACTTTTTCTTCTTATTCTTTTTATTCTTTTTATAATCTTTTTATTCTTATTTTTTTTATTCTTCTTAATCTTATAATTCTTCTTATTCTTCTTATTCTTATTATTCTTCTTATTCTTCTTAATCTTATTATTCTTCTTATCCTTCTTATTCTTCTTATTCATTTTATTCTTCTTATTCTTTTTTAATCTTCTTAATCTTCTTTTTCTTTTTATTCTTATTATTTTTCTTATTCTTTTTATTCTTATTATTCTTCTTATTAATCTTAATCTTCTATTTCTTCTTATTCTTCTTATTTATCTTATTCTTAATATTCTTATATTTCTTCTTATTCTTCTATTTTCTTTTTCTTATTATTCTTATATTTCTTCTTATTCTTCTATTTTTCTTATTTTTAATATTCTTTTTATTCTTATTTTCCTTCATATTGTTCTTATTCTTCTTTTTGTTCTTATTCTTCTTATTCGTCTTATTCTTCTTATACTTCTTATACTTCTTATACTTCTTATACTTCTTATTCTTCTTATACTTCTTATTCTTCTTATTCTTTGTATTCTTCCTATCCATCTTATTCTTATTATTATTTTTATTCTTCATATTCTTCTTATTATTCTTATTCTTATTATTTTTTTTATTCTTATTATTTTTTATTCTTCTTATTCTTCTTATTCTTCTTATTCTTCTTATTCTTATTATTCTTCTTCTTATTCTTTTTATTGTTTTTATTCTTCTTATTATTGTTTTTCTTATTATTCTTATTATTCTTCTTATTCTTTTTATTCTTCTTTTTCTTCTTATTCTTCTTATTCTTTTTTTCTTCTTATTCTTCTTATTCTTTTTATTCATCTTATTCTTCTTATTCTAATTATTCTTCCTATTCTTCTTTTACATCTTCATCTTATTATTTTATTTATTCATTTTATTCTTCCTATTTTTCATAATCTTCTTATACTTCTTATTCTTTTTATTCTTCTTTTTCTTCATATTCTTCTTATTCTTATAATTCTTCATATTCTTCTCATTCTTTTTTTATTCTTTTTATTCTTTTTATTCTTCTTTTTCTTCTTTTTCTTCTTTTTCTTCTTTTTCTTCTTTTTCTTCTTTTTCTTCTTTTTCTTCTTTTTCTTCTTTTTCTTCTTTTTCTTCTTTTTCTTATTCTTCTTATTCTTCTTTTTCCACTACAACAAAACTTCAATTTTATGACGTTTTGTTCCTTGACATTTTCAAAAAATGTCATTATTCTATTTGTAATTAGACATGTCATGACATTTTTCTAAAAACATCATTATTTGGAACATGTTCTCTATTTTTATGGCACTTACTAGAAGTGTCATTGTTTGGACTAATAGGTTAGAAAATTTCTTACCTCCTTAAAAAATGTCAAGGAATAAGGGGCTAAAAATTAAAAACCTTGTCACTTTTATAAGTGTCATGGATATGAAAATATTAATTTTGAATTTATTGATTTAGAACTAATTAGTTTTGTATTTTTTATATGTAAAATAAGTAATAGATTTTAAAATGGCACTGGCAACAAACTGGAAGAGTTGAGTGGAAGAGTCTCTGCCTGCTTCTTTATGGCTTCATTTTCCATTTCTTCATTAATGGAATTCCCTTTGCTTATTTATATCCTTAGTCTTCTGGGTTGATGTTTTCTCGCACATGATCTCAATGAAAAGATTCTTATGCGTTGCATTACAGGTCCTCGATGCCTTTTATTATTAATATAGTAGATATGTTACTAAAATTCATGATGCTTAATGGCTACCCTTGTTATATGGAAAATATTTTTAGCGTGGCAATACTAAATAAAAAGCTAAAAAGGAATGTGAATTGGGATCGAAAGAGAGAAAATGCAGTCAATTACTATTGTCATCAGTTTCTACTCGGCTTATTTTAGGAATTGTGGAATGTGGAATTGTACATGGCTTATGCAGCATATCTTCGGCATCGTGTGTTGTGTTGCTATTTTGTGAAGTTTAATTAGTTATGTTTCCTTCAAGCAATGGTGATTTTGTGATGTTGGTGTTGGGTTTGTCGGTGAATTTTCCGTAGTTGAGTTATCTTATTTTTTTTTGGTAATCTCTAGGATCGGCCACGCATTTTCTAAAACTTAAGTGAATGTCTTCTTCTAACGGGAGTCAAAACAATCAAGCATTAGAATTGACACCGTCACTCAATTCAGTGTTTATTCTCCTGGGGTTTTCATTTGGTATTTTTGTCCTGCATATCAGATCAAATGTTAATTGGAGCTCGAGTGAATTGTCTAAAAACGATAGATAAATTGATACAGCTCACTCAATTGTTTATTGCACTAAGTGTTAAATATGACCAATTGATTTAAAAACCTAGAGGGGAGAAGTGTTGGGCATATCAACAAAACACAACAAAACAATAATGCAAGCTTAGAGGTGTCAACCGGGCCGGGCAGGCTCTATCTGGTACGAGGCACGACACAATTCTGCCCCAGCACGAAAATTTAAAAATACACAGCTCAGCATAATCTTTTGGCATGTATTTTGATTGGGTCATGCCGGGTCATGCTGGGTCATGCCAAGCTGGGTTAGGCTGGGTCATGCTAGCTTGGGTTCAGTCCAAGCTTGCTTGGTTTATTCTAGGCTAGCTTGGGTTGGGTATAAGCTAGCCTGGAACGTGCCGTGGACCAGCTAGGCGAAAACCACTCTAAATGGGCAGTTGTGCTGTGTTGCACTTCTCATGTCAAAAAGTTTAGCCTAGCATGACATAAGTCATGCAGTAGGCTGGCCTACGGTACATCCATGTATGATTCTGAACCATTCCTTGCTGTATGCTGTGCCCAAGTTGCCCAGCCTAGTTGACTCCTCTACTCTTCTACTTCTTTCTCATTATTTTTTATTTGCTCAATAATAATCATCGATTAGCAGAGTTCCAAAAGTAACACATAGGTGGTAAATGATAATTATACAAAAAAGCAATAAATATCTATCTGCTTACAAGGGAGAGGAAATGAGAGGCACAATGAGAGATGTTCATAGATATGATTTTCATTTTGGCATACTTGGAGTGATTAAGAATGAACAGGAACGACCTATTGTTTGTGTAGTTTAAATTAGTTTTCTTCTTGAAGTTAAAAATATAGTTTTCTATGGGCCACATATTTAGAAGTGGCTAAGTGTCAGGCTTTGTTCTATTTGTTCTACCCTGCATATGAGCTAGTGTTGGCATAAGGTTCCACCAACTTGCCATTTGCTAGTTGCTACTATTCTGCCAAAGAGTAATAATGAAATCTTTTCCATATCTCATTTTCAAGCTCAGTCTCTAGTTCTTCTTGCAAGGTTAAATTTGCTCATTACAATGGATATAGAGTGGGCAAATCTTGTTGTTGGCTTTGAGCAGGTGATTATCCATGCTTTTTTTTTGATCTCGTGCCATTTATATACATGTTGTTCTATTTGTTCTCTCCTCCTCTATTTTTTAGACTATGAAAGTATGGAAAAAAGGAGGCTATAATTCCTAAAAATGTGTGCTCTATAGTCATGTCATTTCAAAATCTATTAGCCTAAGGACCTAGAGACATGTAATGTCATATCTATAAATTAGTCTAGCTCACCTATTTTTTTTATTTTATGTTTGATATTACAGCAAAATCAAAATATATTATTATCTTGTATAGAAATAGATGATAGGTAAATTAATACTCACCTAATTAAATACTTTTACTTTATTTTTTAAATGATTTCTATTCATTGAGAAGTTTGAATAGAATATTACTATCTTCCTCACAAAAAGAAAAAAAAAAAAGAGGGATATTATTATCAAAACAAGAAGATGTACCTTATATACCTGGGAATATTGATTATAGGAAATGAGAAATTAAACAAAGTATTTATAAAAATAAGCTACACAAATAAAGAAATTACTATCAAAAAGAGAATATATACATTATATACCTTTTATACATGGGAATATTAATTATGGAAAATGAGAAATTAAGCAAAGTATTTGTTAAAATAAGCTACACAAATAAGGAAAATAAGATTTGGGGGTCCAGTAAATATTATATAAAATTTTTAAGTAGCTAGAAATAAATAAAATAATATAGTTAAAAGGAAAATACATGGCCAATAAAAGTAAAAAAAGTTATCCTTAGTTGGAATATATATAAGTAAAAAGTTATCCTTGGTTGGAATATATATATATATATATAATCATTTTTTTGTGAAAGAAAATATTAAAATAATGATATAACTATAGTAAACATAATAATAATCATCATCATTTAGGCTATTATGATACGTTAGATAATAATAAAAATTTTGGTTGCCTTATTATTTATTTTGTGGGACAATTACTTATGTGCACTTTAAATAATCAAAATTAATTATTTTCATTCAATTTCCTTCATAGTATTTTGACTGCTTAGATGTTGCAATAAGTTGAAAGTTGATTCTTAGGTCTTCCTAATAAAAGTAATATATTTGAAATAAGCTTACGGTAGAATAAGTGTAAGTTAATCTTGTAAATGATTCGAAAAAAGCTAATATTCTAAAATTAATGCGATATGTAATCAATTTAGAAAAATGAATCTAAGTACATTGGTGGTTGACACATAGAAATTATGTATTCCTATATGGGATAGAAACCACTCCCTAATTTATGATGTTATAAATATTAGCATAAAACAAATAACATAACTTGATATTATATATGTTAATATTTATATACACTTGTTGTAATGTGATTATACATCTTTTTGAATTTACTACTCCTAGGCAATAATATAAATATAAATAAATAAATATATATATATATATAATTGGTTTGTTTAAATTTATAAATATTCAGTATGTTATTCTATAAGGGTAGATCTATGTAAACAAAGTCAACATGATTAGAATAGTAATGCTCATCCCTTATATCTTATATCTGACATGCTTATAAATATTTTATTAAATTGATTATTGAATTTTCTTTTAAGAGATAAAATAGAGGTTGCTAAACGAATAACATTGGAATGTTGATATGTTCTTCCATTTGAAGTGTTATCACTATTGGAAATAATTTGTTCTTTAAAAATGGATCGTTCATGGATCTCAAAGGAAAGAAGATCGAATGAATATTAAGATGGAGTTGAATGTTTTGTTACATTTGCAATACAAAATTCTGCAAATAAAACTTCCATTAAATGTCCATGCTTACAATGTGGTAATATGATATTCAATACTCCTCAAAATATTCGAGACCATTTGTTTTTCTTTGGAATTGATCAAAGTTACCATACATGGTATTAGCATGGAGAGGCAGCTCCAAGTGGCCCACCTACCATAAGAGCAGAACATTATGATATACTTCAATATGATGATCAACGTAGTACAATAGAAATGGTTCAAGCTGAACATGATGATTGTCAAAATGATCCTGAATTGTTTGCAAGATTACTACAAGATGTAGAAAAACCATTATATCCTAGTTGCAGAAACTTTACATGATTGTCTGCCTTGATCAAATTATACAACTTGAAAGCATGTTTTGGGTGGTCTGATAATAGTTTTTCAGAGCTTTTACAAATACTTGAAGATATGTTGCCTTTAAACAATGAATTGCCTTTGTCCATGTTTGAAGGAAAAAAGACATTAAATTCTTTGAGAATGGAATATGAGAAAAAACATGCATGCCCAAATGATTGTGTACTTTATCAGAAGGAGTTGAAAGATGCATCCTTATGTCCTGCCTGTGGAACTTTGAGGTGGAAGACAAATAACACAAGAACTAAGAGGAGAAAAGGAGTTCATGCGAAAGTAATGTGGTATTTTCCTCCAATTCCAAGATTTAGAAGAATGTTTAAATCATCAAAAATTGCAAGAGAGCTAATATGACATGTTGAAGAAAGCAATTTTGATGGGAAAATGCATCATCCATTAGATTCACCATCATGGAAGCAAGTTGATCGCACATGACCTGAGTTTTCCTTAGAACCTAGAAACTTGAGACTTGCATTTTCTGCAGATGGCATAAATCCTCATAGTTCATTTAATAGCAAACATAGTTGTTGGCCTATTCTCATGATAATTTACAACCTTCCTCCATGGTTGTGCATGAAAAAAAAAATTTATGATGTTATCTTTATAAATTTCAGGTCCACGACAGCCTGTCAATGACATTGGTGTCTATTTAGCACCGCTAATAGAAGATCTAATAACATTGTGGGAGGTCGGAGTTCAAGTTTACGATGCATATCAACAAGAATTTTTTACATTAAGAGCCATTCTATTATGGACAATCAATGATTTTCCTGCATATGGAAACATGTCAGGCTACAAAGTTAAAGGATATTATGGTTGTCCAATATGTGGAGAAGAAACATATTCTTGTAGGTTAAAGCATGAAAAAAAGAACTCCTATACTGGACATTGATGATTTCTTCCAAGAAACCATCCATATAGGAAACAAAAGAAAGCATATGATGGAAAACAAGAGTTTCGGTCACCTCCACAAATATTGACTGGCGAGGAAATATTAAAAAAAATCAATGGAATTTGTAATTCTTGGGGGAAAAAAGATTAATCTGGGAAAATCTGAAATTAACAATACAAATTGTTGGAAAAAGAAGTCCATAATTTGGATCTTGACTATTGAATAAAATGTTTCTTTGATCTTGACTATTGGAAATATCTTCATGTTATTCATAATTTGGATGTAATGCATATTGAGAAAAATATTTGTGAAAGTATTATTGGTACCTTACTCAACATTGCATGTAAGACAAAGGATGGGCTTAATTCTTGCTTAGATCTTGTAGAAATGGGCTTAAGGAGTGAATTGGCACCAAGGTTTGAATCAAAGAGAACATATCTCCCTCCTGCATATGGATATTATTCTAACCTTCGAAACCTCATGTCAATGGAAGACTCGAAACTTTATGGATTAAAATCTCATGACTACCATGCATTAATGCAACAATTTTTTATTGGTTTTGTTACGTTCTATCTTGCCCAAGCATGTGAGGAATGACATTTGTAGATTGAGTTTCTTTTTCAATGCTCTCTATAGTAGAGTCGTTTATGTTCCTTCATTAGATGAGTTACAAAATGAGATAGTTGTGTCATTATGCTTGTTTGAAAAGTACTTCCTTCCTTCATTCTTTGATATCATGGTGTATCTTTCTGTGCATCTTGTAAAAGAAGTGAGACTTTGTGGACCAGTTTACTTTAAGTGGATGTACCCATTTGAAAGGTTTATAAAAGTGTTAAAAGGCTATGTACGAAATCGTACTCGACCTAAAGGTTGTATTGCTGAATGCTATATTGCAGAATAATGAATCGAGTTTTGTACAAAGTACTTATCAAATGTGGATGCAAGTGGAATTCCTAGTAGTTCAAATATTGATCAAAAAGTCGGGGCACCAATATTTGGAGGTCTTACTATGAAGGCCGATTCAAATTTATGGTCACAAGCACATCATTATGTGTTGGAAAATACCCCAATTGTCCAACCTTATATCGAGTAAGCACCACTAACTTTTTGTTTCTTTATTTGTTGTACATATAATATATTACTCTAATTATATAATTATTATACATGACTTCATAGAGAGCACATGTAATGGCTGAAAGTAAAACATCCACGTCAATCAAAAAGGCAAAAGTGGTTACAGGATGAGCATGCTCGTATTTTTATCTTTTGGTTACGACAAAAGGTACTACAATGGTTTCTTAAATTTTACATATCTTTTACATTAATGGTTAATATATAAATGATTACTGGAACTTATTTCTATAGGTTGAAGTTGCAATTGGAAATAATGAACATGTATCTGAAACCCTTAAATGGATAGCTGATGGTACAAGCCATTATGTGATGAAGTATAATGGTTATCTCATCAATGGCTGTCAATATAATACCAATGAGCGTGATGATTTACTAGTTACCCAAAATAGTGGAGTTAGTATTGTAGCAATGACCATGCAAATTGCTAGTGCTAAGAATAAAAATTCTATTTTGGGGGAACTTTGTTTCTATGGAGTTATTACTGAGATTTGGGACCTTGATTATACTATGTTCAGAATTATAGTTTTCAAGTGTGATTGGGTTGATAATAAGAATGGAATTAGAGTTAATAATTTTGGGTTTACCTTAGTTGACTTTAGCAGAGTGGCTCATAAGTCAGATCCATTCATATTAGCCTCCCAAGCTATTAAAGTCTTCTATGTATAAGATGAGCTTAATCCAAGATGGTCAATTGTTTTGTCAACTCCTCAACGAGACTTCACAGAAAGAGCAAATGATGATGATCCTATGGACATTTCTATTGAACACAATCCCGTCATATCTTTTTTGCTGCAAGTTGAATTATTTGATGCAATGGATGACTCTGATCAAATTTGTATTCGAGATGATTTTGAGGGAATTTGGGTTGAGAACAAATCATATATTTAACCAAATTGTAGCATTGTTATGGTATTGTGAATTGATATGCTACTATAGTTTTTTGTAGTGTAAATGTATGCTTACTAGTTAATTTATTTGTCTTTGTTATTAGATGATTGTTATGCTTTCAATTTTAGTTAATGTCAGGTTGACATTATTCAAAACATTGACAGTATTATGTTTTATGCAAAGCAGCTAATTAGGCAATGCCTTTAATTAGTTAATTTTTTATTCTTTAAATTTTCATTAGATATTTTAGTACTTTTATTTAAACATTATAATTATTTTATGATAGGTATGGATACAGAACAACAAGATAAAGAAACTACAAGAAATAGCTGTAGAGGGATAACAAGAAATACTATGATTATTTTGGATAGGAGCAAAGGAATAAAACTTGCAGTAAAGTATAATGTTGATGGTGTTTATGTCGGACAAGCTGTTGTGCATCTCACAAGTTATTTAGATGTATTGGCACATACCATGGTCCCAATTAGATATAGCACTTGGCACCATGTACCTAAGCAATTGAAGAATAAATTGTGGGACTCCATTGAGGTAAACTAGTATTTTTTTTTCTATCTATAACTTTTTCTAATTCTATTTGAAAATTTTTTTAACAACTAATAACTATGTTCATTACTTCTAGGCTGCATTTACATTGGATTGTAAAAGTAGAAAAAAATTTATGAAATCAATGGGCATGTACTTTAGATCATTCAAGAATATGTTGACTGCAAAGTATATCATTCCTTTCAAAGACCAACTAGAGCTTCTTAAAAACCACCAGTTGAATACAATTTTATTGAAAATGAAGATTGGACAATTTATGTCAAAGAAAGATTGTCTCAAAGATTTCAGGTAAATTTCTAATTATTTTCATGTCATATACTCATTTTTTTTACTTAATATAAAATAAAATTTGTAGGAGTTTAGAGAAGTTGAAAAAGAAAGAAGAAAAAAACATATTTATAATCATCATCTTAGTAGGAAGGGATATGCTGGTCTTGAGGAAGAGATGGTAAGTTAAAGATATTAATTTACATTTTTTTATGTTGAATTTGACTAGAGACTCATTATATTATATTTCAATATTTTAAAAGTTGGTAGCAACCGACTTTACTAAAGTCATTGATAGAAGTATATTATGGAAGAAAGCAATGGAGAAAAAAGATGGCACGTATGATGAAGTGGTCATTCCAGAAGTGGAGAAGATTGTAAGTAAAAGTTATGTAATATATATTTCATTTACATTAATAAATTTATTATATTAACCAATATGACATTAAATTTTATAACATCATTGTGTATCAGGATAAGATGCTGCAACAGTCACAAGAAAGTAGTTTGAGTTTCAATGAAAATGACATACTTACCGAAGTATTGGGAACTCTTGAATATAGTGGTCGAGTACGAGCTAAAGGAAAGCATTATACACCATGACAATATTTTCATTCTATGGTAGATCGTGCTTTGCGAGAATTTATGAAAGAATCCCAAGAGCGACAATCAAAGTTTGAGGCAAAATTTTTATTCCAACTCTCTCATATGGTACCCACCGTACCTCAATCTAATGTTGGTAGCTCTAACATGCTCCAAAAATATATTGTCCTTCCTGAAAGTGTTGAGCAACCAAAATGTCGAGTAGATGACCACACTCCACCAATGCTAAAAGCAAACAAGGTATGTTGTAATTAATATTATGTTCTATAATAAAAATATGTTAACACAAACTCATAATTTTCATATCAACTTACCTAGTTGATTAATTTTTATATAGAAGTAATGTTACAATATATGTTTGTATAATAAATTATATTAATAAGCTCATTAAGTTATGATAACTCAATTTTGTCTAACTAATTCTTTCATACTTGGAAATTATCAACTTTAGATGATTGCATATAACTAAACAATATTGTTTCATTTTACAGGTTAGGAATTATCAATTGGCCATAGGGGTAAAAGAAAATGTAGTTATAGCTGGAAAAATGGTACTTGAATGTAGTGCTAACTTCATTTTACAGGTTAGTCATTCTTACTACTCATCTCATCCAGGTATGTGTTTTTTTTAAAAATTAAAAATTTTTTGTTACAAATAAAAAAACTATTTTATTTAGGACACTTCTTATATATCCAATGATATGTTATGTTTGATAGGATTCCAAGAAATTTAAGAAATAGAGGAATAAAGAGAGAACATTGAGTTTTAAGGATGAGAACCCTGTAGATATCAAGAACTTTGCTACATTTGTTGGGCTGTTATTAAAGGATGAGAAGGTACATGCAGTAGAAATCATAGAGGATGTTTTTGGAGAGTCTTTTAAGACCTTCCTCATGAAAGAAGATATGGATATCATAATTTCATCAACAGATGTGTCATCTAATTGTCTTATGTTCTATATATGGTAAGAGAAACATTTAATATGTTTTTCATATATTTTAACTATCTTATTTATGCTTTAATTTTTCATAATGAGAATTGTAATTAATTTCAGTTACATTAAAATATTTAAACTTATAAATATTGTGTGAAATTAAATTAGGCACTTGTATAAAAAGATGGTTGATGCTAAAGAGGTAGAGCGATTTTTTTTATAAATCCGACCTTGGTTTCCAAAGCTAGAATGGGAGAAGCAAGCGAGAAAAATAGGTCAAGAGTTATAGCTAATCAGTTGATAAATACAAATAATGCTGATTTTGTTTTTATTCCATATAACCCAAGGTAAGTTATTAAACATAAGTAAGCTTATAAGTATGTATATTTATCAAATTATAATTGTTATGTAGTTACACTAATGTTAATTTTGTAGTTGTCATTGGGTTTTGGTGGTACTTGACATAAGGACTTTGATCGCCTATTACCTTGATTCCTTGCATCATCAAAATTCAGATGATCTTAATGACATTGTTAATATGTAAGTTTTTCCCTTAATATTATAGAATGAAGCATAGTTGGTAACAAAAATTTATTTTCTTCATGCAGGGCTCTAAGAATTCATCCACTTAAAAAACATAAATCATCAAAAAGAGAGCCTAATTGGGTTGTATTAGGGATAAATAACTCATATAAACTGACTAATAAAATATTTAGTATCTTCTTCTTAATTTTAAACTTAGTACAATATGACTTGCAAGTAACTCCATATAATTTTTTTTATCCATTTAGTGCCCGAGACAACCAGTAGTGTTGAATTTGGATACTATGTGATGAGATATATGAGAGATATCATTCTCGATCAAGGATGTCTTACAACAAAGGTATGTGTTGATTTGTTGGTTCTCAATATATCAATGTTTATTTTATTTTCCAATGTAATTGATGAAACTATTACTTTACTTTTCAATAGTTTAATGGGATAAAATCATACAACAAAGATGAGTTGGATGAAGTACGATCTGAATGGGTGATGTTGGTGACTCAATTAATACTTTCCTTGGTTTGAAAAGCTTTGGTGACACCAAACTATGACTGAAGGTAAATTGTTTGACATAATCATTTGAAGACATTTTAGTAATTTCTTTCCACATTCATGATATTTCTTTAATTTCCAATAGTTGAATTAAGGTAGTATATTGTATGCATGATTCATAGGTGTCTAAAGGGAAACTTTTTTTTTTGGTGAAGTTAGAAGATCTTCCAACTTTGGAATGGTCCATGAACTATTGTGATAATAAAGGTATTTTTCATAATGATATCAAGTTTATTATTTCTTTTTTTCTATTAAATATTTTAAAATGGAATATGCAATTGGAAATTTATTGTTATCATACTATCTTTTGTTTTCGTTGTCAACTATACTTTTTTTTTGTTGATTGGCTATAGAAAAAATGGAGATTTCAACTTTTGGCATCAATACTTTACCACAACATTGTAAATTACATTGTCACCCTTATGAAACACAATGATTTTTTCAATGCACAATTTTTTTATTACATAGCCTTTTATTTTATTAATTAATCTAAAACTAAAAGTTGATGGATTACTATATATGTGTAATCAATAGAACTTGAAATTACATTACATAGCACCTAATCGAGTTTTTTTAAAGTATTGAGAAGATGAGTTGTAATTTAACTTTTCATTTTATTAAATTTAATTGGTTTTTGTAGTGTTTCTTCAAGTAGTTTGTGAGATCTTTCAACTCACGACACACATATATGTTTTTAATGACTATTATTGTTTTGTATTTTAACATAATTGATCAAATTTTATGCTATAATTGATAAATCTCTTGCTTTATATTTTACCTATTACTACTAACTTTGTTTTTGTTGTTGTTAAAATTTTATTAATCATATATGTCAATTATTATATAAATTATTTTCATGATATGTTGTTATCATTCCTTCATTTTTATTTTCCAATGCTCTATAATATTTTTTTTCTGCAAGTGCAATTGATTATAGTTCATCTTTTTGTATGTAGATTTCCTTTTTTGGAAATTAACTTTCAACTTAGCAAAGCTAGCATGAAGCAGTTTCTTGGAGATAAGGCACAATTGAGGTGCATATAAAAGAAAATTTGAATTGAATTAAAGAAATGAATGTTGAAATTGTGATATTTTTTTTTGTTTATGAAATACAAGAAGTACAAGTTCCCCATTGTAATTAAAATCTAAAATCTTGGTATGGATTAGAACGTAAGTTTTTATTATGTGCATGTAGTATTACAATAACAGGTGAACATATATTTACAACAATTATTAAATTGATATTTAATTAAATAATTATCTTCCTTGACACTTTTACTAAGTGTCATTGTATTCAAATAATTTAAGATTGATATAACAAATAATGACATTTCTCTGAGTGTCAAGGTAGATTGGTATAATAAACAATGACAATTTTTTTAGCATCAAGGTTTTTTTCAACGACACTTCTAATAAGACATTATAGGCAAATACTTATTACAACATACTAGTGGATGACACTTTCGATAAGTGACATGAAATATCATTAATGACTCTTTTTAAGCATCTTTGAATATGTTTTTTGTTGTAGTGTTCTCAATTTTTTTTCTTCTTATTCTTCTTATACTACAAGAAAATATTCATTTAGCTAGGAAGTTTTTGCTAGCGATCATTCACTATCTAAATTGTGAGGGATACGCTAGGGAATAGCAGGCGATTTATATTTTTTCATTGAAATGAAAATTTGCAATTAATTAGCGACAGATTAGCGACGGAATAATTTCATAAATTCCGCATTATAAAAATTGGAGAATTTAATAATGGATTATTGACGGATTAGCGATGTAATATTTTCTTAAATTTCACATCAAAAAAGCATGGAATTTAGCAATGGATTAGCGACAGAATATTTTCGTAAATTCTGCTCAAGAAAAGTGACGAATTTAGCAACTGATTAGTGCTGTATTAGTGATAGAATTTTTTTGTAAATTCCGCTCAAGAAAAGTGAGGAATTTAGCAACGGATTTAGTTATGGAATTTTTCTAGCTAATAAAATGTGGAATTTAGCTACCGATTTAGCGACAAAATTTTTCTAACTAATAATATATGGAATTTAGCGATGGAATTTTCCTAGCTAATTATATCATGAACATAGCGACGTATTTCAGTGACGGAATTCCCTATCAAATTACTTATGGTACATAGCTACGGATTTAGCGACAGAATTTCCCTAGTTATTTATATCCCAAAAAATAAAGCTGCAAATTAACAACAGAATTTCCCTTGCTAATTACATATTTAATATAGTGACGGATTTTAGCGACAGAACTTATTAGCCAATTAATTCCTAAAATAGTGGTTGATTTTAGTCACGTAACTTCCCTTTCTAATAAAAGCTGGAATATATTGATAGATTTATCGAGAGAACTTCTCTAGCTAATTAAATCCGAAATACAGTGTTGGATTTAGTTACTAAACTTCACTAACTAATTAAATCCCAAACATAGTGACAGAATTTCCCTTGCCAATATTTAATTATTTAATTTTTTATTAGTTTTAATATTTATATATAACTATATATATAAATATATGAAATATATAAAAAAATAAATATACATACATTTATAAATATAAGTTTAACTATACGTGTAACAATATGTATAACCACATGTAACTATATTTATAATTATATGTATAAACGCATACAACATAATGTTTAACTAAATGTGTATAACTATATATAAATATTTGTATAACTATAAAAACTCTATATAAATAAATATAACTTTATTTTTAATAATGTTAACATATATGTATACATATATGTAAATCTATATAATTGTTTATAACTTTGTATACATTTATTTATATTTACATATAACTACTTGTATGCATATATCTATATATAATTATTTGTTAAACTAAATGTAACTATTTATAACTACATTTACTATATGTATCCTAACATATAATTATATATTTGATAATACTATTTTGTTGCACCAACTTGAAAAAAAATGGATAAAGTTATAATATCAACAATATGTAAGCACATAGCATGAGAGTGTCCGTTGATCAGGCTCATATATGGTATAATACAAATAAGAGTCGTACTCTTACCTAATCCCAGCCCTTGGGCCTTAGGCTTAAATATGAACTTATGTATAACAAAAAATATAATAGTTGATAGGTTTGTAATGATGAACTTTTATTTTTTTTATAATTCTTCATTCTAACAATGCACTCTCTATGTGTCTCTCTCTCCCTCTATAATTCTTTCTGTCTTTCTCTTCCTCTTTTTCTTTATGCATCACACACTCCCTCGTGTTATTTTTTTCTAGCTCTTCTTATTGCTTGTTCTCTCTCTCCACCCCCCCTCTCTCTCTCTCCCTCTCTCTATCCCTCTCTCCCTTTCACCTTTTCTCTCCCACTCTCTCTTCCTCCTTTTCTCTCCCTCTCTCTCACTCTCCCTCCCCTCGTCTTCTGATTTCTCTGCCCCACTCTCTCCCCACCTTATCTCTCTTTCTCTCTCTCTCCATCTCCTCCTTCTAACATTAAATGTATTTTTTTGCTTTCATTTCTTATGCATTATTGTACATTGCACACTTTATCTAGTATAAATGTAATATCTTTTAATCTTTATCATGCTAAAATTACATTATCTATTAATATAGATTGTCCAAACAGCTTGCCTTTATATTCATGATATTTAAATTTTAAATATTTATCTATAAGTAATTTTATTTTATTCTTTGTATATTGTGAAGTAATAGAATGTTTTCTTTATATTAAAGATTGGGCTTTATTTTGGGTGTAAATAAAACATGGCAAAATGAGCTCAGATCATCAGTGGATGTACAAAAGGGTTATTAATAGATTTTTGAATAAAGATTTTTTGATTGGGCTTGAAACTTTCATCACTTTTGCATGTAGTCAATCGAGATTGAATGATAGAAAAAAAATTAAGTGTCTATGTAATCATCGAAAGTGTTAGAATATCCCTTTACATGATGCAAACACTATTAGATATCATTTGGGAAAATATAGATTTATCATGGGGAAAGTACAAAGGCTTTGAATATTGACCAAAATGAGGGTATTGAATCTTTTGCTTGTGGTGAGAAATCATCAAACACATACCATAGAATGATCATGGAAGCTCCTGGTCCTAACTTCAATATGGATTACATGGATAAACTACCTAATCCTGAAGCTCAAAAATTTTATGAAATGCTTAAAGCTAAAGATAAAGAGTTGTGGCCTGGTTGTAAAACACATTCTCAATTGTCACTTGTGGCTCGACTAATGAGCATTAAGTCAGAAAATCATATGTATGAGAAATTATTTGATCAGGTGACAGAACTGATGAATGAGATTATTGCAGATAATAATTAGATCACTAACAACTTTTACAACAGTAAGAAGTTACTACGAGGAATGAGTTTGCCAGTGAAAAAAATTGATTGTTGTTTAAATGGATACATGTTATATTGGGGCGGTGATAGTGATTTAATTAGCTATAAGTTTTGTGACCATCTTCGATTTAGGAAGGCACCTCGTGCTGTAGAAACATGAAAAAATTGAAGGTTGTCTTTAAGAAGATGTATTACTTTCTATTAATTTCTCAATTACATAGACTATATGCATCAAATGCTACATCAAATGATGTGAGGTGGCATTATGAGCATTAGATTGAAGAAGGTATAATGCATCATCCATCAGATTCACCTGTTTGGAAGCATTTTAATTATATACATCAAGATTTTGCAGCAGAAAGTTGAAATGTGAGATTGGGTCTCTGCACTGATGGATTTCAGCCATTTGAGTAATTTGGACAATAGTATTCAACATGGTCAGTGATAATGACGCCTTATAACCTGCCTCTGTGGTTGTGTATGAAAGAGCAATATATGTTTTTGTCAATATTTGTTCCAAGGCCAAAATATCTGAAAGACGTGCTGGATATTTTCTTACAACCTCTTATTCCAGAGTTAAATCATTTATGAAATGTTGGCGTGAAAACATATGATATCTCAAAGAAGCAAAATATCATTATCCAGGCAGCCCTAATGTGGACTGTAAGTGACTTTCCTACATATTTAATGTTGTCTGGCTAGAGTACTGCACGACGATTCGCATGCCCATATTGCATGACAAATTCTGATGCATTTACCCTCAAATTTAGTGGTAAACAGTCATTGTTTGATAACCATCGTAAGTTTCTACCTACAAATCATCCATTTCGAAGAAATAGAACAGCATTTCGAAGAAATAAAAATGTGATGATAGTTACACTAGCTGTTCATTCAGGAGATGATATTATTACAGAAATTCATAGTTTGGGTTTGAAGAAGGTAATTGAAAAGGATGCTACTGGAAGTAATGGACCAATAGGCAAATTATTTGGCGGGAAAAAATGTATTATATTTTGGGACTTGCCCTATTGGAAGTCCAATTTAATTCATCATAACTTAGATGTAATGCATTTTGAAAAAAATGTTTTTGCCAATGTTTTCAATGTTGTCCATAATGTAGATGGAAAAACAAAAGATACTTTAAAATCAAGACAAGATCTGAATGATTACTGTCAGCAGCTTCAATTGAAACTAAATGAGAAAACAAGAAAATTCTCTAAAGCTTGCTACACACTTGATAAGAATGCAAGACAAATATTGTGTGAATGAGTTAAAAATTTGAAATTTTATGATGGATATGTGTCAAATATGGCTAGATGCATGGATATGAAGAATCTTAAGTTATTTGGAATGAAAAGTTATGACTGTCATGTATTTATGCAGAGATTAATACCAATTGAATTCCGTGGATTACTTCCACAAAGTGTTTGAAAGGTCCTTACAGGACTAAGTTTGTTTTTTAAATAACTAACTACAACCACAATTAAAATAGATAACATGGTGAGGCTGGAGAATGACATTCCACTTATTATTTGTAAGCTAGAACAGATATTCCCACCAAGTTTTTTTGACTCAATGGAGCATTTGCTGGTCCATTTGGCATATGAAGTAAGGATTGCGGGGCCAGTGCAATTTAGGTGGATGTCTCCTTTTGAGAGGCAAATACATTATAATTGCTAATCTTTTATTATTTTGTACTTTAAGTAATATTGTCATTAATCAAATTGAAACCTAACATTGTGGATAGTAGGAAACTTCGTAAGTTGAATTCTTGAAAGTTAGAAACAAGGCAAAATTGAAGGTTCAATTTGCAATGTATTTTTTAGTAGAAGTAGCATCCTCATTTTGTTCTATATTTGATGATCAAGTAAATACCAAGACTAGAATGTGCCAATGGAATTATTTTGGTCATGTGTAGTAGAAGATGATTCTGTGGACAACTACTCTCTTCAAGCACCAGGAAGAAGCATTTGGAAGAGCAATGAAACGATGTATGACAGATGAAGAGTACAAATCAACTAGGAGCTATGTTTTTACTTAATGCTGAAGAGGTTGGCACCCTACATGAGTATGCATACACAAATTGTTGCAAGTTAAGTCATCGTTTTAATTGTATCTTTAATAGGAATTATTAAAAATTGAGTATATATTTTTTTCTAGTTTTTATATTTGTGCAGTATTTATGGTGAGCAGTTAAAATATAGGCAACCATCAATTTCCTACAACGATGTCAATTATATGCTAGAAACTAAATTTGCGAATTGGTTCAAAAATTATGTGAGAATTAATAAGTTTTAAATTTTGAATTATTTAAGTTATTTTTATCTTTTATTTGTTAATATCAATTTTTTAATTAATGTCACATGTAATTGATCCTCAAATAGAGTTGAAATATTTATTCAGAATCTAAGAAAAGGTACGTTTCAATATATGACAACCTATCCTGGCTATTTGTTAATGAATATAAATTTCACACAATTGGGCATGGTTCTTCTAAAATAATAAATGAATAGGGTGTATGCATTAAAGGCACAGGATATAGTGCAGATGAGATTGAGATTATGGTCAACTCAAAAAGTTATTGAGTTGGAGTATCCTGGACTCAAAAATACTCATAATATTATTTAGGTGTGAGTGGTTTGATATACACCAAATGTGGGCACAAAGATTCATTCGGATTATAAGCTAGTGGATGTTAACCATAACACAGATATAATCACAAAATGAGCCATTTATTATGGCAGTTCAAGTGCTCAAGTATATTATTGTAATATCCGAGTTTATCTCGTGAAAGAGAGATTGGTGGGTGATTGCAAGATCAAAGAACGATCAAAATGAAGTATCATCACGCAACAAGAAGTGCAAACATAGAAATTGCACCGGCATTACAGGAAGATGACATAAATATATTGAGCCTTTGAATGTAGATGAAGATACAAAAAATTTATGTGACTCAAATGGTGACAAAATAGAAATTGAAGAGATCAATTTCTTTCTGAAGATGAGTTCGAATTCTATCGGAATCAGACGAAATATCAGAAGATCCATTAAAAGAATGATAGTGATGCCGATAATTAAATTGTTATAATTTTATCATAAATTTAAACTATTAAAGGTGTTATATTCTATTGACATCTATCGGTGTGTTAATTAAAAAAGCATGCTTGTTCATTTTTTCTATTTTTTGTTCTTTTTTTATTTGTATGGCTGATGGCACCTAAAGGACTTGGTCGTGGTGGAGCTAGACGGGACATAGAAATGACCAAATTCAACTAGTAGTTACATATTGTTGCAGAATCAATACCATCTAATTGCCAACCATCCTGACGTCAACATCACAATCACCATCCATTTCTATCACCATCACCAATTCTAACCTTACTAACACCTTTATCAGATCTAAGCCCAACTGATTGTGCTTCCTGCTCATACATTTGATCATCTCAATTTTCTACCCACAATTATACTGAATGTTCCCCATTTACAATTACAACGACATCATCAAATTCTATGCCTTTCTCTGAAGTCAGTGCAAAGTTAGAAAATTGAATTGTGGTGAGAGGTAAAAGAAAAATGTAAAAATGATTTGAAAGAAAAATTTTGAAGTTATTGTCAGTGGTTTTATTATATTGTTATGATTTGTTTGTTTTCTATGTTATTTATTTATTTGTACAATTATATTCCATCTCAAGTGTTCGACTATAATTACAAAGGCTTTCAAGAAAATGGCTGATGCCAAAGCTTTCTCCTGGAAGAAAGTTTCTCAATCGACAAAGGAATCATATTTTAATGATTTTCAGGTAAAAATAACAAAACAAAAGAATTGAAAAATAATTATCTAATTACTTAACTTTTATGTTGGTTATTATTTAAGCAGTAAATAATTATTCTTGTTGTTAATATAAATTCTTTTGTCATTTTTTTATAGAATCATTAGACATGGTCACCCAAATTTGATGGAAAGATAAAGTCATTATGAAAGATCAAAGTAGCATAAAGGTATTTTGATTTTGTTTATAAATTAAAGAAAATTAAAGAAAGACTTGATTTGATATCCGAGGAAGACTGGCACTAGTGGCTTAATTGTTGGGAGGAGTCAAATGTAAAAAAAAATCAGATATTACCAACAAAAATCGACGAAGTGAGGTTGCTGGATTAGGTATAGGAATCTGTCGACACAGGAGGTTCAAAGTTGAGCATCGAGCACACTTGAGATTTGATACAAATTTAAAATTCTAAACATATCTATATTTTGTGGTTGTCCTAATAGTCCAATAAATATAATCTCTGCATTGTTTTAATAATTTTGTTAAATTTTTTATCATTTGTTTTTTTATGAATTAATAAAAACATATTATAGGCCGGAGAATTAGGTCGAGATGTAAATTTCTATGAGATTTTCAAAAAGATGCATGTGAAGAAAGTGGATGGTCAGTATGTTGACAACAAGTCTCAGATGATTGTAGTAAGAAATGTTTTTATTAATTAGACTTTATAAAACTACAGTACATTATAAAAATTATTTTGAATGCAAAATTTTTATTTTATTTTTTGTAAATCTAGAATAGTTTTTATCTCCATTTTATCTCAGGACCTAATGGAGGAATGTATGATAGCTGCTCATCAACAAGTTGAGGTTTCTATGAATCTTCAACCAATTGAATATGATCCAATTTATTTGGAGACAATAGAAGGTCAAAAGAAGTAGATAGTGTACAGAATCGGCTCGAAGAGAGTGGCATTTTGTTGTAGCAGTCGTGCTTCTAATTTATCTGTCTCATCAATGGTAGATGAGTTGTTCAAAAAACAAGCATAGGAAATAAATGAATGTATTGTAGATATGGAGACCGAACTGAAAAAGAAGGATGAGCAGATAACTAATTTGATGGAAGAAATGCAAGAAATTAAAGAAATTAAAAAAGCAATGCAACAGCAGATGTCCTATATGGAGTCATAGCTAGTGGCATTGGTGCATCAGATAGCATTCCGAGATCTTGCTGCGAATCCTCATAGGAAAGGCTAGCATTCCCTACAAATTATGATGATGATTGAGTATGAAAATTATTTATGAAATGTTATTTATTTTTGTCTATGTGTAGTAAATAATTATGATATTTTGTTGCAAGTATCATTTTTTTATTCTAGTTTTATTCTTTGCTTTTTTGATTAACCAAATTATGAATCATTGCAGGACACATTATGTGAGAGAATAAAAAATTCTGATTCAAAGCATTCTGACGTTTCCACATCCTTCTAATGCATGGGTCACATATTTACTGATTTCAGCTTTATAAAAAAGAGTGCTAGCTTTTCTTATCTTTATTATTCTAAAAATATTATATTTTTGCACTCTTTATCTCTAAACATAATTGTTGGACATCTTTAGGATTTTTGGTGACGTTGTATGAGAATAAACTTTAATTTGTGTTTGTTCATGTCTATAATATTTGTTTTTATATATTTGTGAATATGTTTTTGTGTCTCTTAATTTTTTTTGGTAGAGTTTTAGCCTATTATAGGTATGTAAAAGCCCATAATCATCAGTGGCAGAGACGGTAGAGATGGTTGTGGCAGCAGTGGTTGAGGCAACATTAGTGGTAGTAATGGTAGCTATGGCAGAAGTGGTACTAGCAATAGGAATGGCAGCTGTAGCGAGAGTAGCAGTGGTAGCGAGAGCAGCAGCAATGACAACATATGCGATATATACGTCCGTATATAGTCAATATATACGTACATATAATACTACAATATTTTATGTACATATATACTGAGTATATATATGTACTCAGTATATATGTATGCATAATACTATAGTTTATATATACATATACTGCAGTAATAACTGTACGAGTGAAATGCTAGTATATATGTACATATTTACTGCAACAATATATATTTATCAAAACATAGTTATTTTTTATTTATTTTGATTTGATTTGGTAGTTTAAATTTCTTACAGATATGGTACAGCATTGTTTCCCATACGAAGCTTGTATAAGTGAACACATATTTCAATAAACATGAAGCACCGTGACTGGACAACATTTTCATAGCAGAAAGTTGGTGATCGGAGGAGCAGTGGGAGAGAAAGCAACATCAATGCATTGATAGATTATACTTTATACACATTCGGTAGATATATGATTAATATGATGTAATATAATTTTTATATTTGTTTGTTTTTGTTAATTAAAATACTATATTAGAATAAGTTATTGAATGAGTTTTTTTAATTTAAAATTTTCTTTATAGTTTCGGTTTTTAGTAAATTTATTTTTAAAATATTAAATTATTTAATCAATTTTTTTTAAAGTGTATTACATTCAATTGTAATTTTGTTTGTTCTTGTCAATAATAACTATTTTTATATATCTGTAAATATGTTTGTGTTTTTCCAAAATTTTTGGGTAAAGTTTTACCCTATTATAGGTATGTAAAAGACTATTATCATCAGAGGTAGCTGTTGCAGCAGCGTCATCAGTGGCAGCAGTAGCGGTAGTGATGGCAGAGGTGGTAGTGGCACAAGAAGTGGCTACAGC
>JAREIK010001651.1:0-189225 GCA_029783825.1 Sapria himalayana | reverse complement strand
TAAAAATAGAAGAATAAAAAGAATAAGAAGAAATTGAAGAATAAAAATAATATGAATAAAAAGAATAGAGATTAAAAAAAATAAGGATAAAAAATAATAGAGAATAAATAAATAATAAAAATAAGAGATAAGAATAAGAAAAATTAGATAAATACATTAATAAAAGAATAAGATGAAAAGAAGAATAAGAAGAATAATAAGGATAAAAAGAATAAAAAAAATAAGAAGAATAATATGAATTAGAAAATAAGAAGAATAATAAGAATATTAAAAATAAGAAGAATATGAAGAATAACAAAAATATGTAAAATAAGAAGAATAAGAAGTCTAAGAAGAATAAGAAAAATATGAAGAATAAGATGAATAAGAAGAAAAAGAAGAATAAGAATAAGAATAAGAATAATAAAAAGAAGAATAAAAAGAATAACATCAATAAGAAGAATAAGAACATTAAGAAGAATATGAAGAATAAAAAGAATAAGAAAAATATGAAAAATAATAATAATAATAAGAATTTAAAGATTAAAAAAAATAAGAAAAATAAGTAGAATAAGAATAATAAGAATAGGAAGAATATTAGAAAAAGAAGAATAAAAATAATGACAAGAAAAACAAGAATATTAAGTATATGAAGAATAAGAAATTAATAATAAGAATAATAAACATGACAAGAATATGAAGAATATGAACAATAAGAAAATAAAATGAATAAGAAGAATAAGAAGAATAAGGAGAATAAGAAGAATAAGAAGTATAACAAGAATAAAAAAAATAAGAAAAAAAAATAAGAATAATAAGAATAATAATGAAAATAAAAATAAATAAGAAGAATAAGATTAATAAAAAGATAAAGATGGAAATAAGAATATTAAGAATATTAAGAATAAGAAGAATAAAAAGAATAACAAATATAATCGTTACAAGAAGAATAAGTAGAATAATAGTAATAATAATAATAATAATAAGAAATAGAAAAATTAGAAGAATAACAAAAAAAAACATAAAAAACATAAAAAACAAAAATAACAAAAATTACAAAAACATTAAAATAAGAAGAATAAGTAGGATAAGAAGAATAAGAAGGATAAGAAGAATAAAAAGGATAAGAAAAATAATAAGAAAAAAAGAATAAAAAGAATAAAAAGAATAAGAAGAATAAGAAGAATAAAAAGAATAAGAAGATTAATAAGAAAATGAATAATAAGAAGAATAAGAAAAATAAGAAGAATAACATGAATAACAAGAATAAGAATAATAATAAGAATAAAAAGAATATTAAGAAAAATAAGAATAAGAATTATAAGAATAAGATGATGAAGAATAAGAAGGATAAAAAGAATAATAAGAATAAAATGAATAAGAATAATAAGAACAATAAGAAAAATATGAAGAATAAAAACAATATGAAGAATAATAATAATAAGAATAATAATAATAAGAATAAAAAGATTAAAAAGAATAAAAAGAATAAGTATTATTATAAGAATAATAAGATTAGGAATGAAATGAGAATAAGATGATTAAGAAGAAAAAGAAGAAAAAGTGGTATAAGAAAAATAAGAAGAATAATAAGAATAACAAAAAAATAATAAGAATAATAAAAATAACAAGAATACGAAGAATATAAAAAATAAGATTAAAGAAGAATAAAAAGAATAAAATTGAAATTAAGAATTAAAAGAATAATAAGAATAAGTAAATAATAAGAATAATAAGAATAAGAAGAATAAGAAGAATAAGAAGAATAAGAAGAATCAAAAGATATAAAGAATAAGAAGAATAATAAAAACTATAATAAGAATAGAAAAAATAACAAGAATAAATAAATATAAAGAATAAGATGAAAAGAAGAATAAGAAGAATGAAAAGAATAAGAAGAATGAAAAGAATAAGAAAAATAAAAAAATAAGAAGAATAAGAAAATAAGAAGGATAATAAGAATAAAAATAATAAGATATATAAGAAGAATAAGAAGGATAAGAAGAATATGAAGAATAAGAAAAATAAGAAGAATAAAAAGAATAAGAAGAATAAAGAGAATACGAAGAATAAGAGAAGACATTTTTGTTCATCTCTCAATTCTAAAGAGAGAAAGTGAAGTTTCTTGAGAGATACCCCACCATTTATGTGTGAAAAAGCATGATTTGAAGCCTAAAATGGACGAAATTAGCTTTCTCTTCTTGAAAAAATAATTCTCGATAATATCAATGGAGCCCACGTTTGTATTTTCGGCATTTTACGCAAAAAATGGGGCTTTTGTGGTGATATTTTTGAAAGAAGATATATTGAAGCTCATTGCCAAATTTGAACTCACTCTTGTTCGTAAATTTTCCTAAGGCAGACCCAAATTTATTAAACTACACAACTTCTTTGCCTCATTATAATTTCGTAACAGGTAAAAATCATGAACTATGACAGTCAGCACATGATACTGTAGTTCAAGTGGGAAGATTACTTCCTCAGGAGCTAGTTAAAAGCTTTATGGAGTGTCGTTGGTTACCCAATGCATGTTTTCAAGTGGACACTAGATTTTTCTTTTTTCGAGGAGTCATTACATGCCCTGGTATGATTTACACTATCGAAGTTTCCACTTCATCTAAATGATAAACATACACTTCACTTAAAAGCTCTATGTTTGGGAAAACAATGGATGTTGGACGAAGCCATGACATGTATGACAAGGCTAGGTATAGCAAAATTATGTGAAGAAATTGATCTCAAAACTAAAAAGTATAATAAGAATAAAATGAATAAAATTAATTAGGTGTATAAGATGAGAATGAAGAATAAGAAGAATTAGAAAAATAAGAAGAATAAAAAAAATGAATAATAAGAAGAATAAAAAGAATAAAAAGAAGAAAAATAATAAAAAGAATAAGATGTATAAAAAGAATAAGAAGAATATTAAGAATAAGAAGAATAAAAAGAATAAGAAAAATAAGAAGAATAAGAAGAATAACAAAAAAAGAAGAATAAGAAGAATAATTAGAATAAGAAGAAAAACAAGAATAAGAAGAATAATAAGAATAAAAAGAATGAGAAGTAAAGAAGAATAAGAAAAATATGAAGAAAAAAGAAAAGAAGAATAAGTAGAATAAGAAGAATTAGTAGAATAAGAACAATAAGAAGAATAAAAAGAATAAAAAGAATAAAAAAAATAAGATGAATAATAAGAATAAAAACAATAAGAAGACTAAGAAAAATAAGAAGAATAAGAAGTATAAGAAGAATAAGAAGAATAATTAGAAGAAAAAGAATAAGAAGATTAAGAAGAATATGAAGAATAAGAATAATAAGAAGAATAATAAGAATAAGAAGAATTAGAAGAATAAAAAGAATAAGAAGATTAAGAAGAATAGGAAGAATAAGAATAATAAAAAGAATAATAAGAATTAGAAGAATTAGAAGAATTAGAAGAATATGAAGAATAAAAATAATACAAAGAATGAGAATAAAAAGTGAGAATAAAAAGATTAAATATAATAAGAAGAATAAAAATAATACGAAGAGTAAGTGTAATAAAAATAATTGTAATAATAAGAAGAGTAAGAAGAATAAGACGAATAAGAATAATAAGAATAATAAGAAGAATATAAATATTAAGGAAAATAAGATGTATTAATAGATTAAGAAGAAAATAAGAATAAGAAGAATAAGAATAATAAGAATAATAAAAAAAATAAAAAGAATAAAAAGAATAAGAAGAAAAAGAAGAATAAGAAGAATGAGATGAATAAAAATAATAAGAAGAAAAAAACAACAAAAGTAATAAGAAAAACAATAAGAATAATAAGAATAATAAGAATAATAAGAATAAGAAAAATACAAAGAATAAAAAGAAATATAAGAATATTAAGAATAAGAATAATAAGATGAATATGATGAATAAGAATAATAAGATGAATAAGAAGAATAGGAAAAAATAATAGAATAAGAAGAATAATATGAAGAAGAATAAGAAGAAAATGAAAAATAAGATGAATAATAATAATAAGTAGAATAAAAAGAATAAGAAGAATAAGTAGAAAAGAAGAATAAGAAGAATAAGAAGAATAAGAAGAATAAGAATAATAAGAATAATAAAAATAATAAGAAGAATAATTAGAATAAGAAAAATAAGAATATTAAGAAGAATAGGAATAATAAAAAGAATAAGAAGAATGAGAAGAATAAGAAAAATAAAACGAATAAGAAGAATAAAAAGATTAATTAGAATATGCATAATAAGAAGAATAAAAAGAATAATTATGATAAGAAGAATAAGAAGATTAAGAAGAGTACGAATAATTAGAAAATTAAGAAGAATAATAAGAATAAAAATAATATGAATAATATGTAGAATAAGAAGAATAAGAAGAATCAGAAGAATTAGAAGAATATGATGAATAATAATAATATTAAGAATAAGAAGAATAATAAAAAATAAGAAGAATAAGAAAAATAAGAAAAAAAGAAGAAGAGGAAGAATAAGAAGAATAAGATGAATAAGAAGAAGAATAGGAATAAGAAAAATAAGAAGAATAAGAAGAATAAGAAGATTGAAAAGAATAGGAAGAATAAGAATAATAAGAATTAGAAGAATTAGAAGAATTAAATGAATAAGAAGAATCAGAAGAATTAAAAGAATATGAAGAATAATAATAATCTGAAGATTGAGAATAATAAGGAGAATAAGAAGAATAAATAGAATAAGAAGAATAAAAATAATAAGAAGAGTAAGTAGAATAAAAATAATAGTAATAATAATAAGATTAATAAGAATAAGATGAATAAGAAGAATAGGAAGAATAGGTAGAATAAGAAGAATAAGAAAAATAAGAAGTATAAATAGAATAAGAAGAAAGTTAGAATAAGAAGAAAATTAGAATAAGAAGAATAAGATTGATAAAAATAATAAAAAAGAATAATAAAAATAAGAAGAATAAAAAGAAATATAAGAATATTCAGATTAAGAAGTATAAGATGAATAAGAAGATTAAGATGAATAAGAAGAATAAGAAAAAAATAGTAGAATAAGATGAAGAAGAATAATAAGAAGAATAAGAAGAATAAGAATACTAAGAATAATAAGAATAATAAGAATTATAAGAATTATAAGAATAATAAGAATAATAAGAATAATAAGAATAATAAGAATAATAAGAATAATAAGAATAATAAGAATAATAAGAATAATAAGAATAATAAGAATAATTAGAATAATATGAATAATAAGAAAAATAAGAAGAATAAAAAGAATAAGAAGAATAAGTAGAAAAGAAGAATAATAAGAATAAAAAGAATAAGAAGAATAAGAAGAATAAAAAGAATAAAAATAATAATAAGAATAATTATAATATCAAAAATAAGATGATTAAGACGAATAGGAATATAAAAAAGAATTAGAAGAATGATAAGAATAAAAAAAATAAAAAGAAAAAGAAGAATATTAAGATTAATTAGAATAAGAATAATAAGAAGAATAAAAAGAATAATTAGGATAAGAAGAATAAGAATATTAAGAAGAGTAGGAATAATAAGAAAGATAAGAAGAATAATAAGAATAAGAAGAATAAGAATAAAAAGAATCAGAAGAATTAGAAGAATATGAAGAATAATAATAATATGAAGAAAAAAATATTGAGAATCAGAAGAATAAATATAATAAGAAAAATAAAAAGAGTAAGAAGTATATGTTGAATAAAAGAAAAAGTAATAATAAGAAGAATAAGAATAA
Organism: Sapria himalayana; assembly: GCA_029783825.1. NCBI lineage: Eukaryota > Viridiplantae > Streptophyta > Magnoliopsida > Malpighiales > Rafflesiaceae > Sapria > Sapria himalayana. The sequence goes on along the minus strand of JAREIK010001651.1, from coordinate 183,509 downwards.
TAATAAGAATAAGAAGATTACGAATAATACAAAGAATAAGAAGAATAAGAAGAGTGAGAATAATAAGAAGAATAAGAAAAAAAAAGAATAAGAAGAATAAGAAGAATAGAAAGAATAAGAAGAATAGAAAGAATAAGAAGAATAAGAGAATAATTAGAATAAGAAAAATAAGTAGATTAAAATGACTAGGAATAATAAAAAGAATAAGAAAAATAATAAGAATAAGAAGAATAGAACTAATAAGAAGAATAAGAAGAATACAAATGATAATAAGAATAAAAAGAATAAGAAGAATAAGAAGGATCAAAAAAATTAAAAGGAAATTAAGAATAAAAATAAATGAAGAATATGAATAATAATAATAATAAAGAAGAATAAAAATAATAATAAGAATAATATGAATACGAAGGATATGATGAATAAGAAGAATAAGATAAATAAAATAAATAACAAGAATAAGAAGATTAATTAGAATAAAAATAATAAAATGATTAAGAAGATTAGGAATAATAATAAAAATAAGAAGAATAATAAGAATAAGATGAATAGAAGAATAATAAGAATAAGAAGAATAAGAATAATAAGAAGAATAGAAATTTTCTTTGAACTAAAAACATGACTATTTGTTTGTAATAATTTAGGATTTAAAAATGTACTAATTCAGGTAGACTAGAAGTTACTGGTGGATCTGGTATATATTAGAATAACTTTTTGTATGTATGAGGCGGAGATTGAGATAATCATAAACCTCATGGTATAATTGAATGCATCAATATCACACATATATAAGGAAGCTAATGCATTGGCAGATAATTTAGCTAGAATAGGTTTACTCCAAGGAGAAAATGAGTATGATGAGGGAATTGACCATAAAAACTAAAAGCATTAGCTAGACTAGATAGGATTGCTTTCTCATATATAAGGATTAAAAAATTAGGATATGAGAACCACTGAAAATGTTTAAAATGCTATTTATATTCAATATGGTTTGTAGAGTTTCTCTTCATGATTTTCCTTGCAGTGAATGTTGGGGGCAGAATCTAGTCATCCTGCTCTAGTGTGTGCTTGAGCATATCTATTTCTATTTGCAATATAGGGGGCTTTAGAGATTGTGGTAGGTAGTTTTCTTGTGTTTTTTGTAGGGGGCAAGATTGGGTGCTATCAGTGTATTAGAAAAGAAATGCATGGAACCTGCAGAGGGATTAATGTGGAAGAAGGTGCAAAAATTCTGCATTAGCCTACTCGGTGTATATCTTGTTAAGTGATGCATTGAATGTTTATCTCAACTGAATGTGATTGTTGTTTGTATGTTAGAGAATTATTGTGTAACTTTAAAGGGGTCGTGTCGTGGCAAGAATGTAAATTAGTAGAGTCAAAAGGCCACTTGTTAGGGGCTGTATTAGGGGTTATACTTTCTGCAAGAGCTTTGAGGTTCCAGATAGAGGTAGAGTGGCGAACAGATCAGGATGATGGAAGAATAAAAAAAGCAATTGAAAGTTATGATAATGATCAATACAGATATGAGAAAGCAGAAAGTAGAAGGCCTGTTGCACCGAGACTATGCTGATGGGCAGAAGGCTGACTGTATATACTGCTATGTATTGTTATGTTTTGCCATGGTTTTGTATGTTTGCTGGAATGCAGGGCTTGCAGCTGTGAAACGATCTAGTAACACAATACAGAAAACAAGTTAAAGCTTAGGAATAACCAAGCTATGCTGGAATTGGATAAAATATCAAAAAGGCAATGAAAATTTTTACCCAAAGATACAGATGATATGCTGGCAGAAATTAAGCGGCTGTAGCTGGGAAAAAAAGCAAGCTTGCAGGCTTAATGGGGAAAGAAGAAAAGTTAAAACAAAGCAAGCTATACATCATGAAAATTAGATTAAAGACATATTCAGAGCTATTTTTTTTCAATTATAGCTTGACTGTAAAGCTTTACTGTTCAGTGTTTTTATTTTATCAAGGGTGTAAAAGACGAAAAGGGTAGTTCTCTAGCTTATAAAAATGATATTCCTCTGTCAAAAGAGATGTCTTTTATAATTAATAAAATAAATCTTAAAAAAAAGAATAAGAAGAATGAGAAGAATTAGAAAAATTAGAAGAATATGATAATAATAATAATAATAATAATAATATGAAGCACAAGAATAATAAAGAGAATCGAAAGAATAACTAGAATAAGAAGAATAAAAAGCATAAGAAGAGTACATAGAATAAAAGTAAAAATAATAATAATAAGAATAAGAAGAAAAAGAAGAATAAGAAGATTAATTAGAATAAGAATAATATGAAGAATAAAATGAATAATTATAATAATAATAATAAGATTAAGAAGAATAGGAAGGATAAGAAAAATAAGAAGAATAAGAAGAATAATAAGAATAAGAAGAATAATAAGAATAAAAAGAATAAGAAGAATATGAAGAATAAAAAAATAAGAAGAAACAGAAGAATTAGAAAAATATGAAGAATAATAATAATATGAAGAATAAGAATAATGAAAATGAGAAGAATAAATCGAATAAGAAGAATAAAATAAATAAGAAGTGTAAGTTGAATAAAAGTAAAAGTAATAATAAGAAGAATAACAAGAATAAGAAGAATAAGAAGAATAACTAGAATACGAAGATAAGAAGAGTAAGAATAATAAGGAGAATAAGAAAAATAAAAAGAATAAGAATAATAAGATAATAAGATAATAAGAAGAATGGGAAGAATATGAAGAATATGAAGAATAAAAAGAATAAAAAGAATAAGAAGAATAAGAAGAAATAATTAGAATAAGATAAATAAAAAGATTAATAAGAATAAGAATAATAAGAAGAATAAGAAAAATAATAAGAATAATAAGAACAAGAAGAATTAGAAAAATTAAAAGAATATGAAGAATAATAATAATAATAATAATCAGAAAAATTAAAATAATATGAAGAATAATAATAATATGAAGTATAAGAAGAATAAGAAGAATAAAAAGAATAAGAAGAATAAGAAGAATAAGATGAATAAGAAGAATAAGAAGAATAAGATGAATAAGAAGAATAAACAAATAAGAAAAATAAAAACTATAAGGAGATTAATTAGAATAAGAATAATAAAAAGAATAAAAAAAATAATTAGAATAAAAAGAATAAGAAGATTAAGAAGAATAGGAAAAATAAGAAAAATAAAAAGAATAATAAGAATAAGTTGAATAAGAAGAATAATAAGAATAAGAAGAATAAGAAGGATAAAAAGAATCAGAAGAATTAGAAGAATATGAAGAATAATAATAATATGAAGCATAAGAATAATAAGGAGAATCAGAACAAAAAATAGAATAAGAAGAATAAAAAGAATAAAAGAGTAAGTAGATTAAAAGTAAAAGTAATAATACGAAAAATAAGAATAATATGAATAATAAGAAGAATACGAATAATAAGAAGAATAAAAATAATAAGAAGAATAACCAGAATAATAATAATAATAATAGTGAGAAGAATAACAAAAATAAGAAGAATAAGAAGAATAAGAAGAATAATAAGAATACAAAGAATAAAAAGAATAAGTAGAATAGTAATAATAAGAATAATAAGAATAATAAGAAGAATGAGTAGAATAAGAAGAATAAGAAGAGTAAGAAAAATAGGAAGAATAAGAAGAATAAGAAGAATAAGAAGAATAGGAAGAATTAGAAGAATAAGAAGAATAGGAAGAATTAGAAGAATAAAAAGAATAAGAACGATAATTAGAATAATAAAAATAAGAAGATTAAGAAGTATAAGAATAATAAGAATAATAATAAGAATAATAAGAATAGGAAGAATAAGAAGAATACGAATAATAAAAAGAATAAAAAGAATATTAAGAATAAGAAGAATCAGAAAATTAAAAGAATATGAAGAATAATAATAATCTGAAGAAAAAAAATAATTAGAAGAATATGAAGAATAAAAAAGATAAAAAGAATAATAAGAATAAGAAGAATAAGATGAATAAGAAGAATACAAAAAAATAAAAAGAATAAGAAGAAAAAGAAGATTAATTAGAATAAGAATAATAAGAATAATAAAAAATAATTAGAATAAGAAGAATAAGAAGAATAAAAAATAATTAGAATAAGAAGATTAGGAAGAATTGGATTAATTAAAAAAATAACAAGAATAAGAAGAATAAGATAAATAAGAAGAATTAATAAGAATAAGAAGAATAAGAAGAATATAAAAAAAGAAGAATCATAAGAATTAGAAGAATATGAAGAATAATAATAATAATATGAAGAAAAAGAATAATAAGGAGAATCAGAACAATAAACAGAATAAGAAAAATAAAAAAAAAGAAGAATAAGTAGAATAAAAGTAAAAGAAAATAATAAGAAGAATAATAAGAATAAAAACAATATGAAGAAAAGACGAATAAGAAGAATAAGAAGAATATTAATAAAATGAATAATTAGAAAAATAAGAAGAATATGAATAATTAGAAGAATAAGAAAAATAAAAATAATAAGTAGAATAAGTAGAATAATAATAATAATAATAAGAGTATGAATAATAAAAAGAATAAAAAAATAAAAGAATAAGAAGAATACGAAGAATAATAAGAATAAAAAGAATACGAAGAATAAGTAGAATAATAAGAATAAGAAGAATAAGAATAAGAAGAATAAGAAGAATAATACAAATAATAAAAATGAGAAGAATAAGAAGAATAAGAAGAGAAAGAAGAATAGATGAATAAGTAGAAAAAGGAGAATAGAAGAATAAGAAGAAAAAAAAACATAAGAAGAATAAGAAGAATAATAAGAATAAAAAGAATAAAAGAAAAAGAATAAAAAGAATAAGAAGAATAAGAAGAATAAGAAAAATAATAAGAATAAAAAGAATAAGAAGAATAAGAAGAATAATAAGAATAAGAAGAATAAGAAGAATAAGAAGAATAAAAAAAATAAAAAGAAGTATAAAAAGAATCAAAAGAATTATAAGAATAATAAGAATAATATCTACAATAAAAATCCTATATAGCTAGGGAAAATTCCCTAGCTAAATGGGCATTTCCATTGCTAAACAACATATAGCAACGGATTACTTACGGAATGATTCCCTATCTAAAGTGCTTCTCACTAAAATTTACCGAGGGAAATGTTCCTAGATAAAAATTTAACGATGAAAAAATCCCTTGCTAAAAAAGATAATTTTCCTCACTAAATTAGCAAGCTAAATGAGATTTTCGGTCGCTAAACGGAAAAAACGACTGAAAATCTTCCAAGCTAAAGTGCTCGTCGCTAATTTTTAGCGACGGTATTAGTTCTTAGCAAAATAAATTCAACGATGGAAATAACCATCGCTAAAATAAAGATTCCCTAGATAAATTAGCTAGAGAAAATTCCCTAGATAAATTAGCAAATGATTTTTCCATTGCTAATTTAGTAAGGTAATTTTCCCTATCTATTTTAATTTCCAAGCTATTTTTAGAATTTAATTTATTTTGAAATTTTTTTATTAAATAATTTAATATTTTTATATCAAATTGAATAAATAATGAAACAATAATGGAAATTTTATAATGAACAAAAAATAAAATCATTTAATAACTTATTCTAATTCAATATTTTACATATTTAAAACAAAAAATTAAAAAAAAATTATTACATCTTACTCATCAATATATATACTGACTGTACATAAAGTATATTTTATTCATTCATTGATATTGCTTTTCTCCCTCTACTCCTCTGATCACCATTTATTCTACTGTGATAAGGCTGTCTACGTCACAACACGTAATGTCTAGTGAAAAATCTCATCACTTATAAAAACTTTGTATGGGGAACAATGTGGTATCATATCCGTAAGAAATATAAACCACTCAGTCAAATTAAAATAAAAAAAAAATAATGTTTTGATAAATATATAATCTTGCAAGTTATATGTACAAATATATTTGCATTTCACTCGTACATATATTACTGTAGTATATTTACATAAAAACTATAGTATTATGTGTACATATAAACTAACTACAAATATACTTACTATATATGTACATAAAATACTGTAGTATTATATGTACGTATATACTAACTTTATATGTACGTATATATTTCATTTATTTATGTTGCTGTTGCTCTCATTGCCACTGCTGCTCCTGCCGCTACCAATGCCATTGCTCCTGCCGCTGCTCCTACTGTTGCCTCTATTATTGCCATTGCCATTGATGTTGTCGCTGCCGACACCACTGCCATTGATGCTGTCGCTGCCGCCACCACCACCATTTTCCCGCTGAGCCGCTGCCTCCACCCCCGTTGGCCACTATAGCTACTGCCGCCGCTACTGCCACTACTACTGTCACTGCCATTGCCACTACCGCTACCTCTGCTGCTATCGCTCCCACCATTTTCATTGCCCCACTGCAGCTACTGCCACTGAAACCACTTCCATCACCACCACTGCAGCCACAGTCGCCACCGTTGCTACTACTACCACAGCCACTACTGCTACCGCTACTGTCACTACCACTACTGTCACCACTGTCACTGCTATCACTATTAATAATAGGCTTTACATACCTATAATAAGCTAAAACTCTACCCAAAAAATCCGAAGACACACAAACATATTCACAAATATATAAAAACAATTATTATAGATATGAACAAACACATATTTAAGTTGATTTCCATACAGCTTCAACAAAAATTTAATTAAATAATTTAATATTTTTATATTAAATTGAATAAAAATAGAGACTATAAATGAAATTTTTAAATTAAACAAAAAAATTTTTTTAATATCTTATTCTAATACAATATTTTAAATAACTAAAACAAAAAAAATAACAAAATTATATTACATCTTATTAATCAATGTATCTACCGACAGTGCATAAAGTATAATCTATCCATGCATTGACATTACTTTATCTCCCTCTTCTCCTCCGATCACCAACTTTCTACTGCAAAAAAGTTGTCCGAGTCACAGTGAGTCATGTTTGTTGAAAAATCCCTTCACTTATACTGCTTCATATGGGATACAATGCGGTACCATATCTACAAGAAATTTAAACCACTAAATCAAATCAAAATAAATAAAAAAAACTATGTTTTGATAAATATATATTACTGCAGTAAATATCTGCATATATACTAGCATTTCACTCGTACATATATTACTATAGTATATGTACATATAAATTACGGTATTATGCATACATATATACTGAGTAGATATATACTCAGTATATATCTACATAAAATACTGTGATATTATATGTACATATATTCTAATTATATACATACGTATATACCGCATTTGTTGTCGTTGCTGCCACTCCCATTGTCGTTGCTGCTCCTACCACTGCCACTGTCACTGCTGCCGGTGCTCCCGCCGCTACCGGAGCTTTCGATGCAGTCACTGCTGCGACCACTATCACCGTATCTGCTACTGCCACTGCTACTACCGTAGCCACTTTTATTGCTACTACCACCATAACTACTGATGTCGTAGCCGCTTATGCCGCCACTGCCTCCGTTGCCCCCGCTGCCACTGATGTTGTCTTTGCATCTACTATCACCGCTATCGCTGATGCTGCCACTGCATCCACTACCACCATTGTCGTAGATCCTGCTGCTACCTCCACTGGAGCCACTACCACTGCCACTACTCCCACACCTATAGCTACTACTACCAGTGTCGCTGCTGCCACCCCAGCCACTACTGCCACCACTATAGCCGCTGCCCCCGCTGTAGCGTGCTGCGATCACTACTACCGCTGCCACTACTACCACTGCCAAAAATAGGCTTTTACATACCTATAAAAGACTGAAACTCTATCCAAAAAATTCAGAGACACGCAAATTCACACACACACACACACACACACACACACACACACATATATATATATATATAATTATTATAGACATGAACAAACACAAATTAAAGTTGATTGTCATACAGCTTCAACAAAAATCCAAAAGATCTCTAGAAATTATGTTTAGAAAGAAAGAGTGTTCAAATACAAAATGTTTTAGGAATAATAAAGATAAATTAAGCTAGCCCTCCTTTTGATAAAGCTGAAATTGGTAAATATGGGACTCATTCATTGGAAGGACTGCGGTAATGTCCGAAAGCTTTGAATCAGATTTTTTAGTGTATCTCACATTATGTGTCCTACAAATATTCATAATTAGTTTAATCGGAAAAGCAAAGAAAAAAAACTAGAATAAAAAAATTGAAACCTGCAAAAAAATATCGTAATTATTTGCTACACAGACAAAAATAAATAACAGTTCATAAATAATTTTTATATGAAATCATTCTCATAATTTGTAGGGAATACAAGCCTCTCCTGCGAGGTTTCACAATTAGATCTCAGAATGCTATCTGTTGCTGCAATGCCTCTAACTATGACTCCATTTATGACATCTACTATTGCATTACATTCTTAATTTCATCATCTCATTGTTCATTCTTTAATTTCTTGCATTTCTTCCATCAAATTATTATACTACTCATCCAACTATTCTTTAATTTCATATATTTCTTTTTTTCAAATGAGATATCTACTCATCCTTCTTTTCTTTAATTTCTTCCTTCAAATGAGATATCTTCTCATTCTTCTTTTTCATTTCAATCTCCATAACTACAATACGTTCATTTGTTTCCATTGCTTGTTGTTCGACTGCCTCATCCACCATTGCTGAGACAGATGAATTAGAAGCATAATTGCTACAACAAAATGACACTCCCTTCAAACTTATTCGGTACACTCGCTGCTTCTTACGACCTTTTATGTTCTCAAAATAAATAGGATCATAGTCACTTGGTTGAAGATCTATAGAACACTCAACTTGTTGATGAGTAGCGGTCACACATTCCTCCATTAGGTCCTTAGATAAAATAGAGAAAAAACTATTCTAGATATACAAAAATAAAATTAATATTTTGTATCCTAAACAATTTTCAAAATACACTGTAGTATTATAAAATCTTATTAATATAACAAATTATTACAACAATCATCTGAGACATGTTGTCAACAAACTGACCATCCACTTTCTTCACATGCATCTTTTTGAAAATCTCATAAAAATTTGGATATCGACCAAATTCTCCAGCCTAGAATATGTTTTTATTAACTCATAAAAAAACAAATGATCAAAAAATTTAACAAAATTAATAAAACCATGTAGAGATTTGATTTATTGGATTATTAGTACAACCACTAAATATATAAATGTTTAAAATTTTAAAAATGTACCAAATCTCGAGCATGCTCAATGCTCGACTTTGACCCTTTTGTGTGTCGACAGATTCTTGTACCTAGTCCAGCAACCTCACTTAGTTGATTTTTCCTGACAATATCTGATTTTTTTTCACATTTGGCTCCTTCTAATACTTAAGCCACATGGGCCAATCATCCTCGCATATAAAATCAGGCCTTTCTTTCATATTCTTCAATTTATGGACAAAATCAGAATACTATTGAGTAGCTTTAATCTTCCATAATGACTTTATCTTTCCATCAAATTTGGGTACCCATGTGCAGTAATTTTATATATAGAAAAATCACAAATGAATTTATATTAAAAACAAGAATGTAATTATTTACAGCTTGAGTAATAACTAACATAATAGTTAAGTAATTAGATAATTATTTTTCAATGTTTTTGTTTTGTTATTTTAACCTGAAAGTCATTAAAATAATACTCTTTTGTCGATTCAGAAAATTTCATTCAGGAGAATGCTTTATAATCAGTCATTTTCTTGTAAAACATTGTAATTGTAGTTGAACACGTGTGAGATGGAATAAAACTGTACAAATAAATAAATAACATTGAAAACAAGAAAATCATAATAATATAAAAAAAACCACTAACAGTAACATCAAAATTTTTTTTTCAAGTCATTTTTACATATTTCTTGTACCTCTCATCCACAATATCAATTTCTAACTTTGCACTGACTGCAGAGGAAGGCACAACATTTGATGATGTCGTTGGTTTTGTAAATGGGGGAACCAATTCTCACATAATATTTGAACCAATTTACAAATTTAGTTTTTAGCATATAATCGATATCATTGCTGGATACTTATATTTTAACTATGGAACATAAATACTGCACAACTATAAAAAGAGAGAGAAAAATGTATATTAATTTTTAATAATTCCTATTAAAGATGAAATTAAACCATGATTAAACCTGCAACTATTTTGGGTCTACATACTCAATATAAGGCGCAAACTCCTCACAATTGAGTAAAACGTAGCTTCAGGTTGCTTTGTACTCTTCATCTATCATACATCTTTTCATTGCTCTTCCAAATGTTCTTCCACAATGCTAGAAGATAGGTAGTTTGTCCACATAATCATCTTTTACCATCACATGACCATCATTCCGAGGCACATTTCTATTCTTTGTATTTCCATGATCCTCAAAATAATAAAAACAAATGATGATGATTCTTCTACTAAATATGCATTGTGAATTAAACCTTCAACTTTTGTCTTGTTTCTAACATTCAATTTCAACTTACAAACATACCTACAACCACAATGTTAGGTTTCAATTATATTAAATTACAATATTACTTTATTTACAAAATAATAAAACATAGTAATTATATGTATTTACCTTTCAAAAGGATACATCCACCTATATTGCACCAGCCCTGCTAACCTTACTTCATATGCCAAATGGACTGGCAAATACTCCATTGATTCAAAAAAACTTGGTGGGGATATTCATTCAACCTTACAAATAATAAGTGGAATGTCATTCTCTAGCCTCACCATGTGATCTATTGTGATTATGGTTGCAGGTAGCTATTTGAAAAACATACTAAGTTCTGTAAGGACCTTCCAAACACTTAGGAGAAGTAATTCATGGAATGTAATTGATATTAATTTCTATATTAATACATGATAGTCATGACTTTTCATTCAAAATAACTTAAGATTCTTCATATCCATGTATCTACCCATATTTGACATATATTCACCAGGGAATTTTAAATTTTTAACTCATTCACACAATATCTGTCTTGCCTTCTTATCAAGTTTGTAGCAAGCTTTAGGAAATTTTCTTGTTGCCTCATTCAGTTTCAAGTCAGGACACCTATAGTAATCATTTAGCTATTGTCTTGATTTTAAAGTGTTTTGTTTTTCCATCTACATTAAGAATAGTTTTGAAAACATTGTCAAACACATATTTTTCAATATGTATTATATCTAAGTTATGATGAATTAAATTAGACTTACAATAGGACAAGTCCTAAAATATACTACGTTTCCTCCAGCAAAATATTTTGCCTATTGATCCATTACTTCCAGTAGCATCCTTTTCGATTACATTCTTCAAACCCAAACTCTGAATCTCTGTCATAATATCATCTTCTGAACGAACTCCTGGTGCAACTATCATCACAATTTTATTTTTTCGAAATATAGTTCTATTTCTTCGAAATGGATGATTCGTAGGTAGAAACTTACGATGGTTATCAAACCATGACTATTTACCACTAAATTTGAGGGTAAATGCATCAGAATTTGTCATGCAATATGGGCATGCAAATCATCCTGCAGTACTCCATCTAAACAATATTGAATATATAGGAAAGTCACTTACCGTCCACATAAGGGCTGCCCACATAATAAAAATTTGCTTTTTTGAGATATTATATATATCCACGCTAACATATCACAAATAATCTAACGCTTCATTAATAGGCTGTAAGAAAACATCTGACATGTCTTTCGGATTTTTTGGCATTTGAACCAATATTGACAAAAACATATATTACTCCTTCATACACAACCATGGAGGCAGGTTATAAGGTGTCACTATCACTGTCCATATTGAATACTATTGTCCACATTGCCCAAATGGATGAAATCTATCAGTGTAGAGGCCTAATCTCACATTACGAATTTTAGCAGCAAAATCTTGGTGTATTTAATTAAAATACCTCCAAGCAAGTGAGTCTGATGGATAACACATTACCCCTTTTTAACCTCATTCTCAAAATGCCACCTCATATCATTTGTTGTAGCATTTGATGCATATAGTCTCCATAATTGAGGAATTAATGGAAAATAATACATCTTCTTAAATACAACCTTGAATTTTTGTCACGTATCTACAACACGAGGTGTCTTCTTAAATCAAGGATGATCACAAAACTTACAGCTAATTAAATCACTATCACCACCCCAATATAACATACATTCATTTAAACAAAAATCAATATTTTCCACTGGTAGACCCATTCCTCGTAGTAACTTCTTAGTATTTTAAAAGTTGTTAGTGATCAAATTATTATCCGGAATAATCTCCTTCATCAGTTGTGTCACCTGATCAAATAATTTCTCCGACATATTTTTCTTACTTAATGCTCATAAGTCGAGCCAGAAGTGACAATTGCGAATGTGTTTTACAACCAGGCCACAACTCTTTATCTGTAGCTTTAAGCATTTCATAAAATTTCTAAGCTTTAGGATTAGGTTATACATCCATGTAATCCATATTGAAGACAGCGCCAGTATCTTTCGTGAACATTCTATGGTATGTGTTAGATGATTCTTCACCACAAGCAAGTGATTCAATACCCTCATTTTTGTCAATGTTCAGAGCCATTGTAGTTTCTCCATGATAAATCCAAACAAAATAATTGGCACAAAGCCATATTTTGCCAAATGGTATCTTATAGCATTTGCATCACGAAAATGGATATTCTGACACTTGTGATAATTACATGGACACTTTATTTTTTCTCCATCCATCTCGATTGACTTCATGCAAAATTGATGAAAGTTTCAAGAAAACTCAAAAAATCGTTATTCAAAATCCATTAATATACCTTTTGTACATCCACTAACGATCTGAACTCATTTTGCCATGTTTTATTCACAAAAATAATGCTCAATCATTATTTTGAATTAAGGATTCTATTGCTTCAAAATATACTAATAACTAAATAAATTACTTACAGATGAATATTTAAATATTAAATATCATCAATATCGAGACAATGTGTTTGCAGAATCTACATGAATAGATAAAGCCATTTTTAGCACAATAAAGATTAATAGATATTATAGTAATACTAGATAAAGGGAGCAAAATGCAATAATACACAAATGAAATGAAAGCAAAAAAGAAAGACATTTAAAGTTTGAAGGGGGAGAGAGGGAGGGAGGGAGAGAGAGAAGGAGGTAGAGAGAGGGGGAGAGAAATGGTGAAAGGGAGAGAGAGGGGGGAGAGAGAGAGAGAGAGGGAGGGAGAGGGAGAGAGAGAGGGAGAGAGAGGGAAAGAGAGGGGGGAGGAGAGAGAGAACAAGTAAGAAAGAATAGTGAAAAAGAAAATAACAAGAGATAGTGTGTGACGCATAAAGAAAAAGAGTATTAGAGTGACAGAAAGAATTAGAGAGGGAGAGAGATACACATAGAGAGTGCAGTGTTAAAATGAAGAATTATATAAAAGAAAATAAAATTTCTTCTATATAAACCTAACAAATATTACATCTTTTGTCATATATAAGTTCATATTTGAGCATGAGGCCCAAGGACTAGGATTAGGTAAAAGTACGACCCTTATTTGTATTATACCATATATGAGCCTGATCAACAGACACTTATGCTATGTGCTTACATATTGTTGATATTATATCTTTTGCCATTTAATTTCAAGTTAGTGAACAAATTAGTATTATCCTATATATAATTATATGTCAGGATACATATAGTAAATGTAGTTATAAATAGTTACATATAGTTAAACATATAATTATATATAGGTATATGCATACAAGTAGTTATAAGTTAATATAAATAAATGTATACAAAGTTATAAACAATTATATAGATTTACATATATGAATATATATATATATATATATGTATACATAATTAAAAATAAAGTTATATTTATTTATAGAATTATTTATAGTTATAAAAAAATTAATATATTGTTATACACATATAGTTAAACATTGTGTTGTATGTTTTTATACATATAATTATAAATATAGTTACATGTGGTTATACATATAGTTACACGTATAGTTAAACTTATATTTATACAATTTTGTATATATATTTTATTATATAATTTCATATATTTATGATATAGTTATGTATAGGTATGGATGTACTAAAATACATTTTTTATACTAATATAAAAAAATGGATATTAAATATATGTTGTTAATTATATATTTAAATATAATTATGTATAATTTTTTTATAGTTATACATATAGTAAGATAGAATTATTTATAGTAAAATGTTAGTATACATATAATATATATAGTTACAAATATTTATATATCATTAAACATTTAGTTATATATATATATATTAATACGAGTAGTTATATTTAGTTATACATAAATATATACAATGTTATAAACAAATATATAGATTTACATATATGTATAAATAGTTAAAAATATAGTTATATTTTATTATAAAAAATTTTATTTAATTTTACAAATATTTATATATAGTTATACACATATAATTAAACATGATGTTCTATGTTGTTATACATGTAATAATAAATATAGTTACATGTGGTTATACATATTGTTACACGTATAGTTAAACTTATATTTATACATGCATGTATATATATTTTTTCATATAATTTCATATATTTATACATATAGTTATGTATAGGAATGGATAAACAAAAATACATTTTTATACTAATATATAAAAATGTATATTAAATATATGTTGTTAATTATATATTTAAATATAGGTTATACATTAATAATATAGAATTATTTATAGTTCTATGTTATTATACATATAATATATATAGTTATAAAAAATTATATATAGTTAAACATTTAGTTTTATATATATATATATATATATATTCATACGAATAGTTATATTAAGTTATACATAAATATATACAAAGTTATAAATAATTCTATATATTTACATATATGTATACATATATGCATAAATAGTTAAAAACATAGTTATATTTAATTATATAAAGTTTTATTTAGTTTTACAAATATTTATATATAGTTATACACATATAATTAAACAAAATGTTGCATGTTGTTATACATGTAATTATAGATATAGTTACATGTTGTTATACAGATAGTTACACATAAAGTTAAACTTATATTTATAAATGTAGGTATATTTATTTATTTATATAATTTTATATATCTATACATATAGTTATGTATCGGTCTAGATATAGTAAAATATATTTTTGAATACTAATATATACAAATGTTTACTAAATATAAGTTGTAAATTATATATTTAAATATAGTTATGTATAAAGCTTTTATAGCAATACATAGAGTCAAAGACAAATATTTATAGTTATATGTTCTTATACCTTTGGGATCCAATGGAAAAAAGACACAAAATAGAAAACAAAAAAGTTCATCTTACAACAAATAGAACAAAGTTAATGTGGTCTTGTATTTTAGGCGTGCAATATATAAATATAAATACAATTTGAATCCCCCTAGAAATAGATGATGTCATCCACATAACAGAATAAAACTCAAGCAAAATAGGCAAAGATTAGATCCACATCCAGATATGTCAACAAAGGTTGCCTCATCCTGCTAAAATTGTTTATTATTTGCTAGCAATGTAATTGGAAAGCCAATCAAGACCATCGTAGAGGCCCTAACCAGAGGTTGCACAGGTGCTCTAAATGTGCCAATGGCATTGGAGAAGATAGTGAAGTCCTAGCTTGTCAGTAATTTCAGCTGCATTCATTGCATTAAGAAGATCTTGCTTATTGGCAAACACCAACAAAACTAAATCTCGAATCTTTTCCTCATTTAACATCCTATACATCTCATCTATGGATTCAACTACTCGATCTCTGTCATTGCTGTCCACCACAAAAATGAGACCTTGGGTATTTTGGAAGTAATCCCTCCAGAAAGGGCGAATCTTGTCTTGACCCCCAACATCCCACACAGTGAAATTTATGTTTTTGTATTTAATAGTCTCTACATTTAAGACAATAGTAGGAATTGTGGTGACAATTTCACTAAGCTTCAACTTATACAAAATGGTTTTATTTTAGCCTGCATCAAGACCTTGCATCAAAATCCTCATCTCCTTGTTGGAAAATAGCATGCTAAACATCTTTGTGAACGTAAATCTCATTTCTTCCAAAAAATCTCAAATCCTTTTTCGTATGGTAGTAAAAAGATCTGATGAGAGAAAAAAACAGAATCAATAGACCTCAAGAGATGGTCCCTAGTGAGGGAGGTCAACCTCTATATGTTCTTTTACATATAGTAAACATAATTAAAAAAAAGTTATATATAGATAAACATATAATTATATATAGATATATTCATACAAGTAGTTATAAGTAGTTATACATAAATATATACAAAGTTATAAATAAATATATAAATTTATTTATATGAATACATATATGTATACATAGAAACAAATATAATTATATTTAATTATATAGAGTGTTACATAGTTATACAAATATTTATATATAGTTAAACACATATAGTTATAAATATGCATGTAGTTAAAGATATAGTTATATATAACATTTTTATAGTTATACATATAGTAAAATAATATTATATATAGTTATATATTATTATACATATGATATATTTTGTTAAAAATATTGTTATATATAATTACTCATAAATTATTATATAGTTAAAAAAATAATTATATATAGTTATTAATATAGTTATAAAAATAGTTTACATAGGTACAAATATTGTTAAATATAATTATGAAGAGTATTATATTGTTATTAAAAATATTTATAAATAGTTATCATATACTATGATAACAACACACTCTCAAATGCCCAATTGAATTAAACCACTATAGAGAAAGCACTTGTATAAACAATATTTTCTTTTGACAATTTAATATCATATTTAGTGGGAACCAAAGTCATAGTATATACTAAATATTCTATTATCATATATCTCATTGAAAAAAAAGATATCAAGCCTAGATTGATTTGATAGATTTTAATATTAAAATATTTTGAACTTGAGATATTAGATAAGAAATGTACATATAATCAAAATTAAAAATAGCTTATCAAGACTAGAAAAAGAAGATAGAAGAGTTGTTGAATAAAAAATTTGATAGATTTTTTTTATTTGAACAAATTATATTATTGAATGAAAACGTAACTCCATGGTAAGTAGTATTGAATGAACCTTATCATTGCAAGTAGTACTCAGATCAAATTTTAAGGCAAAGTGTTATAGATTAGTAGTATCTTGCCATAATGTCACTTTTTGCTCGTGCTCTCATGAATTTGTGGAACATGTTAATAATTATGTGCTAAAGTATTTTTATTCTCAAAAATAATGTTGATATTTACATATATATGCATAAATATATATGTGCATATACACTGACCTACAAACACACACATTTATACATCCATATACATTACTATACATTATATATCACAATACACATTTTTGTACTTTTGTATATATTCACATATATCTACATTTTCAAAGTAGTGTGTATATACCTGTATGCATGCATATACTACTGAACACCCACACAAACACACACATATACCTATATACGTAATGTATTTTTAAAGTTACACATGAAACTATAATATGTGTGTGTGTGTGTGTGTGTGTGGGTGTGTGTGTGTGTATGTGTGTGTAAATGTATTTAAAATGTTATGATTTTGAAAATTTAATTAAAATAATATAATATATATTGACACAATTTATAAAATATTGTAAATTCTTTATATTTAAAATAATTTTTTGTGTGCGTGTACATGCATGTGTGTGTGTGTGAAGCATATTAATGCGTAAAATGAAATTATGAATTAATTGAGCTTCTATTTTATTCAAATAGGTGTTTTTTTAATATTTATATTAAAATAACTATAATTATACTCATATAAATAAATAAAAATGGCATATTTGTAAATTATGTTGTTTTTACATTTATGTTAAAAATAAAAAATATTGGTCATAAATAGATAATATTATTTTTGTTTTTCTATATAATTTTTTATTAAAATATTAATGTCTATGATAAATTTCTATCTATTATATATTGTTATTAATAAATTTTTAGAAACATTAAAATTCAAACATTTATAATGTAGTGCATATAAATACATGCTTTTAATGTTTTGTAAAAAATCAATTATTTTTTTAATTATGTTCAAACAAAACATATTACAATATAAATACATGAGTAAATTTTTCTACAAGTTATTATTTTTTTATTTTATTCAAAATATATAAATGTCCATATAAATATATGAATTTGTTTTTTTAAATAATTATTTTTAATTTTTTTTTAAAATTGAATACATGACAAAGTTTTTTTTTGTAATTAATAGTTACATTTTAAACATTGTTTATTTATAATAAATATAACATATTGCATATTATGAGGTGCAAATTTTATTTCTAAAGTTTTATCTCTATAAATTAACACTACATCACATATATATTTTAGAAATTTTTTATAATATTTATTACACAAACATATTGTTATTTATTTTGAAATTTACAACATGAATTTTAACAAATAAACATTTTATTAGAAATCAATTTAAGTTAAATGATATTAAGTGAAATAAAAATACAAACCCTAAACATATTAAATCATAATGATTTATAGAAACATATAAAAATACATTAAAAATATACTTAAGGTTGAAAAAATTAAATTAAAGTTCCTAAAATATATGGAAATATGCTTAAGATTTATACAATATCAAATATAAATATATATATATATATGTGTGTGTGTGTGTGTGTGTGTGTGTGTGTGTGTGTGCGCGATGAATGATAAGACACTACAAGAAAAATCCCATATAGCTAGGGACAATTCCCTAGCTATATGAGAAATTTCCGTCGCTAAATGGTAAATAGCAACGGAATACCAACGGATCGTGTCCCTATCTAAAGTTCTTCTTGCAAAATTTTAACTACAGAATTTTTCCTTGCTAAAAAATTAGCGATGAAAAATTCTCTTGCTAAAAAGAAAAATTCCGTTGCTAAAATAGCAAGATAAACGAAATATTATGTCTCTAAACAAAATTAATGACGGTTGAATCCATAGCTAAAGTACATATCATTAGAAAATTAGCGATGGAATATCCATCGCTAATTTTAATATTTTTCTAGCTAAATTAGCTAGGGAAATTTCTTTTTCTAAATTAGCGAGGAATTTTTTCCTTGCTAATTTAGCTAGGGAATTTTCCCTAGCTATTTTAATTTCAAAAATATTTATAGAATTTAAAAAAATTTAAAATTGTTTAATTAAATAATTTATTATTTTTAAATTATATTGAATAAAAATTGAAAATATTAATAATTTATAATAAACAAAAAATAAAATCATTTAATATCTTATTCAAATTCAATATTTTACATAATTGAAACAAAAAATAACAAACTTTTATTTTTATTCATCAATGTATCTACCGATAGTGCATAAAGTATAATATATCCATTCATTAACATTGCTTTCTCTCCCTCTACTCCTCTGATCATTATTTTTTTACTACGAAAAAGTTGTCCGAGTCATGACACGTAATGTCTGGTGAAAAAACTCATCACTTATAAAAGCTTTGTATGAGGAACAATCTGGCATCATATCTATAAGAAAATTAAAACACTCTGTCAAAAAAAATTTATGTTTTGATACAAATATAATTATGTAGTATATATGTAAATATATACTAGCAATTCACTCGTACATATATAACTATAGTATATGTACTTATAAACAGCAGCATTAAGTGTACATATAAACTGAGTACAAATATACTCAGCATATACGTACATAAAATACTACAGTATTAAATATATGTATATAATGACTTTATCCATACGTATATATCTCAATAGGTGCTATTGCTGCTACTCCCGCTGCCACTCCTGCCACTACTGCCATTGCCACTGTTGCTGCCAATACCACTGCTCCTGTCATAGCTGATGCCGCCGCCACTGCTATCGAAGCTGCACCCGCTGGCCGCTGCGGTGGCTGACGCCATTGCCACCGCTGCCGCATGGCTACCGCCTCTACTGCTACTTCCAGTGCTGCCGCTACTTTTTATGCAGCTGCTGCTACCACCACTACTGCCGCTGCTTCCAGTGCAGCTGGTGCCTCTGCCTCCTATACCGCCGCTTCCTTCCCTGCCTCCACTATGGCTGCTGCCGCTGCCTCTTCTGCCTCCGCTGTTTCCACCGCATTCGCTGTAGCCGCTGCCTCCGCTGCCTCTGCTATCTCTGTTGCCTTTGCGGTAGCTACTACCTCCACTGCAACTGCTTCCGATGCGGCTGCTGCCCCCCCTACTGAAAATGCTGCAGGCACTACTGCTGCCGCTGCCACTGCTGCTGTAGCCACTTCTTGTGCCACTACCACCTCTGCCATCACTGCCGCTACTGCTGCCACTGATGACGCTGCTGCAACAGCTACCTCTGATGATAATAGTCTTTTACATACCTATAATAGGGTAAAACTTTACCCAAAAATTTTGGAAAAACACAAACATATTTACAGATATATAAAAATAGTTATTATTGACAAGAACAAACAAAAATTACAATTGAATGTAATACACTTTTAAAAAAAATTGATTAAATAATTTAATATTTTAAAAATAAATTTACTAAAAACCGAAACTATATAAGAAAATTTTAAATTAAAAAAAACTCATTCAATAACTTATTCTAATATAATATTTTAATTAACAAAAACATACAAATAATAAAAATTATATTACATCATATTAATCAATATATCTACCGAATGTGTATAAAGTATAATCTATCAATGCATTGATGTTGCTTTCTCTCCCACTGCTCCTCCGATCACCAACTTTCTGCTATGAAAATGTTGTCCGAGTCACGGTGCTTCATGTTTATTGAAATATGTGTTCACTTATACAAGCTTCGTATGGGAAACAATGCGGTACCATATCTGTAAGAAATTTAAACTACCAAATCAAATCAAAATAAATAAAAAATAACTATGTTTTGATAAATATATATTGTTGCAGTAAATATGTACATATATACTAGCATTTCACTCGTACAGTTATTACTGCAGTATATGTATATATAAACTATAGTATTATGCATACATATATACTGAGTACATATATATACTCAGTATATATGTACATAAAATATTGTAGTATTATATGTACGTATATATTGACTATATACGGACGTATATATCGCATATGTTGTCATTGCTGCTGCTCTCGCTACCACTGCTACTCTCGCTACAGCTGCCATTCCTATTGCTGGTACCACTTCTGCCACAGCTACCATTACTACCACTGATGTTGCCTCAACCACTGCTGCCACAACCATCGCTACCGTCTCTGCCACTGATAATTATGGGCTTTTACATACCTATAATAGGCTAAAACTCTACCAAAAAAAAATTAAGAGACACAAAAACATATTCACAAATATATAAAAACAAATATTATAGACATGAACAAACACAAATTAAAGTTTATTCTCATACAACGTCACCAAAAATCCTAAAGATGTCCAACAATTATGTTTAGAGATAAAGAGAGTGAAAAAATATAATATTTTTAGAATAATAAAGATAAGAAAAGCTAGCACTCTTTTTTATAAAGCTGAAATCAGTAAATATGTGACCCATGCATTCATAAGGACTGTGGAAACGTCAGAATGCTTTGAATCAGAATTTTTTATTCTCTCACATAATGTGTCCTGCAATGATTCATAATTTGGTTAATCAAAAAAGCAAAGAATAAAACTAGAATAAAAAAATGATACTTGCAACAAAATATCATAATTATTTACTACACATAGACAAAAATAAATAACATTTCATAAATAATTTTCATACTCAATCATCATCATAATTTATAGGGAATGCTAGCCTTTCCTATGAGGATTCGTAGCAAGATCTCGGAATGCTATCTGATGCACCAATGCCACTAGCTATGACTCCATATAGGACATCTGCTGTTGCATTGCTTTTTTAATTTCTTTAATTTCTTGCATTTCTTCCATCAAATTAGTTATCTGCTCATCCTTCTTTTTCAGTTCGGTCTCCATATCTACAATACATTCATTTATTTCCTATGCTTGTTTTTTGACCAACTCATCCACCATTGATGAGACAGATAAATTAGAAGTACGACTGCTACAACAAAATGCCACTCTCTTAGAGCCGATTCTGTACACTATCTACTTCTTTTGACCTTCTATTGTCTCCAAATAAATTGGATCATATTCAATTGGTTGAAGATTCATAGAAACCTCAACTTGTTGATGAGCAGCTGTCATACATTCCTCCATTAGGATCCTGAGATAAAATGGAGATAAAAACTATTCTAGATTTACAAAAAATAAAATAAAAATTTTGCATTCAAAATAATTTTTATAATGTACTGTAGTTTTATAAAGTCTAATTAATATAAACATTTCTTACTACAATCATCTGAGACTTGTTGTCAACATACTGACCATCCACTTTCTTCACATGCATCTTTTTGAAAATCTCATAGAAATTTACATCTCGACCTAATTCTCAGGCCTATAATATGTTTTTATTAATTCATAAAAAAACAAATGATAAAAAAATTTAACAAAATTATTAAAACAATGCAGAGATTATATTTATTGGACTATTAGGACAACCACAAAATATAGATATGTTTAGAATTTTAAATCTGTACCAAATCTCAAGTGTGCTCGATGCTCAACTTTGAACCTCCTGTGTCGACAGATTCCTATACCTAATCCAGCAACCTCACTTCGTCGATTTTTGTTGGTAATATCTGATTTTTTTTTACATCTGTCTCCTCCCAACAATTAAGCCACTAGGGCCAGTCTTCCTCGGATATCAAATCAAGTCTTTCTTTAATTTTCTTTAATTTATGAACAAAATCAAAATACCTTTATGATGCTTTGATCTTTCATAATGACTTTATCTTTCCATCAAATTTGGGTGACCATGTCTAATGATTCTATAAAAAAATGACAAAAGAATTTATATTAACAAGTAAAAAATAATTATTTACTGCTTAAATAATAACCAACATAAAAGTTAAGTAATTAGATAATTATTTTTCAATTCTTTTGTTTTGTTATTTTTACCTGAAAATCATTAAAATATGATTCCTTTATCAATTGAGAAACTTTCTTCCAGGAGAAAGCTTTGGCATCAGCCATTTCTTGAAAGCCTTTGTAATTATAGTCGAACACTTGTGAGATGGAATATAATTGTACAAATAAATAAATAACATAGAAAACAAACAAATCATAACAATATAATAAAACCACTGACAATAACTTCAAAATTTTTCTTTCAAATCTTTTTTACATTTTTCTTTTACCTCTCAACCACAATATCAATTTCTAACTTTGCACTGACTTCAGAGAAAGGCATAGAATTTGATGATGTCGTTGGTATTGTAAATGGGGGAACATTCAGTATAAATTGTGGGGTAGAAAATTGAGATGGATCAAATGTATGAGCAGGAAGCACAATCAGTGGTGGGCTTAGATCTGATAAAGGTGTTAGTAGAGGTCTCAATGATGGTGATGGTGATAGAAATGGAGTGGTGATTGTGATGTTGAAGTCAGGATATGGTGGCAATTAGATGGTATTGATTCTGCAACAATATGTAACATACTAGTTGAATTTGGTTCATTTCTATGTCCACGTCTAGCTCCACCACGACCAAGTCCTTTAGGTGCCATCAGCCATACAAAATAAAAAAAAGAACAAAAAATAGAAAAATGATGAACAAGCATGCATTTTTTAATTAAACACACCGATAGATGTCAATAGAATATAAAACGCCTTTAATAGTTTAAATTTATGATAAAATTATAACAATTTAATTATCGGCATCACTATCATTCTTTAATGGATCTTATAATATTTCGTCTGATTCCGATAGAAGTTATACCTCATTTTCAGAAAGAAATTGATCATCTTCAATTTCTATTTTGTCACCATTTGAGTCACATAAATTTTTTGTATCTTCATCTACATTCAAAGGCTCAATATTATTTATGTCATCTTTCTGGAATGCCGGTGCAATTTCTATGTTTGCACTTCTTTGTTGCGATGATGATACTTCAAATTTTGATCGCGCTTTGATCTTGCAAATCACCCACCAATCTCTCTTTTCACGAGATAAACTCGGATATGTACAATAATATACTTGAGCGGCTTGAACTGCCATAATAAATGGCTCATTTTGATTATATCTGTGTTTATGGTTAACATCCACTAGCTTATAATCCGAATGAATCTTTGTGCCCACATTTGGTGTATAACAAACCACTCACACCTAAATAATATTATGATGTTATTTTTGAGTCCAGGATACTTCCAACTCAATAACGTTTTTGAGTTGACCATAATATCAATCTCATCTGCACTATATCCTGCGCCTTTAATGCATACACCACTATTCATTATTATTTTAGAAGAACCATGCCCAAATGTGTGAAATTTATATTCATTAACAAAATAGACAGGATAGGTTGTCATATATTGAAACGTACCTTTTCTTAGATTCTGAATAAAAATATTTCAATCTCTATTTGAAGGAATAATTACATGTGACATTAATTAAAAAAATTGATATTAACAAATAAAAGATAAAAATAAATTAAATAATTCAAAATTTAAAACTTATTAATTCTCACATAATTTTTGAACCAATTTGCAAATTTAGTTTCTAGCATATAATTGACATCGTTGTAGGAAATTGATGGTTGCCTATATTTTAACTGCTCACCATAAATACTGCACAAATATAAAAAGAGAAAAAAATGTATAACAATTTTTAATAATTCCTATTAAAGATACAATTAAACTATGACTTAACCTGCAACCATTTTGTGTATACATACTCAATGTATGGTGCAACCTTTTCACAATTAAGTAAAACATAGCTCCTGGTTGATTTGTACTCTTCATCTGTCATACATCATTTCATTGCTCTTCCAAATGCTCTTCCATGGTGCTTGAAGATAGGTAGTTTGTCCACATAATCATCTTCTACTATCACATGACCAAAATAATTCGATGGCACATTTCTATTCTTTGTATTTACTTGATCATCAAAATAATAAGAACAAAATGATGATGCTACTTCTACTAAAAATACATTGCAAATTGAACCTTCAATTTTTGCCTTGTTTCTAACATTCAATTCCAACTTACGAAGTTTCCTACTACCACAATGTTAGGTTTCAATTTGATTAAATTACAATATTACTTAAAGTACAAAATAATAAAAGATAGCAAATTATATGTATTTGCCTCTCTAAAGGATACATCCACCTAAATTGCACTGGCCCCGCAATCCTTACTTCATATGCCAAATGGACCAGCAAATGCTCCATTGAGTCAAAAAAACTTGGTGGGAATATCCGTTCTAGCTTACAAATAATAAGTGGAATGTCATTCTCCAGCCTCACCATGTCATCTATTTTAATTGTGGTTGTAGTTAGTTATTTAAAAAACAAACTTAGTCCTGTAAGGACCTTTCAAACACTTTGTGGAAGTAATCCACGGAATTCAATTGGTATTAATCTCTGCATAAATACATGACAGTCATAACTTTTCATTCCAAATAACTTAAGATTCTTCATATCCACGCATCTAGCCATATTTGACACATATCCATCATAAAATTTCAAATTTTTAACTCATTCAAACAATATTTGTCTTGCATTCTTATCAAGTGTGTAGCAAGCTTTAGAGAATTTTCCTGTTTGCTAATTCAGTTTCAATTGAAGCTGCTGACAGTAATCATTCAGATCTTGTCTTGATTTTAAAGTATCTTTTGTTTTTCCATCTACATTATGGACAACATTGAAAACATTGGCAAAAACATTTTTTTCAAAATGCATTACATCTAAGTTATGATGATTTAAATTGGACTTCCAATAGGGCAAGTCCCAAAATATAATACATTTTTTCCCGCCAAATAATTTGCCTATTGGTCCATTACTTCCAGTAGCATCCTTTTCAGTTACCTTCTTCAAACCCAAACTATGAATTTCTGTAATAATATCATCTCCTGAACGAACAGCTAGTGCAACTATCATCACATTTTTATTTCTTCAAAATGTTGTTCTATTTCTTCGAAATGGATGATTTGTAGGTAGAAACTTACGATGGTTATCAAACAATGACTGTTTACCACTAAATTTGAGGGTAAATGCATCAGAATTTGTCATGCAATATGGGCATGCGAATCGTCATGCAGTACTCTAGCTAGACAACATTAAATATGTAGGAAAGTCACTTACCGTCCACATTAGGGCTGCCTGGATAATGAAATTTTGCTTCTATGAGATATCATATGTTTTCACGCCAACATTTCATAAATGATTTAACTCTGGAATAAGAGGCTGTAAGAAAATATCCAGCATGTCTTTCAGATTTTTTGGCCTTGGAACAAATATTGACAAAAACATATATTGCTCTTTCATACACAACCACAAAGACAGGTTATAAGGCGTCATTATCACTGGCCATGTTGAATACTATTGTCCAAATTACTCAAATGGCTGAAATCCATCAGTGCAGAGACCCAATCTCACATTTCAACTTTCTTCTGCAAAATCTTGATGTATATAATTAAAATGCTTCCAAATAGGTGAATCTGATGGATGATGCATTATAGCTTCTTCAATCTCATGCTCATAATGCCACCTCATATCATTTGATGTAGCATTTGATGCATATTGTCTGTGTAATCGAGAAATTAATAGAAAGTAATACATCTTCTTAAAGACAACCTTCAATTTTTTTCATGTTTATACAGCACGAGGTGCCTTCCTAAATCGAAGATGGTCACAAAACTTATATCTAATTAAATCACTATCACCGCCCCAATATAACATGTATCCATTTAAACAACAATCAATTTTTTTCACTGGCAAACTCATTCCTCGTAGTAACTTCTTACTGTTGTAAAAGTTGTTAGTGATCTAATTATTATCTGCAATAATCTCCTTCATCAGTTTTGTCACCTGATCAAATAATTTCTCAGACATATGATTTTCTGACTTAATGCTCATTAGTCGAGCCACAAGTGACAATTGAGAATGTGTTTTACAACCAGGCCACAACTCTTTATCTTTAGCTTTAAGCATTTCATAAAATTTTTGAGCTTCAGGATTAGGTAGTTCATCCATTTAATCCATATTGAAGTTAGGACCAGGAGCTTCCATGATCATTCTATGGTATGTGTTTGATGATTTCTCACCACAAGCAAAAGATTCAATACCCTAATTTTGGTCAATATTCAAAGCCTTTGTACTTTCCCCATGATAAATCTAAACAAAATAATTTGGCACAAAACTATATTTTCCCAAATGATATCTATTAGTGTTTGCATCATGTAAAGAGATATTCTAACACTTTCGATGATTACATAGACACTTAATTTTTTTTCTATCATTCAATCTCGATTGACTACATGCAAAAGTGATGAAAGTTTCAAGCCCAATCAAAAAATGTTTATTCAAAAATTTATTAATAACCCTTTTGTACATCCACTGATGATCTGAGCTCATTTTGCCCTGTTTTATTTACACCCAAAATAAAGCCCAATCTTTAATATAAAGAAAACATTCTATTACTTCACAATATACAAAGAATAAAATAAAATTACTTACAGATAAATATTTAAAATTTAAATATCATGAATATAAAGGCAAGCTGTTTGGACAATCTATATTAATAGATAACATAATTTTAGCACGATAAAGATTAAAAGATATTACATTTATACTAGATAAAGGGTGAAATGTACAATAATGCATAAGAAATGAAAGCAAAAAAATACATTTAATGTTAGAAGGAGGAGATGGAGAGAGAGAGAGAGAGATAAGGTGGAGATAGTGTGGGGCAGAGAAATCAGGAAACGAGGGGAGGGAGAGTGAGAGAGAGGGAGAGAAAAGGAGGAAGAGAGAGTGGGAGAGAAAAGGTGAAAGGGAGAGAGGGATAGAGAGAGGGAGAGAGATAGAGGGGGGGTGGAGAGAGAGAGAACAAGCAATAAGAAGAGCTAGAAAAAAATAACACGAGGGAGTGTGTGATGCATAAAGAAAAAGAGGAAGAGAAAGACAGAAAGAATTATAGAGGGAGAGAGAGACACATAGAGAGTGCATTGTTAGAATGAAGAATTATAAAAAAAAATAAAAGTTCATCAGTACAAACCTATCAACTATTATATTTTTTGTTATACATAAGTTCATATTTAAGCCTAAGGCCCAAGGGCTGGGATTAGGTAAGAGTACGACCCTTATTTGTATTATACCATATATGAGCCTGATCAACGGACACTCTCATGCTATGTGCTTACATATTGTTGATATTATATCTTTATCCATTTTTTTTTCAAGTTGGTGCAACAAAATAGTATTATCAAATATATAATTATATGTTAGGATACATATAGTAAATGTAGTTATAAATAGTTACATTTAGTTTAACAAATAATTATATATAGATATATGCATACAAGTAGTTATAAGTAAATATAAATAAATGTATACAAAGTTATAAACAATTATATAGATTTACATATATGCATACATATATGTTTACATTAATAAAAATAATGTTATATTTATTTATATAGAGTTTTTATAGTTATACAAATATTTATATATAGTTATACACATTTAGTTAAACATTATGTTGTATGCGTTTATACATATAATTATAAATATAGTTACATGTGGTTATACATATTGTTACACGTATAGTTAAACTTATATTTATAAATGTATGTATATATATTTTTTTATATATTTCATATATTTATATATATAGTTATATATAAATATTAAAACTAATAAAAAATTAAAAAAATTAAATAATTAAATATTGGCAAGGGAAATTCTGTCACTATGTTTGGGATTTAATTAGCTAGTGAAGTTTAGTAACTAAATCCAACACTGTATTTCGGATTTAATTAGCTAGAGAAGTTCTCTCGATAAATCTATCAATATATTCCAGCTTTTATTAGATAGGGAAGTTATGTGACTAAAATCAACCACTATTTTAGGAATTAATTGGCTAATAAGTTTTGTCGCTAAAATCCATCACTATATTAAATATGTAATTAGCAAGGGAAATTCTGTCGCTAAATCCGTAGCTATGTACCGTAAGTAAATAGATAGGGAATTCCATCACTGAAATACGTCGCTATGTTCATGATATAATTAGCTAGGAAAATTCCATCGCTAAATTCCATATATTATTAGCTAGAAAAATTGTCGCTAAATCGGTAGCTAAATTCCACATTTTATTAGCTAGAAAAATTCCATAACTAAATCCGTTGCTAAATTCCTCACTTTTCTTGAGCGGAATTTACAAAAAAACTCTATCACTAATACATCACTAATCAGTTGCTAAATTCGTCACTTTTCTTGAGCAGAATTTACGAAAATATTCTGTCGCTAATCCATTGCTAATCCATTGCTAAATTCCACGCTTTTTGATGTGAAATTTAAGAAAATATTACATCGCTAATCCGTCAATAATCCATTATTAAATTCTCCAATTTTTTTTATAATGCGGAATTTATGAAATTATTCCGTCGCTAATCTGTCGCTAATTAATTGCAAATTTTCATTTCAATGAAAAAATATAAATCACCTGCTATTCCCTAGCGTATCCCTCACAATTTAGATAGTGAATGATCGCTACTAAAAACTCCCTAGCTAAATGAATATTTTCTTGTAGTATAAGAAGAATAAGAAGAAAAAAAATTGAGAACACTACAACAAAAAACATATTCAAAGACGCTTAAAAAGCGTCATTAATGATATTTCATGTCACTTATCGAAAGTGTCATCCACTAGTCTGTCATAATAAGTATTTTCCTATAATGTCTTATTAGAAGTGTCGTTGAAAAAAACCTTGATGCTAAAAAAATTGTCATTGTTTATTATACCAATCTACCTTGAAACTCAGAGAAATGTCATTATTTGTTATATCAATCTTAAATTATTTGAATACAACGACACTTAGTAAAAGTGTCAAGGAAGATAATTATTTAATTAAATATCAATTTAATAATTGTTGTAAATATATGTTCACCTGTTATTGTAATACTACATGCACATAATAAAAACTTACGTTCCAATCCATACCAAGATTTTAGATTTTAATTACAATGGGGAACTTGTACTTCTTGTATTTCATAAACAAGAAAAAATATCACAATTTCAACATTCATTTCTTTAATTCAATTCAAATTTTCTTTTATATGCAACCCAATTGTGCCTTATCTCAAAGAAACTGTTTCATGCTAGCTTGGCTAAGTTGAAAGTTAATTTCCAAAAAAGGAAACCTACATACAAAAAGATGAACTATAATCAATTGCACTTCCAGAAAAAAAATATTATAGAGCATTGGAAAATAAAAATGAAGGAATGATAACAACATATCATGAAAATAATTTATATAACAATTGACATATATGATTAAAAAAATTTTAACAACAACAAAAACAAAGTTAGTAGTAATAGGTAAAATATAAAGCAAGAGATTTATCAATTATAGCATAAAATTTGATCAATTATGTTAAAATACAAAACAATAATAGTCATTAAAAACATATATGTGTGTCGTGAGTTGAAAGATCTCACAAACTACTTGAAGAAACACTACAAAAACCAATTAAATTTAATAAAATGAAAAGTTAAATTACAACCCATCTTCTCAATACTTTAAAAAAACTCGATTAGGTGCTATGTAATGTAATTTCAAGTTCTATTGATTACACATATATAGTAATCCATCAACTTATAGTTTTAGATTAATTAATAAAATAAAAGGCTATGTAAAAAAAAAATTGTGCATTGAAAAAATCATTGTGTTTTATAAGGGTGACAATGTAATTTACAATGTTGTGGTAAAGTATTGATGCCAAAAGTCGAAATATCCATTTTTCCATATCCAATCAACAAAAAAAACTATAGTTGACAACGAAAACAAAAGATAATATGATAACAATAAATTTCCAATTGCATATTCCATTTTAAAATATTTAATAAAAAAAAGAAATAATAAACTTGATATCATTATGAAAAATACTTTTATTATCACAATAGTTCATGAACCATTCCAAAGTTGGAAGATCTTCTAACTTCACCAAAAAAAAAGTTTCCCTTTAGACACCTATGAATCATGCATACAATATACTAACTTAATTCAACTATTGGAAATTAAAGAAATATCATGAATGTGGAAAGAAATTACTAAAATGTTTTCAAATGATAATGTCAAACAATTTACCTTCAATCATAGTTTGGTGTCCCCAATGCTTTTCAAACCAAGGAAAGTATTAATTGAGTCACCAACATCACCCATTCAGATCGTACTTCATCCAACTCATCTTTGTTGTATGATTTTATCCCATTAAACTATTGAAAAGTAAAGTAATAGTTTCATCAATTACATTGGAAAATAAAATAAACATTGATATATTGAGAACCAACAAATCAACACATACCTTTGTTGTAAGACATCCTTGATCGAGAATTATATCTCTCATATATCTCATCACATAGTATCCACATTCAACACTACTGGTTGTCTCGGGCACTAAATGGATAAAAAAAATTATATGGAGTTACTTGCAAGTCATATTGTACTAAGTTTAAAATTAAGAAGAAGATATTAAATATTTTATTAGTCAGTTTATATGAGTTATTTACCCCTAATACAACCCAATTAGGCTCTCTTTTTGATGATTTATGTTTTTTAAGTGGATGAATTCTTAGAGCCCTGCATGAAGAAAATAAATTTTTGTTACCAACTATGCTTCATTCTATAATATTAAGGGAAAAACTTACATATTAACAATGTCTTTGAGATCATCTGAAGGTTGATGATGCAAGGAATCAAGGTAATAGGCGATCAAAGTCCTTATGTCAAGTACCACCAAAACCCAATGACAACTACAAAATTAACATTAGTGTAACTACATATCAATTATAATTTGATAAATATACATACTTATAAGCTTACTTATGTTTAATAACTTACCTTGGGTTATATGGAATAAAAACAAAATCAGCATTATTTGTATTTATCAACTGATTAGCTATAACTCTTGACCTATTTTTCTCGCTTGCTTCTCCCATTCCAGCTTTGGAAACCAAGGTCGGATTTATAAA
This sequence comes from Sapria himalayana, assembly GCA_029783825.1. Lineage (NCBI taxonomy): Eukaryota > Viridiplantae > Streptophyta > Magnoliopsida > Malpighiales > Rafflesiaceae > Sapria > Sapria himalayana. The sequence goes on along the minus strand of JAREIK010001651.1, from coordinate 151,317 downwards.
AAAAATCGCTCTACCTCTTTAGCATCAACCATCTTTTTATACAAGTGCCTAATTTAATTTCACACAATATTTACAAGTTTAAATATTTTAATGTAACTGAAATTAATTACAATTCTAATTATGAAAAATTAAAGCATAAATAAGATAGTTAAAATATATGAAAAACATATTAAATGTTTCTCTTACCATATATAGAACATAAGACAATTAGATGACACATCTGTTGATGAAATTATGATATCCATATCTTCTTTCATGAGGAAGGTCTTAAAAGACACTCCAAAAACATCCTCTATGATTTCTACTACATGTACCTTCTCATCCTTTAACAACAGCCCAACAAATGTAGCAAAGTTCTTGATATCTACAGGGTTCTCATCCTTAAAACTCAATGTTCTCTCTTTATTCCTCTGTTTCTTAAATTTCTTTGAATCCTATCAAACATAACATATCATTGGATATATAAGAAGTGTCCTAAATAAAATAGTTTTTTTATTTGTAACAAAAAATTTTTTATTTAAAAAAAAACACATACCTGGATGAGATGAGTAGTAAGAATGACTAACCTGTAAAATGAAGTTAGCACAACATTCAAGTACCATTGTTCCAGCTATAACTACATTTTCTTTTACCCCTATGGCCAATTGATAATTCCTAACCTATAAAATGAAACAATATTGTTTAGTTATATGCAATCATCTAAAGTTGATAATTTCCAAGTATAAACGAATTAGTTAGACGAAATTGAGTTATCATAACTTAATGAGCTTATTAATATAATTTATTATACAAACATATATTGTAACTTTACTTCTATATAAAAATTAATCAACTAGGTAAGTGGATATGAAAATTATGAGTTTGTGTTAACATATTTTTATTATAGAACATAATATTAATTACAACTTACCTTGTTTGCTTTTAGCATTGGTGGAGTGTGGTCATCTACTCGATGTTTTGGTTGCTCACACTTTCAGGAAGGACAATATATTTTTGGAGCATGTTAGAGCTACCAACATTAGATTGAGGTGCGGTGGGTACCATCTGAGAGAGTTGGAATAAAAATTTTGCCTCAAACTTTGATTGTCGCTCTTGGGATTCTTTCATAAATTCTCGCAAAGCACGATCTACCATAGAATGAAAATATTTTCGTGGTGTATAATTCTTTCCTTTAGCTCGTACTCGACCACTATATTCAGGAGTTCCCAATGCTTCGGTAAGTATGTCATTTTCATTGAAACTCAAACTACTTTCTTGTGACTGTTGCAGCATCTTATCCTGATACACAATGATGTTATAAAATTTAATGTCATATTGGTTAATATAATAAAGTTATTAACGTAAATGAAATATATATTACATAACTTTTACTTACAATCTTCTCCACTTCGGAATGACCACTTCATCATATGTGCCATCTTTTTTCTTCATTGCTTTCTTCCATAATACACTTCTGTCAATGACTTTAGTAAAGTCGGTTGCTACCAACTTTTAAAATATTAAAATATAATATAATGAGTCTCTAGTCAAATTCAACATAAAAAATGTAAATTAATATCTTTAACTTACCATCTCTTCCTCAAGACCAGCATATCCCTTCCTACTAAGATGATGATTATAAATATGCTTTTTTCTTCTTTCTTTTTCAACTTCTCTAAACTCCTACAAATCTTATTTTATATTAAGTAAAAAAATGAGTATATGACATGAAAATAATTAGAAATTTACCTGAAATCTTTGAGACAATCTTTCTTTGACATAAATTGTCCAATCTTCATCTTCAATAAAATTGTATTCAACTGGTGATTTTTAAGAAGCTCTAGTTGGCCTTTGAAAGGAATGATATACTTTGCAGTCAACATATTCTTGAATGATCTAAAGTACATGCCCATTGATTTCATAAAATTTCTTCTACTTTTACAATCCAATGTAAATGCAGCCTAGAAGTAATGAACATAGTTATTAGTTGTTAAAAAAATTTGCAAATAGAATTAGAAAAAGTTATAGATAGAAAAAAAATACTAGTTTACCTCAATGGAGTCCCACAATTTATTCTTTAATTGCTTAGGTACATGGTGCCAAGTGCTATATCTAATTGGGACCATGGTATGTGCCAATACATCTAAATAACTTGTGAGATGCACAACAGCTTGTCCGACATAAACACCATTAAAATTATACTTTACTGCAAGTTTTATTCATTTGCTCCTATTCTTAATAATCATAGTATTTCTTGTTATCCATCTACAGCTATTTCGTGTAGTTTCTTTATCTTGTTGTTCTGTATCCATACCTATCATAAAAATAATTATAATGTTTAAATAAAAGTACTAAAATATCTAACGAAAATTTAAAGAATAAAAAATTAACTAATTAAAGGCATTGCCTAATTAGCTGCTTTGCATAAAAAATAATACTGTCAATGTTTTGAATAATGTCAACCTGACATTAACTAAAATTGAAAGCATAACAATCATCTAATAATAAAGACAAATAAATTAACTAGTAAGCATACATTTACACTACAAAAAACTATAGTAGCATATCAATTCACAATACCATAACAAAGCTACAATTTGGTTAAATATATGATTTGTTCTCAACCCAAATTCCCTCAAAATCATCTCGAATACAAATTTGATCAGAGTCATCCATTGCATCAAATAATTCAACTTGTAGCAAAAAAGATATGACGGAATTGTGTTCAATAGAAATGTCCATAGGATCATCATCATTTGCTCTTTCTGTGAAGTCTTGTTGAGGAGTTGACAAAACAATTGACCATCTTGGATTAAGCTCATCTTGTACATAGAAGACTTTAATAGCTTGGGAGGCTAATATGAACGGATCTGACTTATGAGCCACTCTGCTAAAGTCAACTAAGGTAAACCCAAAATCATTAACCCTAATTCCATTCTTATTATCAACCCAATCACACTTGAAGACTATAATTCTGAACATAGTATAATCAAGGTCCCAAATCTCAGTAATAACTACATAGAAACAAAGTTCCCCCAAAATAGAATTTTTATCCTTAGCACTAGCAATTTGCATGGTCGTTGCTGCAATACTAACTCCACTATTTTGGGTAATTAGTAAATCATCACGCTCATTGGTATTATATTGACACCCATTGATGAGATAACCATTATACTTCATCACATAATGGCTTGTACCATCAGCTATCCATTTAAGGGTTTCAAATACATGTTCATTATTTCCAATTGCAACTTCAACCTATAGAAATAAGTTCCAGTACTCATTTATATATTAACCATTAATGTAAAAGATATGTAAAATTTAAGAAACCATTGTAGTACCTTTTGTCGTAACCAAAAGATAAAAGTACGAGCATGCTCATCCTGTAACCACTTTTGACTTTTGATTGACGTGGATGTTTCACTTTCAGCCATTACATGTGCTTTCTATGAAGTCAAGTATAATAATTAAATAATTAGAGTAATATATTATATGTACAACAAATAAAGAAACAAAAAGTTAGTGGTGCTTACTCGATATAAGGTTGGACAATTGGGGTATTTTCCAACACATAATGATGTGCTTGTGACCATAAATTTGAATCGGCCTTCATAGTAAGACCTCCAAATATTGGTGCCCCGACTTTTTGATCAATGTTTGAACTACTAGGAATTTCACTTGCATCCACATTTGATAAGTACTTTGTACAAAACTCGATTCATTATTCTGCAATATAGCATTCAGCAATACAACCTTTAGGTCGAGTACGATTTCGTACATAGCCTTTTAACACTTTTATAAACCTTTCAAATGGGTACATTCACCTAAAGTAAACTAGTCCACAAAGTCTCACTTCTTTTACAAGATGCACAGTAAGATACACCATGATATCAATGAATGAAGGAAGGAAGTACTTTTCAAACAAGCATAATGTCACAACTATCTCATTTTGTAACTCATCTAATGAAGGAACATAAACGACTCTACTATAGAGAGCATTGAAAAAGAAACTCAATCTACAAATGGCATTCCTCACATGCTTGGGCAAGATAGAACGTAACAAAACCAAAAAAAAATTGTTGCATTAATGCATCGTAGTCATGGGATTTTAATCCATAACGTTTCGAGTCTTCCATTGACATGAGGTTTCGAAGGTTAGAATAATATCCATATGGAACCTTCAATTGTGAAAGTGTTTGGAAAAACACCTTCTTTTCCATTGTAGAAAGTGTATAACATGTAGGAGGGAGATATGTTCTCTTCGATTCAAACCTTGGTGCCAATTCACTCCTTAAGCCCATTTCTACAAGATCTAAGCAAGAATTAAGCCCATCCTTTGTCTTACATGCAATGTTGAGTAAGGTACCAATAATACTTTCACAAATATTTTCTCAATATGCATTACATCCAAATTATGAATAACATGAAGATATTTCCAATAGTCAAGATCAAAGAAACATTTTATTCAATAGTCAAGATCCAAATTATGGACTTCTTTTTCCAACAATTTGTATTGTTAATTCAGATTTTCCCAGATTAATCTTTTTTTCCCCCAAGAATTGCAAATTCCATTGATTTTTTTTAATATTTCCTCGCCAGTCAATATTTGTGGAGGTGACTAAAACTCTTGTTTTCCATCATATGCTTTCTTTTGTTTCCTATATGGATGGTTTCTTGGAAGAAATCATCAATGTCCAGTATAGGATTCTTTTTTTCATGCTTTAACCTACAAGAATATGTTTCTTCTCCACATATTGGACAACCATAATATCCTTTAACTTTGCAGCCTGACATGTTTCCATATGCAGGAAAATCATTGATTGTCCATAATAGAATGGCTCTTAATGTAAAGAATTCTTGTTGATATGCATCGTAAACTTGAACTCCGACCTCCCACAAGGTTATTAGATCTTCTATTAGCGGTGCTAAATAGACACCAATGTCATTGACAGGCTGTCGTGGACCTAAAATTTATAAAGATAACATCATAAATTTTTTTTTCATGCACAACCATGGAGGAAGGTTGTAAATTATCATAAGAATAGGCCAACAACTATGTTTGCTATTAAATGAACTGTGAGGATTTATGCCATCTGTAGAAATTGCAAGTCTCAAGTTTCTAGTTTCTAAGGAAAACTCAGGTCATGTGCGATCAACTTGCTTCCATGATGGTGAATCTGATGGATTATGCATTTTCCCATCAAAATTGCTTTCTTCAACATGTCATATTAGCTCTCTTGTAATTTTTGATGATTGAAACATTCTTCTAAATCTTGGAATTGGAGGAAAATACCACATTACTTTCGCATGAACTCCTTTTCTCCTCTTAGTTCTTGTGTTATTTGTCTTCCACCTCAAAGTTCCATAGGTAGGACATAAGGATGCATCTTTCAACTCCTTCTGATAAAGTACACAATCATTTGGGCATGCATGTATTTTCTCATATTCCATTCTCAAAGAATTTAATGTCTTTTTTCTTTCATACATGGACAACGACAATTCATTGTTTAAAGGCAACATATCTTCAAGTATTTGTAAAAGCTCTGAAAAACTATTATCAGATCACCCAAAACATGCTTTCAAGTTGTATAATTTGATCAAGGCAGAAAATCATGTAAAGTTTCTGCAACCAGGATATAATGGTTTTTCTACATCTTGTAGTAATCTTGCAAACAATTCAGGATCATTTTGACAATCATCATGTTCAGCTTGAACCATTTCTATTGTACTACGTTGATCATCATATTGAAGTATATCATAATGTTCTGCTCTTATGGTAGGTGGGCCACTTGGAGCTGCCTCTCCATGCTAATACCATGTATGGTAACTTTGATCAATTCCAAAGAAAAACAAATGGTCTCGAATCTTTTGAGGAGTATTGAATATCATATTACCACATTGTAAGCATGACATTTAATGGAAGTTTTATTTGCAGAATTTTGTATTGCAAATGTAACAAAACATTCAACTCCATCTTCATATTCATTCGATCTTCTATCCTTTGAGATCCATGAACGATCCATTTTTAAAGAACAAATTATTTCCAATAGTGATAACACTTCAAATGGAAGAACATATCAACATTCCAATGTTATTCGTTTAGCAACCTCTATTTTATCTGTTAAAAGAAAATTCAATAATCAATTTAATAAAATATTTATAAGCATGTCAGATATAAGATATAAGGTATGAGCATTACTATTCTAATCATGTTGACTTTGTTTACATAGATCTACCCTTATAGAATAACATACTGAATATTTATAAATTTAAACAAACCAATTATATATATATATATATATTTATTTATTTATTTATTTATTTATTTATATTTATATTATTTCCTAGGAGTAGTAAATTCAAAAAGATGTATAATCACATTACAACAAGTGTATATAAATATTAACATATATAATATCAAGTTATGTTATTTGTTTTATGCTAATATTTATAACATCATAAATTAGGGAGTGGTTTCTATCCCATATAGGAATACATAATTTCTATGTGTCAACCACCAATGTACTTAGATTCATTTTTCTAAATTGATTACATATCGCATTAATTTTAGAATATTAGCTTTTTTCGAATCATTTACAAGATTAACTCACACTTATTCTACCATAAGCTATTTCAAATATATTACTTTTATTAGGAAGACCTAAGAATCAACTTTCAACATATTGCAACATCTAAGCAGATCAAAATACTATGAAGGAAATTGAATGAAAATAATTAATTTTGATTATTTAAAGTGCACATAAGTAATTGTCCCACAAAATAAATAATAAGGCAACCAAAATTTTTATTATTATCTAACGTATCATAATAGCCTAAATGATGATGATGATTATTATGTTTACTATAGTTATATCATTATTTTAATATTTTCTTTCCCAAAAAAATGATATATATATATATATATATTCCAACCAAGGATAACTTTTTACTTATATATATTCCAACTAAGGATAACTTTTTTTACTTTCATTGGCCATGTATTTTCCTTTTAACTATATTATTTTATTTATTTCTAGCTACTTAAAAATTTTATATAATATTTACTGGACCTCCAAATCTTATTTTCCTTATTTGTGTAGCTTATTTTAACAATACTTTGCTTAATTTCTCATTTTCCATAATCAATATTCCCATGTATAAAAGGTATATAATGTATATATTCTCTTTTTGATAGTAATTTCTTTATTTGTGTAGCTTATTTTTATAAATACTTTGTTTAATTTCTCATTTCATATAATCAATATTCCCATGTATATAAGGTGCATCTTCTTGTTTTGATAATAATATCCCTCTTTTCTTTTTTTTCTTTTTGTGAGGAAGATAGTAATATTCTATTCAAACTTCTCAATGAATAGAAATCATTTAAAAAATAAAGTAAAAGTATTTAATTAGGTGAGTATTAATTTACCTATCATTTATTTCTATACAAGATAATAATATATTTTGATTTTGCTGTAATATCAAACATAAAATAAAAAAATAGGTCAGCTAGACTAATTTATAGATATGACATTACATGTCTCTAGGTCCTTAGGCTAATAGATTTTGAAATGACATGACTATAGAGCACACATCTTTAGGAATTATAGCCTCCTTTTTTCCATACTTTCATAGTCTAAAAAATAGAGGATGAGAGAACAAATAGAACAACATGTATATAAATGGCAAGAGATCAAAAAAAAAGCATGGATAATCACCTGCTCAAAGCCAACAACAAGATTTGCCCACTCTATATCCATTGTAATGAGCAAATTGAACATTGCAAGAAGAACTAGAGACTGAGGTTGAAAATGGGATATGGAAAAGATTTCATTATTACTCTTTGGCAAAATAGTAGCAACTAGCAAATGGCAAGTTGGTGGAACCTTATGCCAACACTAGCTCATATGCAGGGTAGAACAAATAGAACAAAGCCTGACACTTAGCCACTTCTAAATATGTGGCCCATAGAAAACTATATTTTTAACTTCAAGAAGAAAACTAATTTAAACTACACAAACAATAGGTCGTTCCAGTTCATTCTTAATCACTCCAAGTATGCCAAAATGAAAATCATATCTATGAACATCTCTCCTTGTGCCTCTCATTTCCTCTCCCTTGTAAGCAGATAGATATTTATTGCTTTTTTGTATAATTATCATTTACCACCTATGTGTTACTTTTGGAACTCTGCTAATCGATGATTATTATTGAGCAAATAAAAAATAATGAGAAAGAAGTAGAAGAGTAGAGGAGTCAACTGGGCTGGGCAACTCGGGCACAACATACAGCAAGGAATGGTTCAGAATCATACATGGATGTACCGTAGGGCAGCCTACTGCATGACTTATGTCATGCTAGGCTAAACTTTTTGACATGAGAAGTGCAACACAGCACAACTGCCCATTTAGAGTGGTTTTCGCCTAGCTGGTCCATGGCACGTTCCAGGCTAGCTTATACCCAACCCAAGCTAGCCTAGAATAAACCAAGCAAGCTTGGACTGAACCCAAGCTAGCATGACCCAGCCTAACCCAGCTTGGCATGACCCAGCATGACCCGGCATGACCCAATCAAAATACAAGCCAAAAGATTATGCTGAGCTGTGTATTTTTAAATTTTCGTGCTGGGGCCGAATTGTGCCGTGCCTCGTACCAGACAGAGCTGGCCCGGCCCTGGTTGACACCTCTAAGCTTGCATTATTGTTTTGTTGTGTTTGTTGATATGTCCAACACTTCTCCCCTCTAGGTTTTTAAATCAATTGGTCATATTTAACACTTAGTGCAATAAACAATTGAGTGAGCTGTATCAATTTATCTATCGTTTTTAGACAATTCACTCGAGCTCCAATTAACATTTGATCTGATATGCAGGAAAAAAATACCAAATGAAAACCGCATGAGAATAAACACTGAATTGAGTGACGGTGTCAATTCTAATGCTTGATTGTTTTCACGCCCGTTAGAAGAAGACATTTACTTAAGTTTCAGAAAATGCGTGGCCGATCCTAGAGATTACCAAAAAAAAATAAGATAACTCAACTACGGAAAAATCATCGACAAACCCAACACCAACATCACAAAATCACCATTGCTTGAAGGAAACATTACTAATTAAACTTCACAAAATAGCAACACACACACGATGCCGAAGATATGCTGCATAAGCCATGTACAATTCCACATTCCACAATTCCTAAAATAAGCCGAGTAGAAACTGATGACAATAGTAATTGACTGCATTTTCTCTCTTTCGATCCCAATTCACATTCCTTTTTAGCTTTTTATTTAGTATTGCCAAGCTAAAAATATTTTCCATATAACAAGGGTAGCCATTAAGCATCATGAATTTTGATAACATATTTACTATATTAATAATAAAAGGCATCGAGGACCTGTAATGCAACGCATAAGAATCTTTTCACTGAGATCATGTGCGAGAAAACATCAACCCAGAAGACTAAGGATATAAATAAGCAAAGGGAATTCCATTAATGAAGAAATGGAAAATGAAGCCATAAAGAAGCAGGCAGAGACTCTTCCACTCAACTCTTCCAGTTTGTTGCTAGTGCCATTTTAAAATCTATTACTTATTTTACATATAAAAAATACAAAACTAATTAGTTCTAAATCAATAAATTCAAAATTAATATTTTCATATCCATGACACTTATAAAAGTGACAAGGTTTTTAATTTTCAGCCCCTTATTCCTTGACATTTTTTAAGGAGGCAAGAAATTTTCTAACCTATTAGTCCAAACAATGACACTTCTAGTAAGTGCCATAAAAATAGAGAACATGTTCCAAATAATGATGTTTTTAGAAAAATGTCATGACATGTCTAATTACAAATAGAATAATGATATTTTTTGAAAACGTCAAGGAACAAAACGTCATAAAATTGAAGTTTTGTTGTAGTGGAAAAAGAAGAATAAGAAGAATAAGAAAAAAGAAGAAAAAAAAGAAAAAAAAGAAAAAGAAGAAAAAGAAGAAAAAGAAGAAAAAAGAAGAATAAAGAAAATAAAAAGAATAAAAAAAAGAATGAGAAGAATATGAAGAATAATAAGAATAAGAAGAATATGAAGAAAAAGAAGAATAAAAAGAATAAGAAGTATAAGAAGATTATGAAAAATAGGAAGAATAAAATGAATAAATAAAATAATAAGATGAAGATGTAAAAGAAGAATAGGAATAATAATTAGAATAAGAAGAATAAGATGAATAAAAAGAATAAGAAGAATAAGAAGAAAAAAAAGAATAAGAAGAATAAGAAGAAAAAGAAGAATAAAAAGAATAAGAAGAATAATAAGAAAAACAATAATAAGAAGAATAAAAACAATAAAAAAAATAAGAAGAAGAATAATAAGAATAAGAAGAATAAGAAAAATAAAAAGAATAAGAAGAATAAAAAAAATAATAAGAATAATAAGAAGAATATGTAGAATAAAAATAATAATAAGAATAAGATGGATAAGAAGAATACAAAGAATAAGAAGAATAAGAAGTATAAGAAGAATAAGAAGTATAAGAAGAATAAGAAGTATAATAAGAATAAGAAGTATAAGAAGTTTAAAAAGAATAAGATGAATAAGACGAATAAGAAGAATAAGAACAAAAAGAAGAATAAGAACAATATGAAGGAAAATAAGAATAAAAAGAATATTAAAAATAAGAAAAATAGAAGAATAAGAAGAAATATAAGAATAATAAGAAAAAGAAAATAGAAGAATAAGAAGAAATATAAGAATATTAAGAATAAGAAGAATAAGATAAATAAGAAGAATAAGAAGAAATAGAAGATTAAGATTAATAAGAAGAATAATAAGAATAAAAAGAATAAAAAGAATAACAAAAATAATAAGAATAAAAAGAAAAAGAAGATTAAAAAAGAATAAGAAGAATAAAATGAATAAGAAGAATAAGAAGAATAATAAGAATAAGAAGAATAAGAAGAATAAGAAGAATAATAAGATTAAGAAGAATAAAAAAAATAAGAATAAAAAGAATAATAAAAAGAATAAAAAGAATAAGAATAAAAAGTAAAATAAAAAGAATAAAAAGAATAAGAATAAAAAGTAAATAAGAAGAATAAGAAGAAAAATTAGAATAATAAGAATAAGAAGAATAAGAAGAATAAGAAGGATAAAAAGGATAAGATGGATATGAAAAATAAAAAGAATAAGAAGGATGAGATGAATAGGAAGAATAAGAAGAATAAGAAGAATAATAAGAATAAAAATAATATTAAGAATAAGAAAAATAAGAAGTATATAAAGAATAAGAAGAATAGAAGAATAAGAAAAATAAGAAGAATAAAAAGAATAAGAAGAATAAGAAAAATAAGAACAATAAAAATAATAAGAACAATAATAAAAATTAAAATAATAAGAAAATTAATAAAAATAAGAAGATTAAGAAGAATAATAAGAATAACAAGAATAACACGAAAAAGAAGAATATAAATAATAAAAGGAATAAAAAGAAAATGAAGAGTAAAAATGAATTAAAAGAATAAAAAAATAAGAATAATAAAAAGAATAAGAAGAATAAGAAGAATAAGAAGAATAAGAAGTATAAGAAGAATTAGAAGAATAAGAAGAATAATAAGAATAATAAGAATAATAAGAATAATATGAATAATATGAATAATATGAATAATATGAATAAGAAGAAAAAGAAGAATAAGATGAATATAAATAATTAAAAGAATAAGAAGAATAGGAAGAATAAGAAGAATTAGAAAATTAATTAGAATAAGAAAAATAAGAAGATTAAGAAGAATAGGAATAATAAAAAGAATCATAAGAATATGAAGAATAAAAAGAATAAAAAGAATACGACGAATAAAAAAAATAAAAAGAATAAGAAAAATATGAAGAATCAGAAGAATCAGAAAAAGTTAAAGAATATGAAGAATAATAATAATATGAAGAATAATAAGAATAAGAATAATATGAATAATAACAAGAATAAGAAGAATAAATAGAAGAAAAATAAAAGAGTAAGTAGAATAAAAAAATAAAAATAAAAATAAAATAATAATAATAATAATAATAATAATAAAAATAATAAAAAAAATAATAATAATAATAATTAGAAGAATAAGAAGATTATGAAGAATAATAAAAATAAGAAGTATAAGAATTATAAGAAGAAAAGATAAATAGAAGAATAAAAATAATAAAAAGAATAAGAAGAATAAGAAGAATAAGAATAATAAAAAAGTATAAGAAGAATAAGAATAATAAGAAGAATAAAAAGAATAAAAAGCATGAGAAAATAAGAATAATAAGAATAATAAAAAGCATAAGAAAAATAAGAATAATAAGAAGAATAATAAGAATAAGAATAATAAGAATAAGAAGAATAAGAAAAATAATAATAATTATAAGAATAAGATGAATAATAAGAATAAGAAATGAATTGAAAAATAATAAGAAATAGAAGAATATGATGAATAAGAATACTAAAAAAAATAAGAAGAATAAAAAGACTAAAAAGAATAATAATAATTAGAAGAATAAAAAGAATACCAAGAGTAAGTAGAATAAAAATAAAAATAATAATTAGAAGAATATGAAGAATAAAACAAATAAGAAGTATAAGAATTATACGAAGAATACAAAAAAATAATAATAAAAATAATAAAAAGAATAAAAAGAATAAGAATAATAAAAAAGTATTAGAAGAATAAGATTAATAAGAAGAAAAAGAAGAATAAGAATAATAAAAATTATTAGAAGAATAAGACTAATAAGAAGAATAAGAATAAGATGAATAATAAGAATAAGAAATGAATTGGAAAATAATATGAAATAGAAGAATACGATAGATAAGAATAATAAAAATAATAAGAATAATAAAAAGAATATGAAGAATAAATAGAATACAAAATACAAAGAATAAGAAGAATAAGAAGAAAAAAAAGAATAAGAAGATTAATTAGAATTAAAATAATAAAAAGAATAAGAAGAATAATTAGAAAAAGAAGATTAAGAAGAATAGGAAGTATACGAATAATAAGAATAATAAGAAGAATAATAAGAATAAGAAGAATAAGAAGAATAAAAAGAATAAAAATAATATGAAGAATAAGAAGAATAAGAAGAATTAAAAGAATTTGAAGATTAAGAAGAATAAGAAGAATTAAAAGAATTTGAAGATTAATAATAATTTGAAGAATAAGAATAATAAGGAGAATAAGAAGAATAAATAGAATAAGAAGAATAAAAAAAATAAGAAGAGTACTTAGAATAAGAAATACAAGTAATAATTATAAGAATAAGAATAATAAGAATAATAATAAGAATAAGAACAATAAAAAATATTACATATAATAAGAAGAATCGGAAGAATAAACAGAATAAGAAGAAGAATTAAATGAATAAGAAGAATTAGAAAAATATGAAAAATAAAAAAGAGTAACAATAATAAGAATAATAAGAAGAGTAAGAATAATATAAAGAATAATAAGAAAAGAAAAAGAAGAAAAAGAAGAATAAAAAGAAGAAGAATATGAAGTTAAGAAAAATATGAAGTATAAGAAGAATAAGAAGGAAAGGAAGAATAGGAAGAATAAGAAAAATAATAAGAATAAGAAGGATAAGAAGAATATGGAGAATTAAAATAATAAGAAAAATAAGAAGAATAATAAGAATAGGAAGAATAAGAAGAAATGTAGAATAAAAAGAATTTGAAGAATAATAATAATCTGAAGAATAAGAATAATAAGGAGAATAAGAAGAATAAGAAGAATAAATAGAATAAGAAGAATAAAATAAAAAATAAGAGTAAGTAGAATAAGAATAAAAGTAATAATAAGAAGAATAAGAATAATAATAATAATAATAACAATTAGAATAATAATAAGAATAAGAAGAATAAAAAAGATTGGGTATAATAAGAAGAATAAGAAGAATAAATAGAATATAAAGAATAATAAGAAGAATAAATAGAATAAATAGAATTAGAAGAATAAGAATAATAAAAAAGAATAACATAATAAGAAGAATAAGAAGAGCAACAATAATAAGAAGAGTAATAAGAATAAGAAGAATAATTAGAATAAGAAGAATAGGAAGAATAAGAAGAATAAGAAGAATTAAAAGAATAAGAAGAAAAAAAAGAATAATATGAGTAAGTAGAATAAGAATAAGAAGAATAATAATAATATTAAGAAGAATAAGGATAAAAATAAGAATAAGAAGAATATTAAGAATAAATAGAATATGAAGAAAAATAAAAATAAGTATATAAAAAGAATAAGAAGAAAAGAAGAAAGAGAATAATAAGAAGAATAAGAATAATAAGGAGAATAAGAAGGATATGAAGAAAAAAAAGAATAAAATAATAGGAAGAATATGAAGGATATGAAGAATAAGAAAAATAAAATAATAGGAAGAATAAGAAGGATATGAAGAATAATAAGATTAAAAAGAATATTAAGAATAAAAAGTATATAAAGAATAAGAATAATAGAAGAATAAGAAAAATAAGAAGAATAAAAAGAATAAAAAGAATAAGAATAATAAGAAGAATAAGAATATTAAGAATAATAATAATAATAATAGTATGAACAATAAATAGAATAAGAAGAATAAGAAGAATAATAAAAATAAGAAGATTAAGAAGAATAATAAGAATTACAAGAATAACATGAAAAAGAATATTATCAATTATAAGAGAAATAAGAAGAAAATAAATAATAATAAGAATAAGAAGAATAACAAGAATATGAAAAATAAGAACAATAAGATGAATAAGAATAATAAGAAGAATAAGAAGAATAATAGAAATATAAAGAATAAGAAGAATAAGAAGAATATAATTAAGAAAAAGAATATGAAGAATATGAAGAATATGAAGAATATGAAGAATAAGAAGAAATAGAAGAATTAGAAAAATAATTAGAATAAGAAAAATAAGAAGATTAAGAAGAATAGAAATAATAAGAAGAATAAGAAGAATGATAAGAATATGAAGAATACAAAGAATAAAAAGAATACGAAGAATACGAAGAATACGAAGAATAAGAAGAATAATAAGAATAATAAGAATATGAAGAATAAGAAGAATTAGAAAAATTAAAAGAATATGAAGAACAATAATAATACGAAGAATAAAAAGAATAAGATGAGTAAGAATAATAAGAAAAATAAAAAGAATAAAAAGAATAAGAAGATTAAGTTGAATAATAATAATAATAATAATAATAATAATAATAATAATAATTAGAACAAAAATTATAATAAGAATAATGAAGAATAAGAAAATAAGGAGTATAAGAATTATAAGAAGAAAAGAAAAAAACAAGAATAAGAAAAATAAAAGAATAAGAAGAATAAGAAGAATAAGAAGAATAAGAATAATAAAAAAGTTTAAGAAAAATAAGAAGAATAACAATAATAAGCAGAATAAAAAGAATAAAAATAATAACAAGAATACGAAGAATAAGAATAATAAGAAAAATAAGAAGAATAAGAAGAATAATAAGAATTATAAGAATAAGATGAATAATAATAAAAAAAAGAAATTTAAAAATAATAAGAAATAGAACAATATGATGAATAAGAATAATAAAAATAATAAGAAAAATAAAAAGAATAAGAACAATAAAAAGAATAAGTAGAATAAGAAGAATAAAAAGAATAAGAAGAATAATATGATTAATTAGAATTAAAATAATAAAAAGAATAAGAATAAGAATAATAAAAATATTAAGAAGAATAGGAAGTATAATAACAATAAGAAGAATAAGGAGATTAAGTAGAATAAGGAGAATAAGTAGAATAAGAAGAATAACAAGAATAAGAAAATGGAGCCAATTAGCTTCCTCTTCATCAAAAAGTCCTTCTCCTATAATATTAATGAACCGGTGATCTTGTATCCAAAATTTGATGCGAAAAAAGGAACCCCGGCGATAATTTTTTCAAATGAGGAGATGAACAAGCTTGCTGCCCCATTCAAACACACCCTCATTGCTAAATTCTCACACAGAAGGCCCGATTACAATGACATATGATTTTGTTGCTTCCTTAAAGTTGCGCGAAAGGGTCAAGGTAGCCAACTACGACGGTAAGCACTCGTTCCTACAATTCAGAGATGAGGATGACTTCCTCAGAGTTTGGCTTAGAGGAACGTGGAGCATAGTGGGCTATCCAATGCGGGTCTTCAAGTGGATGCCAAAATTTTCACCATTGGAGGAATCCTCTCTCACACCGGTATGGTTCTCATTACCCAAACTCTCCATTCATCTGTTTAATAAGCAATCTCTCTACTCGATTGCTTGCTGTTTGGGAACTCAGTTGCTACTGGATGAAGCCATGGCCTTGATGATGAGGCCAAGCATGGCTAGAATATGCGTGGAAACTCACCTCAAGTCTCCCCCTCCGAAGAGGGTGTGGATAGGCACTGATCTTGCAAATGGCTTCTAGTAGGAAACTACCCCAGAAGCCATGCCATTTTACTGTCTAAGTTGCCTTAAACTAGGGCATGGGCATGATGACTGCATGTTGGGGAAATGGAGTAAAGAAAATAGGAAGGAAAAAGAAGTATGGGTGAGGAGTAGAGGGGAGAACACATGTGATGAGGTACAGAAACAGAGCTTAGAACAAGGAATAGAGGAGAAGGATTCCCTAGAAATAGGAGAGAAGGAGGATAATGAAGCAGAGTGGAACCTAAAGGCAGAGGGGCGGGAACACACGGGCAGAAATATAAGAAAGAAAGAGAAAGAAGGAGAGGTTGAAAAGATGCAGTGAGAAGGGGGGGCAGAAGAGAGTGAAGAGGGAGTAGAAATGAGGGAAAAGGGGGGGTGAGATGAGACAGAGAAAAGTCATATGAAGGAAGGAGAGAGAAGAGATTAGAAGGTGGCTTGAAGAGGAGAAGTGTGTCATTGGGGTAGAAAAAGGGGGAAAAGAAAACATGATAAATCTTAGAAAGAAGAGGATGGAAGTTAGAGGAGAAGCAGAGTTAGAAGAGAATTTCAAGCCTGTTATTTGGGAGGAGGACGATTTACTTTTGGAAGAAGAGTCGGAGGCGAAAAGTTGGCCTTGCATTAATAATAAAAAAGAGGTAAGTAATCTGAATTATAATTTTTGTTATGAGGATTTAATATCTTCAAAGCAGGAAATGCACAAGGATAGCCCACAATATAAACAATCAGCTATAGAAAAAATCAAGCGAATGAGAAGAAGCTTAGAAAAGATAAGCGTACTAAAGAAATTTGAAATAGTGCCATCTAACTCAAGTAAGCCCACTAGAAATAGGAAAAAATACAAAAACTTGAAGTATGAAAGCAAATGTATTACAAGAGCTCAAGCTAGGGATATGTAGATATGTTTAATATCTTGTTTTGGAATATAAGAGGAATGACGAATGCTCCAACAATAAATAGAATTAAAAGATTAATTAAAATTCATAATTTAAAAATTGTTATCCTAGCTGAACCAATGGTGGATAGAAATCGATTAGAAAAATACAAAGGGAAGATCGATTTGGATAAGGCTTTCTCAAACCGTAACAGTAAGTTATGGGTTATGTGGAGAAAGAATATAGATTTAGAGGTAGTTTCGAAAGATGAGCAAATAATTACTTTTAATTTTCTCGGTAGTCTATGCGAAGAATACGAAGGAGGGAAGAAAATCCCTATGGAAGGACATGGAGAGTTTAGCCTCAAGAAACTCCCAGTGGATTATCGGAGGAGATTTTAATGCGATTAGAAACATCAATGAGAAAAAAAGGTGGAAGACATCCGGATACGACAGCAATAGCCCAATTTAATGAGGCTATTACTAGAGCAAATCTGTTCGAAACAGACTTATTAGGATCGAATTACACATGGTGTAATAATTGGAGAAAAAGAGGGGCAATTTGGTCCAGGCTAGACAGAGTTCTTTTAAACTCACAATGGCTGGATAAGTTGGGAAGAATAAAGGTCAAACATTTAAATAGAACCTGTTCAGATCATAGCCCACTTCTGTTATCCTTCCAAGAAAGCAAGAGTAGTCATAAAGGCTTCATCTTTCAAAACATGTGGGGATTGCATAAATAATATGATAATGTAGTAAGGGAAACATGGGAGATATCAATCTTGGGGAACCCGATACAAATCTTAGCTCAAAAACTACGTAGCTTAAGATGGACTTTGAACAAATGGAATAAGGAGGTATTTGGAAATTTAAATAAAAAAATTCAGGAAGCTGAACAAGAAGTGGCTACTTTAGAAATAAAATATGAACAAACTTCTAGTCAAGAGGCTAGAATAAAACTCAGTAAAGCTAAAACAGAATTAAGACTCAAAATGCACATGGAGGAAGTCTTCTGGAAGCAGAGGGCGAAAGTTAAGTGGCTAAAAGACGAAGATAAAAATACAACATTTTTTAATACAATGGAAAAAATTAAAATTCAAAAAAGTAAAATAAAAGGGTTGAGGTCAACAAATGGGGATTGGATAGAAAAGGAGGAGGAGATAAAAAATGTATTACATAATCACTTCAAAAATATCTTATGCGGACAAGGCATGGTTAGAAAAAATAAGTTAATGGAAAACATTGTAAAAAGAGTCTTAGAAAAAGATAACAATCTATTAGGTGAACCTCTGAAGGAAGAAGAGCTTAAAGAAGCTATATTCAGTGCACACAAAGATAGTGCTGTAGGTCCGAATGGCTGGAATAATGGTTTTTTTCAACGAAGTTGGGATATCATTAAAACTGATCTACTTGCAGCCATTGCATGGATTTTTGAAGGTCCTGAAATTCCAAAATCTTGGGCTATTTCTTTCATTGCGTTGATACCTAAGAAAGATAACACGCGGAGGGAGGAGGATTATAGACCAATTAGTTTATGTAATTCTATCTTTAAATTTTTAACTAAAATATTACAAAATAGAATAAGCAATATTCTCCCTAATACTATATCGCCTGAGCAAGTAGGTTTTGTAAAAAACAAATTGATGGTGGAAAATATAAACTTAGCATCAGAAATGATGAGAGAAATAGGAACAAAAGTGAGATGAGGAAATGTTATTCTGAAACTGGATTTGGCTAAAGCTTTCGATAGAGTAGAATGAGATGTTTTATGTTATCTCATGAGAAAATTGGGTTTCTCAGAATACTGGATAGATTTGATGTATAGGTGTGTCTCAAGTGCATGGGTAAAACTTCTAGTAAATAGACAGGTAGGTGGTGAACTTAAACCAACAAGATGACTTAGGCAGGGAGATCCTCTCTCCCCCGCTTTATTCAACATATATTTAAAATTATTTATAGTAAGCTTAAAAGAGGAAATGAGAAGGGGTAAAATTGTTGCTTTCAAGCAGCCCAGGCACACTCCTCCTATGAATTGTCTGGCATATGCGGATGATATTCTTCACAAATGCCAGTAGCAAATCATTGAAAAATATGATGATACTTTTGTAGTCCTTGGAGGAAGAAACAGGACAAGCATTGAATAAGAATAAATGTCAATTTCTTACGTCAAGAAATACATCTAAATTACCTCTCAAAGGATTAGTAGAATCACAGGTTTCGTGCAAGAAAAGGGTGCTCTTATATATATAGGATGCCCAATTTATGAAGGAAGGGTGAAGGAGGCATACTTATCATTCTTAGTGGATAAGATAAGAAATAAAAAAGCGAGTTGGAAGGAGAATCTTTTAAGTATGGCAGGAAGAATTACACTTATAACACATCTACTTCAAAGTTCTCTAACGCATGTTTTAATGTCGACGCAGCCACCAAAAAACATAGTTAAAAAATAGAAAGAGAAATGGCAAATTTCTTATGGGGGAAAAAAGAAGTAAAAAATAAGATTCACTGGAAAATTACACTTATAACACATCTACCCTAAGGAAGAAGCTGGATTAGGATTCTCCACGCTAGAAGATATAACTAAACCGTGGGCTTGCAAGAACTGGTGGAAATTAAAAGAAAAAGGGAGTTTTTGGGCTGCATATATAAAAGCTAGATACGGGCTAGGTGATATACTAGTTAATTTTTATAAGGCGTAAAAAAGTTGGAAGCTAATGAGTAAATAGAAAAATATTATAGAAAATCATGTGATTCTGACAAGTAAAGGATGAAAATTGAAGCTTAACGCTCAAGGAATTTTCACATTAAAGAGCGCAAAAAACTTAGTAAGAAGAAAAAGGCAGTCGCAGGATATTTACGAAAGATTATGGATAAAAAAGATCTCACAGAAAATTAACTTATTTGTGTGGAAACTCCATGCAAAAGCCTTGCCGGTAGATGAGAATATACAAAGAAAGGGAATAAGGTTAGCCTCTAGATGCGAATGTTGTAGAAAGGAGATAGAAAGTATTGAGCACTTATTTTCAATAGGAACAATAGCTGATAAATTGTGGGGCATATTAGAACCAGAAGCAGAAATTAAAACAGAAGCAAGAAATCATATTGATAGATTAGAAAGCTGGGATCAAAAGCGCACCAAGAATAAAGTACTCAAATGGCTTAGACAATATATCCCTCATATTACAATATGGTGCATATGGAAAGCTAGAAATAAAAGTCATTTTAAGAATATCCCAATGAGCTATGTGAACATCTTAGAAGAGATTAAAAGAGAAAGCGCATTCATAATGGCATGCAACCCAATAAAACTAAAAAATAAAGACATTGATGAAAAAAAAAAGTCATGGGGCCTATCCACTAGCATTAGAAAACCACAAGCTATTAAAATTATTAAGTGGAGAAAGTCTCTAAAAGACTACCTTATCTTGAATATAGATGGAAGCTTTAAAAGAGACATGGGAATGGCAGGAGGTGGAGGAGTAATAAGAAACGAGGAAGATAACGTAAATAAGGCATTTACAATGAGAGGAATAGCCTCTTCAGTCTTGCACTCAGAAATAATGGCCCTATATAAGGGTCTTCAAATTTGCAAAGAAAATGGGTTCTACAAAATTCAAATACAGGTAGACTCGAGTCTATTAGTAGACCTAGTGCAAGATAAAATAGAGTTATGGAGGTTAGATGAAGATATTAATAAGATAAAAAAACTAGTAATTGAACTCAAATGGGAAATTATTCACATATTTAGGGAAGCTAATGTGCTTGTAGACAAATTAGAAGAGGAAGGTATGAGGAAAGGTTTTCAGGAAATCGATGAGAATAGCATTCCAGATAAGTATAAAGGATTAATAAGACTCGAAAAAATAGGATTTCCTTATATTAGAGTTCAAAATTAAAAGAGTAAAATAAAAGTTAAAGGAAAAATTAGTGGAATAATTTTTTGCTTTGGTATATACTTTTTGTTTCGCTTTATTGCACTCTATTGCAGTTAATAAAGACAAATGTAGGCGGTAGCAAGGCATAATTAAAAATCTCCCTAGTCCTGATGGAGGAAAAGGGCCAGCCAGAAGAATGAGGAATATTTATAAAAAAAAGGCATTTGGCAGGATGACTGTAGAAGGCCTCCTGAATGAAGCCCCAACATGCAAGCAGACGCAAGTTGGTAAGGGTATAGATGCGATAATCTAATTTACATTGTACTGGCTGTATTGGGGGTGATAATTTTGCAAGAAAAGCATTCAAGGAAGATACTAAAAGGGGACTTGAGTATTGATGACAGCTTATGTATTTTTGTTTAAGTATTGCTTGTAATTTGTTGAACTTGAAGTGTAATGAGCTAGAAAATAGAGTCTGTAACTTGTTTGTAATAATGTTAAAGGCGGCAAGAGTCTGTATAGGGTAGTATATGCGCCTGTATGAGTCTGTAAGGGTAGTCTTATTACAGCAAAGGCTACAGAAAGGCCTCGGAGTGAAGCCTCAACAGGTTCACAGAAGCAAGGTGGTAAGAGAATAATAGTTGTAATAATATGCATGGTATTGGTTGTTTTGTGGTGTTAATGTTGCAGATAAAGGATCAGGCTAAAGTGGTAAGAGTCTGTATATACATCTCCAAGAACCAAGGGGGCCTGTCAAGTAGGGGGGTCGGTAAAAGGACTAAGGCATCCAGGGGGCGAAGTGTCAACAAAAAGCCAAGGAATATGGAGCAGCGAGATGTGTATATCTTAAACAATTGATGCAGAAAAAGCAAAGTAAAAGAGCCAAATAAAGGCATGAAAGGCAGGAAAATACCACATATATATAGTTTGAACAAGAAAATTCCAAAAAAGTGCATCAAAACTAGCAAACATTCATCACAATACATAAGAGAATCAAGAGCATAAATTGATAGAGCTATGTTTTATCTTTTGTATTTGAGAAAGGGTGTAAAAGGGAAAAGGGTAGTATTAGCTTGTACAAATGGTATTCCTCCACCAAAAGAGATGACATAATAATAAAATAAACTTAAAAAAAAAGAATAAGAAGAATAAGAAGAAATAGAAGAATAAGAAGAATACTAAGAATTAAAATAATTTGAAGAATAATAATAATATGAAGAATAAGAATAATAAGGAGAATATGAAGAATAAATAGAATAAGAAGAATAAAAAAAATAAGAAGAATAATAAGAATAAGAATAAAAGTAATAATAAGAAGAATAAGAAGAATGAGAATTATAATAAGAATAAGAAGAATAAAAAAGATTACGTATAATAAGAAGAGTAAGAAGAATAAACATAATAAGAAAAAGAATAAGAAGAAAAGAAGAAGAAGAATAAGAAGAATAAAAAGAATAAGAATAAAATAAGAAGAAGAATAAGAAGAATAAGAAGAATAAGAAGAATAAAAAAGAATAACAATAATATGAAGAATAAGAAGAGTAAGAATAATAATAAGAATAATAAGAATAAGAGAATCAAAAGAATAAGAAGAATAAAAAAAATAAGAATAGGAAGAATATGAAAAATAAGAAGAATAAGTAGAATAATAAGAATAATAAGAATAATAAGAATAATAATAATAATAATAATAATAATAAAAAGATTAAGAAGATTAAGAATAATAGTAAGAATATGAAGAATAAAAAGAATAATGAGAATAAGAAGAACAAAAAAATATGAAGAATAAAAAGAATAAGAATAATAAAAAGAATAAGAAGAAATAAAACAATAATAAGAATAAGTAGAATAAAAATAATAATTATAATAAGAACAATAAGAATAAAATGAAAAATAATAAGAATAATAAAAATAAAAAGAATATGACGAATAAGAAAAATAAGAAGTATCTAAAGAATAAGAAGAAAAGAAGAATAATAAGAATAAGAAATACAAAAAAAAAGTTAATAAGAATAATATGAAAAATAACAAAAAGAAGAATAAGAAGAATAATAAGAATAAGAAGAATAATAAGAATAAGAAGAATAAAAAGAATAAGTAGAATAATAAGAATAAGAAGAATATGAAGAATATGAAGAAGAATAATAATAATAATAATAATAAGAATATGAAGAATAAGAAGAAGAAGAATAATAATAATAATAATAATAATAATAAGAAGAAGAATAAGAAGAATAAGAAGAATAAGAGAATAAGAAGAACTTGAAGAATAAGAAGAAAAAGAAGTATAATAAGAATAAAAAGAATAAGAAGAATAAGAAGTATATAAAGAATAATAAGAATAGAAGAATAAGAAAAATAATAAGAATAAAAAGAATAAGAAAAATAATAAGAATAAAAAGAATAAGATGAATAAGATGAATAAAAAGAAAAGAAGAATAAGAATATTAAGAATATTAATAATAATAAGAATAAGAAGAATAAGAAGATTAATAAAAATAAGAAGATTATAAAGAATAATAAGAATAACAAAAAAAACATAAAAAAGAAGAATATAAATTATAAGAAGAAAATGAAGAATAAGAAGAATAAAAAGAATAAGTAGAATAAGAAGAATACGATGAATAAGAAGAATAAGAAGAATAACAAGAATAAGAAGAATAAGAAGAATAAGAAGAATAACAAGAATAACAAGAATAAGAAGAATAAAAAGAATAAGAAGAATAAGAAGAATAAGAACAATAATCAGAATAAGAAGAATAAGAAGAATAAGAAGAATAAGTAGAATAAAAAGAATAAAAAGAATAAAAAGAATAGGAAGAATAAAAAGAATTAGAAGAATAATTTGAATAATTAAAATAAGAAGAATTAAAATAATAGGATTAATAAGAAGAATAATAAGAATAAGAATGATAAGAAGAATAAGAAAAATAAAAAAATAAGAAGAATAAGAAGAATATGAAGAATAAAATGAATAAAAAGAATAAGAAGAATAAGAAGAATAAGAATAGTTAGAAGTATAAGAAGAATAAAAAAATAAGAAGAAGAATAATAAGAAGAAGAATATGACGGAATTTGAAAAATAAAGAAAGAAGCTTCTCCCTCAATTCTATAGAGAGGAAGTTGGTTTCATAGAGAGATAAACTCCATTGTTGGATCTCTCAAGCTTTATTTATGGTAAATCTCTCTATGATATTTAACAAAAATTCATTCTCCTCGATTATTAATAAATTTGATATACTAATCATGGTGTTTTGTATGAAACAAAAGGTGTCAGCCATCTACTTCTCGATGGAGAGTATCGAGAAGCTCACTACCCCATTTAAGCTTAGACTTCTCGGCATGTTTTTTCATGGGAGTCCCGAATTCAAAGATATATATGCATTTTTCATAGCTTTGAAGCTTCAGGACTCGGTAAGGATAGCATTGTATGATGTAAAACATATAATGATTCATATTAAGGATGAAGAAGACTTCCTCTGTTTATGGCTATGCAGACAGTGGAGCATCTCGGGCTATCCAATGAGGCTTTTCAAATGGATGCCCGAATTCAATCCAAATGAGGAATCAGTGCAAGCCCTGGTTTGGTTTTCTCTCCCTCATCTCCCATTATATCTATTCTATAAGCACTCTTTATATCATATCGCTCGATGTGTGTGTAAGCCTTGGATAATGGATGAAGTTATGGCCTATATGACAAGGCCGAGCATGGCAAGGGTGTGTGTGGAGCTGGATGTTACTACTTTTATTCCGAATAGAGTGTGGTTGGGTAATGGTAATTCAATTGGGTTTTGGCAAGATATAATTGCAGAAAACTTACATCTATATTGTTTAAACTATAAAAAATTAGGCCATTCAATTTGGGAATGTATAGTAATGGGAAGGAGAAAAGGGATATATAGATCAGAATTGAGGGAGACGGGAAAAATGGGTTAGAAGAAGACACGGGAATATGGTAGATTAAAGAAGTGAGGGTAGAGGAGGGGCAGAAGGAGGGGTTTAGGCAGTGGGGTGAGGAAGGAAAGAGTCGGGGGAAGAAAGATACTAGAGATAAGAGATAAGGAAGGAAGGAAGGGTTGGTGGGAGTGGAGGAATAGTTGGGGGGTGGGGAGGTAGTAGGGGTAGAAGGCAGTAGGACATAAGAGTTGGGAGGAGGAGAGGAAGAGGGGGATAGAGATGAAGGCAGTAAGAAGATACTAGAAATAAAAAAAGTGGTTTGATGAGGGGCTAAAAAGATGGAGAGAGAGCAGGGAAGATGGGTTTGGGGAAGAGAGAGGCAAAAAATAGCAACGGAAATTGATTTTGAAAAAGAAATAATAAATTTTATTGGGGTGGAAGATGACCTCTTATTGGAGGAAGGAACCGAAGCTAAAAGCTAGCCCATTATGGTCATGCATAAACAAAGGCATAGTTTAGATTTGGCATTGACACAAAATGATTCATAGAAGATGGCTCAAAAAGAATGGAGGGGTTACCAAATAGTAGAGACAGTGCAATAGAAGAATTAAAGTTGATGAGTTTCCAAATAAGTAAATTAAAATTAGTAAGTAAAAAGAATTAAAGAAGGCCAAATCAAGTGTAAACAAAAGTTCAAGAAATAAGAAAAAATATTTAAATATGTATTATAAAACAAGATGCTTAACCAGAGCGTAGGCTAGACCTAATAATATATAATAATCTATATTGGAACATAAGAGGAGTAGTAAATACTCCGTCGATAAATAGAATTAAAAAATTAATTAAAATTCATAATATTAGAATTGTGATAGTAGCGGAACTTATGGTTATTAAGGATTCTCTAGAATATATAAAAAAATTAGGTCTAGAAAACACATTCTCTAATAATAATGGTAAGATATGGCTGTTATGGAAAAATAAAATTGATATAGAAATTATTTCAGATGTGGATCAGATCATTAATTTTAAGCTAAAGAAAAATACTAATCCACTTATTTTGGTGGTATATGCCAGTAACTCAAAAGAAAAAAGGTATGATCTTTGGGGTGAAATGAGGAAAATAGCTGATAAAAATACTCCATGGATCATAGTAGGCGATTTTAATGTAGTTAGAAATGCTAAGGAAAAAAAAGGAGGAAAGTCGCTTTTCCCATCAGCAATAGCTCAATTTAATGAGGTAATTAATAATACGAACCTCATGGAGGATGAGCACTTGGGCCCTAACTTCACATGGTGTAATAACCATAAAAATAAGAGAATGATCTGGTCTAGACTTGACCGTATTCTCTATAACATTAAATGGGTGGACTACTATGGAGGGGTGAGTGTGAAACACTTGAGCAGAGCTTTCTTAGATCACAGCCCCCTTCTTCTAAGATTTAAAGTTAGAGAGGGAACGAATATAAGTTTTAAATACCAAAACATCTGGGGTTTGCAAAGAGTTTGATGGAATAGTAAGAAACTCATGGTAGGAGCCAACAAATGAGAATCCCATGCAGGTTCTAACTATAAAATTTTGTAGGTTAAAATTATAACTTAGTAGGTGGAATAGAGAAAGATTTGGGAATATAAATAAGAATATACAAGATGCCGAATCAAAAGTAAGTATATTAGAAATATAGCATGAGAAAAATCAGGATGAATCTTTTATAATTAATTTAAATAAAGCAAATGCAGAATTAAAATTATTACTGCATATGGAAGAAGTTTTTTGGAAACAAAGAGTCAAAGTAAATTGGCTCAAGGAAGGGAATAGAAATACTAAGTCTTTTAACACAGTTACGGAATTAAAAAATTAGAGACAAGAAATAGAAGGTATCAAAAATGATATGGGCAAGTGGATAGACCAGAAAAGAGAACTTAAACAAGTTTTGGAAGATTATTTTAAAAGACATCTCTATGGTTACAGCCAACAAAGGGATGACTCCAAAAATGACAAATAGACAAAAGAGTAACTGAATAGCAAAGTAACCTATTAAAAGAGTGCCCTAGTGAGGAGGAGAGAAAAGCTGCAGTCTTTAGTGGAAATAAAGATAGTTCAGCGGGTCCAGACTGATGGAATAATGGGTTCTACCAACAAAGCTGGAATATAATAAATAAAGAGCAGACGGCCTTAATTTCTTGCGTTATTGTAGGAGTATAAATCACAAAAACATGGGCCAACTCATATATTATAGTGATACCCAAGAAGGATAATCCACAAAAAAGTGAGGATTTTAGACCTACAAGTCTATGTAATTCAGTGTATAAAATTTTGACAAAAGTCCTACAGAATAGACTAAATAGGGTAAATCCCTCCATCATTTCGATAGAACAAGCAAGATTCTTTAAAAATAGACTAATTATGAAAAACATTAATTTAACTACAGTACTAAACAAACAAATAGTGGCTAAAGTCTGGGGTCATAATGTGATTATAAAGTTAGATTTGTCTAAAGCATTTGATAGGGTTGAATGGGACATTTTATGCTATACAATGAGAAAAATGAGATTTTCAGAATTCTAGATAGATCTAATGTATGGATGCATTTCCAGTGCATGGGTTAAAATTTTAATTAATGGGGAGGCATGTAGAGAATTTAAGCTAGTTAGAGGACTTAGATAGTGGGATCCTTTATCTCCATTATTATTTAATATATATATATATAGAATTGCTAATAACAAGTTTAAAAGGAAAAATAAAGGAGGGTAATATTACTAGCTTTAAACAACCTAGACTCACTCTAATTGTAAGCTACCTAGCTTATGCTGATGATTTAATTGTTTTAACAAATGCTGGGAGCACATCACTGAAGAATATGATGAAGCTATTTGATATAGTAGAAGAAGAAATGAGACAACAACTTAATAAAAATAAATGCCAATTTGTGGTTTCAAGGAAAACACCTGAAAGGACAATTCAAAGAGTAAAAAAAATTATAGGCTTTGAGTAGAGTAAAAATGCATTTAGAGATACTTACTATATTCAGTTTATTCATTTGCAAGCTCATCAATTTTATTTTTTCCAATGCACCATCCCTATTATTTGGGATCCACTCCAGCTCATTTTGTTGTAGCAGCTTTGAGTCATCTTGTTCTAATGCAGAATCTAAAATCTACATTTCCATATGCATACCCATGATAGGCTAGCTTTTGGCCTCTGTTTCTCCTTCTGATAAGAGGTCATCCTCTTCCCCATTAAAATTTGCAATTCTTTTTTCTAACTCCAGTCCCCTTCTACTTACCTCTCTGTTCCCTTTTGCCCCCAATTTCTTCCACTCAATTTCTACCCTCTCGGTTGCTCTAGCCCCTTCATCTAACCATTTTTACATTTCTAGTCTTTTATTTTTTCCTTCCTCTTTATCTTTCTATAACGCCCCTTCATTCTCTTCTCTCTCCATCCCCTTCACACTACCCCTAATTCCTTCTTCCCCACCTCTTCCCATCTCTTCATTCCTCCTTATCTGCCCCTCTCGTTTTCTTCCACTGTCCTCTCCCCATTCATCTTTTTTGTCCAAAAATTTCGTCTTCTCCCTCTTTTTTGTTTTTCCTAACACCCTTCCCCTCACCTTTGTAACACATTCCATTTCCAAATGCCCCAATTTTTTATTGTTTAAGTAGTATTTGGGTATATTTTGTTGAACTATATCCTGCCAGAGGCCACTTGAGTGACCACTGCCCACTCACACCCTTTGAAGAATAGAAACAGAAGCTTCAATTTCAACACAGACCCTTGCCATGCTTGGCATGGTAATACAAATCATAGATTCGTATGCTATCATGCTTTTATTATGATGACAACAATGTTGTTGACTATAGTTATATAGAAGGATCTATACTTAAAAAGAAAAGATAATAAAAATTATATATCTCTAACATGATTGTTGTGTCATGAGTCTTCAATTATCCTTTTGTTAGTAATGAAAGTAGATAGATATTCATTAAAATATTTAGATCATGAGAAAGTCTCTTGAATCATAGAAAAAAGGTGAGTCTTTTTTATAAAATCATTATGAAATTAGTGAATATAGTCTATAAAAGTTTTTTTGTATGCCAGGTAATATGATTGACAACACGTATGTTTAAGAATGTTCATTACAACTCAGGATATGAACCTCAAATTTTATTAGTTTGTTTTTTTTCTTTTCATGATTAAACAATGTCAAATTGACTATTTAATGTTTTCTCATGATGCTTGTGCATTTTTTTTCCAATTGGAGGATTATTATCTTTATCTATTAATCTTAATTTTAATTATTAAAAACTAGTAAAGTGATATATGAAAGTTGCTACAACTTAAGTCTTCTTATAAAGGGATAAAGAAGTAAATGCTCAATCACTTGTTACATGAGATCATAAATTATCTGCATGTGACAATTAACTCTTCTTGATTATCAATGACTAATAACTATAATAATAAATAGGTAAGTTTTCATTGATTAGTTGATTAAAGGCTAATCGAAGTCTATCCAAATTGGTAATAACAACTAATTATTACTGAGTAATCATATAGGGTTTAGAGTGAAAACTTATCAGTTGATAAGTATTAACATCATTATTTGGTCAATCATTCGAGAAATTTCTTAAAAATATATTGACTTGATTTCAAATATTTATATTATTTTAGAAAAAGATGATCATAAGATAAGTTCACTCTTAATATTAAGTTGATCATTTGTAATAATTACTACCACGGATAGAGTAATGTTGTTGAGATACTATAATTTTGATTTGATATCTTTTTGAATTATTATATTTTAATACAAAAAGATACAAGAAATCAATTAATCTTACTATGCTTTAATATGAATGAAAAAAAACTTAATTAAAATTGTGTATAAAATAATATGAATGAAAAAACTTAATTAAATTATTCATGTTGTATATATATTTTCATATAGTCTAATTGCTTTAATATATAAACTATTGTCGGACCTAATATCCAAAAAAATTATACTCAACTTGGACCAACCTAGATCATGCTAGGCTATTGAGATTGTTCATATACATATATTTTAAGTCTCAGTTGCTTGGCCTGACCCAATCATGCTCCATTGTAGTAGGGAAAAATTATATTTAATAAAATTGTATCACGCTTATCATAACCATTTATTTTTTTTCTAGGTGAAAACCCTAATCAATAACTACCATGCAAGGCCCCATTTTAGGGACATGGGTTAGTTGGCTTTGTTTGCTTATAGTTTTGAGTAGGTATGACTTGACTTGATTATTTTATCTTAGATGGCTTTAATTATTAGATCATTATAGATTAAATTACATAACTTGTTGAATTGAAGACTTTGTAGAGTAATTACTTATAATAATATTTTGTATTTTATCTTTATTATTGATTTATATAATCTTAGTGTTTTATATTGCTACATTTTTATAATATAAAAAAGAATTATTTTTTTAAAATATTATAGAGATATACTATTGAATATGTAGAAATCAAAGAGAAGAAGAATATTCATGATACTTAATATGAAAAATACATATAAAAAATACTCTTATATAATAGATAAATGCGAATGACGTAGTCTATATGTTGTGAGTTTTCATCAACATAACATAATAAAAAAATAATAATGTAATAAGCTAAAATAGAGGTGGCAAATAGGTCATACCAGGCCAACATGATCTATTTTTTTTGAGGCTCAACTAGACCACAATGTGGTGTCGAGCAAATCATGCTATTTAACATGGGACATGTTGTGTTGGCCCGACAAAAAACAAAGGTGTCTGGAATGGCTCATTGTCCTGGGGCAGAATGGGACTCGTTAGATTGGTTTTGGCTCAGGTTAAAATTTAACATGTGGCTAACTCATGCTAGCCTGGGCTTGTTTTGACTGGGATCTATTCTCTCACCTCTTGGCTACTTTCTATATCTATATATATTTATTTGAGAAAAAGAAATAAAAATAAAATTATAAAAAAAATTATAATTTATAAAATTTAAACCACACTATAATATGATTATCAATGTAAAAAAGTATATTAAAAATATATACAAGTCTAAAAATGTAAATATAAATGATTATAAAAAATATAATAAAAAGATTATAAAATAAAATATATGATAGGGTAGAGTTAGTGTTATAATATCACATGGTTTGGTTTGAATTATCACATCTATAAGTTTTGGTTTCATTATTTTTATATATGTTTTTAGATTTTATCTTAAAGACTCATCCATACTTTCTCCTATTTATTTAAACATGATAAAGATTCAATAATATTTGATTATAACCCAGTCTTTCTATCTAAAATTATTTTCATAATAAAAAAATTTTGATTCTATACTAGATATCTGAGGAGTTAGTATATCATGTTCAAATATCATCTAAGATAATAGGAAAAAAGTGTATTTGTATATTTTTTACCTATTTAATTTATTAATTTTTGTGTTATTATTAGATAAGATGAAAAAGTAACTAATATTCAAATATCTTGATAACTTATTCCTATTAAGATGACTTTTTTATCATTTGTCTTTAGCTAACTGAATGAAAAAATTAATCTTCAAATATGATATTGATCTCCATACTTAGATAATCACTAAAAATATCAAATTTATTTTTATAATATTTAAATAAATTATATAATTATTCTTAAATTTTATTTTAAAGTTCTTATAGTCAATTTATGAAAATTGATATAAATTTGATAATAATATTATTCTTTTGATCTTAATCCTTAGATTTATATAAGCAATTGTAGTAAAGAAATAAAATAATTAAAATTTTTTTTCAATTTTAATTGTCTTCAAAAATGAATATTCTTTATAATTGTTAAATATATTATTCATATTGCATATATACCCAAGTATAATGTATGAGCATTTATAGATGAATTCATGTTCATCATATTATAAAAGATTATTATAAATTTTAGAAAGTAAAATCTCATGTCTAGTATGAGTCATTGATTTTTATTTTATTAATTTTTTTTCTTAACATAGTTAGATATTTTATAATGATAATTAACACATAATTATATAATTAGATATGTATGCTTTCAATGATGCTTGATATCTAGTTGAAATTTCTTCTTTTTAAGCCTGCAAACTTACATAGCCTATTAACATTTATATTTTATTATATATTCTATTATTTTAATATATTTTGTATATGTTTTAATGTGCGAGATTATTTTTTATGTTGTTTTATACTATTAAATTTATTATATGATACATATCTCAAACGTGAAAAATCTCACACTACAAGAAAATATCGATTTAGTTAGGGAATTGTCCTTAGCTAAATATAATTTTTATTGTAGTGGATGTGCCTTTGTCTGATTATATATTATATCATACTATTGTTGGGAGCTTACCATATCTTACTATTACTCATCTTGATATTGTTGATATTGTTCATGTAGTTGATTTTTTGCTTTCTCTATAAGAAATAATTATCTATTTCTTTATCTTCAATTAAAGTAGAGTATTATGCTATGAGATTTACTACCATAGAAATTATGTGTGGTTATGTTAGTTATTTGCATATATGAGAGTTGTTTTCTCACTCTATTGTTATATATTGTGATTACATGAGTGTTATTCAAATTATTCATAAATTAGTCATCAATGAATGAATCACGCACATTAAAATTGATTGTCACATTACACATTATCATCTCAAGTATGACACCATCACTTTATTTTTTTTGTTTTTTTTTGCTTCCTTATAGCTTGTAGATTTCTTTATTAAGTTGTGTTCAAATTTTTATTCTCATTTTCTAGTTGACAAAATATCAATGCTTATAATTGGTGCATCATGAGTTTGAGGGGATGCTAAATAACTATATATATATGTTAAATATGGACCTAGTATTTGAAGAATTAGTCTTCTGGGTGGTTAATCTAATTAATATCTTGTATTTAGAAAATTGAATTACTCCACTTGTAGTAATCCATTATTTGAATTCCACAAGAATTTGAAAATTGGATTTTAAAATATATCAATTATAATTGGTAGTTACTTATAAATTACTATAAACTCTTAAGAAATCTCTCATTTATAGAGATTTTCTGATAAATGTGTAAAATAAGTGTTTTAAATTTTTTATATCTAAGTATTTTCAATGCTAATTCATAAGATTTTTAAATCTGAAATAAGATTATTAATCCTACTTTGTTTTAATATCATCAAATCATATCCCCCTTCAAATATTAATCTTCTCATTAAACATCTTTCGAATGATATCAATTCTCATCTGCTTTATGCACTACAAACTCTACACAAGGAAGCATCTTTGGATAATTTAAATGCTAGAGTGGATTAATTGATACAGGTGAAACTATTTTTTTGTTTTTTTATTGCGTCGCTTCCTAGTGTTTTGCTTCAAAACGAATTCCTTATATGCATGAACTTGTTGCTAAATTCAAATCGATACTAAAAATGTAGGAGGACATGAATGCTTTTGGAAATATTTTGCGCAAAATTTCATGAATTAAGAAGACCAACGGATCAAACTATGTTGTTCTTGGGACCAAGTAATGTGCACCAACAAGTATGAACTATGAACCTTTTTTTAAGAATTTACTTGTTTCTGAATTGCTACATTTTTATCATTTAAAAAAAACATAATCAATTTCATATGTAATACTTGTGTATCATCAAGTTAATAAGAATCTTAATATTTTTTTAAGTTGATAATCAGTTTGTGTATCATTTGTTGTGACTATTCAATTGTTGGCATCATCTCATTTTGCTAGGTTTGAGGTTTTGAATTCTTCTGGTTACAAGACACATTGATCAGATATTTAGAGCCACTCGAATGCCAATGTACAGTTTAAGAAATCATCTCTTAAATGCGACATAAATTTTAGGTAGAATTCATTTAGTGGCTTTTTTCTATTCTATGATTTTTACTTTATTTGCAAATCAGTATTGTCTTGGCAAGAAAGACATTAACTCAATTGAGTTGGCAATTGCAAATCTACTCTCTAAAACTCATTACAAGTACCGGTCATAAGCGATGGAAGGTTATATTTTCAAATCCCTTGTGCATTTGCGAGTCCACTCTTTATTATTATTAAAATGTTTGAATTGATTTACACTTGCATTAAACATGTGGTAGGTTGATATTTTAACATAGTTATACATGTTCATCCCTGCATATAAACTTGGTTAATGATCATAGAAAGTAGAGAAAAAATGCACAAGGAATTGATGTGGGTTGGTGTGATTTTATGATTGATTGTATTGTATGACTGTATATTTGCTTGATTATATTAGAAATGTGTTTTAATGAAAGTGATGTGATATAATTATAACATAACACGCTCGATGAGATTTCTTTACTCAGTGTGATAGTGCTTTTCATCTCTCTTCCCAATCATGCTATTCTATCTTACAGGAGGCCCAAGCTGCTGGTTATAGGATACTCTTTTAAAATGTAACATTGGCGATTATTTGACATGTGATTATATGATTGTAATTTGTGTAAGTGTAATTATCCTAGTTAATTTTGATCATAACTTACTTGAATTATCTTTTTATTATTGAAATATTTTTTAATATTTAATGTTGTGTATGTTATTGATCTCTCCATTTATTTTTTTTTCAGCTTTTGGATAATCTAGCTAGTGAAAATCTAAAAGTGAATTGGAGGAACTCATTTTGCTTGAATTTGATTGCTTATACTTCATTCACCATTACTGTTGCAAAATGCAGGCTTGTTTTTTTATTCCCTCATTACTCATATTGCTTGTATGTGTCCCTTCCAGATTTTGTTGTCGAATTTGTGTACGTGACAGGTGGTGGAGAAAGAATGTGAATCAGCCAATATGGTGGGAAGATGGGCGAGTTAGTTCTTACTAGATTGAAGGAGGAGAAACAATGAGAGAAATGCTTCAAAACCTGATCAAGTTTTAGTTCTCCTGTGTAAGCAACCTCGCTCTCTCAAATAGAGCAATTGTGCCGTAATATTCCTCTCCAAAAAAAACAATTATAAATATGTTTTTTTTTTCATTCCATGACTTGTTCAACCATCAACGTAGTGTTTGAGAATGCCTACAGTGAACAGGGAGCCAGGATGGTAGTCATGGATAGTTTTAGCAAAAATGCCAGGGAATTACTCGGCCGCCTCGCTCTCATTTATACAGGTCTCTCTCTCTTTCTCTCACTCGCTCTCTGAGTTAATTTCTTCTGACCCAGTATCGACCAACTAGGTTTTTGGCCACGGGACTCATCAAGCTTCAATCATGATAGAACTGGTTGAGATTATCTATGGAGCTTCTGCACTAAATCATTAAATGCTTCTTTACAAACAAATGGGTTTTTTACAGTGTTTCCTTGATCAAAATTATATCAAAATTATATCAAAATTATATCAAAATTATATCAAAATTATATCAAAATTATATCAAAAAAAATAACTCTAATTTTTGGTGCACTGCATTGTGGGACCAATGTGGGAATCGAGAATCAAGAGGGTGAGTTCATGCAAGCTTTTTGTGTGCTTCACCTTCGTGAAAGTATTATATTCTCTACAAAATTGAATGTAAACAGCACATGCATTACATTTAGATTCATTTTATAGCGAGCACAAAAACTCACACAATGGAAGTTGGCTTGCCAGAGCAGCAGCTGCAAAACCTCTAGCAAGTTGCTGCCATGGAGAAGCTCAACCAAGCAATACTCCAGCAACTCAACCTGGAGGGAGTGAAGTCTAGAACCATCAGCCTTTACAAAGCAATCAGTCGTATTCTAGAACACATCGATGCTTACTCCCAAACAAAAACAATTTTTTCTCAACCTAATAGTCCCTCTTTAATGCATATTTCAGATGCACAAACACCATCTCCAAGAAAGAAAATACTGGACGATTGGAGTGTGTGTTGTATGTTTAAAGATGCAATTGAAATACATACTATAGCCATGATAACCAAAATTTTGAAAAAAAAATGTTTTAGAATTAACCATTACTAATTGTAGCAATTGTTCGAGGACTAAAGACAATAGATATAATTCTAAGAAGAGTCCATTTTAGTTATTTTCTCTATTTGTGCACAAAGCTGGCTCAACGCAGATGTCTGGTTCAATATGGAAATGGCTTTTGCACAAACAAGATTATCTAGATCTAAAACTCTCCTAAGGCCAGAGCGGATAGCTGGAGGTTCTGTTCTTCCACACATTAAATTGCTTGAGAAGTGTATGTATATGTTCATTGATTCAATATTAAGCTTTAGTGATACCTTTTTTTTCCTGTAAAAAAAAACTATTGAGAGCAATTGATGTGCACCTTGATGATGTGAAATAAGATCGGTTGTTTGATTGTGAAAATGCATCATCTGCTAGTTTCAACTTGAAAACTAAATCAGAGCTACGGCTTTTCTCTGATCAAGTCGGTGCTCCTCGATTGCAATAAGCTCCCTTGGCAATGAACTAAAATGTCATATCAGTCCTTCCTTTTTCTTATGACTCATGGGGGAAAATGTTATTATTATGTCATTTTATATTGCATGTAACTTTCTTTAATTAAAATTGAGTCAATCATCTATTTGCACCACGACAACTAGAAAATGGCTTCATAGCCTGCAGAATATTTTTTCTATTACCGGAAAAATATTCCGGTAGTGGCAGCAGTGGCATGCAGCGGCAGCATCGGCAATGATGGCAGTGGCGGTAGCCACTGTAGCTGCCTGCGGCGGCATTAGGTTCAGCGGCGGCTGCAAAAGTAGTGCCGGCTGCAATAGTGGCATTGGTAGTGGCGGTAGCAGCCACAGCGGTAGTGGAAACAGCGATAGGGGCGACAGTGATAGTGGGAGCAGCAGGAACGGCAATATATGCGGTATATACATATGTATATAGTCAGTATATACGTACATATAATTCCACAGTATTTTATGCACATATATACCGAGTATATATGTACTCGGTATATATGTACATATAATACTATAATTTATATGTACAAATACTACAGTAATATACGTACGAGTGAAATGCTAGTATATATGTACATATTTACTGCAGTAATATATATTTATCAAAACATAGTTTTTTTAATTTATTTTGATTTGATTTAGTGGTTTAAATTTCTTACAGATGTGGTACTGCATTGTTTCCCATATGAAGGTTCTATAAGGGAAGAGATTTTTCAGCATACATGAAGCACCGTGACTCTGACAATTTTTTTGCAGTGGAAAATTGGTGATTAGAGGAGCAGAGGGAGAAAAAACAACATCAATAATTTGATAGATTATAC
Source organism: Sapria himalayana (assembly GCA_029783825.1). Taxonomy (NCBI): domain Eukaryota; kingdom Viridiplantae; phylum Streptophyta; class Magnoliopsida; order Malpighiales; family Rafflesiaceae; genus Sapria; species Sapria himalayana. Next base: position 114,009 of record JAREIK010001651.1, on the reverse strand, counting down.
TTTATGCACAATCAGTAGATATTTGATTAATAAGATGTAATATAATTTTTATTATTTTTTTGTTTAGTTATTTAAAATATTCTATTAGAATAAGTTATTAAATAAATTTATTTTTGTTGAATTTAGAATTTCCATTTATAGTTTTTGTTTTTATTAAATTTAATATACAAATATTAAATTATTTAATTAAATTTTAGTTTAAGCTGTATGACAATCAACTTTATTTTGTGTTTGTTCATGTCTATAAAAACTATTTTTATATATATGTGAAAATGTTTTTGTGTCTCCGAATTTTTTGGGTGGAGTTTTAGCCTATTATAGGCATGCAAAAACTTATTATCAGTAGCAGTAGCAGCAACGACAACGGAAGCGGCAGGGGCGGCAGTGGTGGCAGTGGTTGCGGTAGAAGTAGCGGGGCCTGCAGTAGTGGCAGGAGCAGCAGCGGCGAGAGTGGCGACATCGAAGGCAATGGCAATGGTTGCAACTACAATTGCACCGGAAGTAGCGATGATAGCTACGGTTGCATCGGAAGTAGTGGCAACACCGGAAGCAACGGCAGTAGTGGCATAAGCAGTAGCAATAGTAGTGGAGGCAGTGGTAGTAGGGCAGCATTGACAGCTGCGGTAGCTACGGCACGCAGCGGCATCATTGAAAATGGGAGCAGTGATGGCAGACCTAGTAGCGGATAGAGGTGGCAGTGACCATGGTGGTAGCTACGACAGAAGTGGCAGCGGCCTCGGCGGCATCGACGACAGTGGTGGTAGTAGAGGTGGCAGCGGCAGCGATGACTGTAGTAGTGGTATTGGCAGCGAGAGTGGTAATGGCAGCCACAAAAGAGCGACAGCGAGAGCAGCAGCAAGAACACCAAATAAGGTATATACGTATGAATAAAATCAATATATACATACATATAATACTACCATATTTTATGTGCGTATATACTGAGTATATTTATACTCAGTTTATATGTACATATAATACTACTATTTTTATGTACATATACTATAGTAATATATGTACGAGTGAAATACTAGTATATATTTACATATATACTACAGGTTTATATATGTATCAAAATAATTTTTTTTAATTTGACAAAGTGGTTTAAATTTCTTGCAGATATGATATCACATTGTTCCTCATACAAAACTTTTATAAGTGATGAGATTTTTCACTAGACATAATGTGTCGTGACTCTGATAGCTTTGTCGTAGTAAAAATATGATGATCAGAGGAGCAGATGAAGAGAAAGCAACATTAATGAATGGATATATTATACATTATGCACTGTCGGTAGATACATTGATGAATAAGATAAAATTAAATTTTGTTATTTTTTTGTTTCAATTATGTAAACTATTGAATTAAAATAAGATATTAAATGATTTTATTTTTTGTTTATTATAAATTATTTATAGTTTCAATTTTATTCAATTTGATATATAAAGAATAAGAAGAATAAAAATAATAACAATAATAAGAAGAATGAATAAAAAGAATAAGAAGAATACGAAGAATAAGAAAAATAAAAGAATAAAAAGAATAAGAAAATTTTGAAGAATAAGAATAATTAGAATACTTAGAAGAATATAAAGAATAAGTTGAATAACAAGAATAAGATGAATAAGAAAAATAAGAAGAATAAGAAAAATAAGAAGAATAAGATTAGTAAGAAGAATAAGAATAATAAGAAGAATAAGAATAATAAGAAGAATAAGAAGAATAAAAAAATAAGAATAATAAGAAGAATAAGAAGAAAAAGAAGAATTAAAGAATAAGATGAATAAGAAGAATAGAAAGAATTACAAGAATTAGAAGAATAAGAAGAATAATAAGAATAATATGAATATGAAGAATAAGAAGAATAAAAAAAATAAGAAGAATAAGAAGAATAGGAAGAATAAGAAGAATAAGATGAATTAGAAGAATAAGAAAAACTAGAAGAATAAAAAGTATAAGAAGATTAAGAAGAATCAGAACAATATGAAGAATAATATAAATACAAAAAATAAGAAGAATAAGAAAAAGAAAAAAAATAAAAAAAAATAGAATAATAAAAAGAATAAGTAGAATAAGAATAATAATAAGAATAAGAATAAGAATAATCATAATAATATTGAAGAATAAGAAGAATTATAAGAATAAGTAGAATAATAAGAATTAGAAGACTTAGAAGAATAAGTAGAATAAGAAGACTTAGAATAATATGAAGAATTAGAAGAATAAAAAGAATAAAATAAATAAGAAGAATAAGAAAAATAAGAACAATAAGATGAATATGAATTATTAGAAGAAGAATAATAAGAAAAGAAAAAGAATAATAAGAATAATAATAATAATAAGATGAATAAGAAGAATAAGCAGAATAAGAAGAATTAAAAAAAAAGAATTAGAAGAATAAAAAGAATAAGAAAAATAAAAAATAATAAAAAGAATAAGAAAATAAAGAAGAATAAGAAGATAAATAAAGAGGGTTTTCATTACTTTCATGTTCTAGAGAGAAAAGTTAAAATTATAGAGAAAGAAAGCTTCGATTGGTGGAAGTAAGTGGTGAATTCAATTTGAAATTGTAAAAAATTGATTATCTTGCTTATATGAAATCATTTAATAACACTTATCAATTAATTGCGCCTCCCATTAAATTATTATTGATTAAAAATGTCGATCCCTCAATATCTTTTCCTCCAGAAGACATCGAAAAACTCTCTGATCTTTACAAATACACTCTCATTGAAAAAAATTTTCACGGGCATTTGCATATTGATGAAATATTAGATCTCATCTCCTCATTAAAATTCAAAGGCTTTATTAAACTTGGTGCAATTGATGATAAGCATGTATTGTTATAGCTCTTTACTGAATAAGATTTTCTGTGTCTATGGCTTAAGGAAACCTTGAATATATTGGAATATTGCATGGGGATATTTAAATGGACACTAAATTTTAACATCAAGTAAAAAAACCCCCTTATGCCGGTATGATTTCTTCTAACTCTTCTACCCATTCATTTATTTAAAAAAGCTTCACTCTTCTCCACCTCTAATCTCATCGAAAAACCATTGTTAATGGATGGAGCAACGACCAATCTTTCGTGGCCTAGTGTGACAAAGTTTGTAGTGAAGTAACCTTCAATTTCCTATCCCGCATAGGATATGGTTTGTCCAGAATGAGGAAGTAGGTTTCTTGCAACCAATAATTCCAAAAATGCTTCCTAGCTACTGTGATACATGTTAGTAAATAAGACATGAAAGGGAAAAATATTTAACTAATACTAAGAAATATAAAGAACATAAAAGGAAGGTCTAGGTCGGAAAGGAAGAAAAAATTGAGAACCAGGAGGTAATTAATAAGGAAAACATGCAGAAGGAGGGTCTAGAACCTCCTACTCTTAACTCTTCTATTATAGAAATAAACAAGGATCCTGTGCAACCTTCTGCACAAGATATTTATTCATCAGAAACAGAAATAATAAGAAAAATGATGGATAAAAATGAATAACTGGTGATTATAACTAGTAAACCAAAGACAAAATAGTCAGTAAATATAGAAGAATGGTTTACTGCTTCTAAAATTGGCTCGAATTCTGATTCCATTAAAACCTGTAACAATATGCAAACTGAAACAGAAACAAAAAATGTGACAAAAGAGTAGAATGATAATGTATAATAGAGAAAGGGCTATAGACGACTTAAAAATTTTAAGTCTACAAATGGAAAAAATGCTCAAAGGTAAAGAAATTCAAGAACATAACATCTTAAAAAAGACTAGAAATTCAAAAAAAAACATTTAAAAATGTAATATGATTCAAAGTGTAAGACATTAGCTTAATTAAAATCCATTAATAATGAATAGATACCTAATCTGGAATATTTGGGTAATAGCCAATTCCTCATCCTTAAACAGATTAAAGAAATTGATAAAATGCTATAATATCTCACTACGAATGTTAGCGGAGCCAATGGTGGATATAAGTTCACTAGAAATTTTCAAAAACAAGCTAGGCTACAATAATGCTTTCTATAATTAAGTGAGTAGAATATGGGTCACGTGGAAAAACTCTATAGATATCACTAACATTGAAGAATATGATCAAATTATTAATCTTAGTCTAATTAAAGGTGTAAAAGGTATTATTTCAGTAGTGTATGCTAATAACTCTTAAGAAAAAAAAGGAACTATTGAAAATCATGGAGGATGCCTCAAATAAATAAACTCCATGGATAATAGGAGGTGACTTTAACACGATCAGTAATGTGGTAGAGAAAAAAGTTGGTAGACAAATTATGCACAAGCTAGTGATCATTTTAATGAAATGATATCTAGTTGTAATCTATTAAAGGCTAATTTCTTTGGTTCAAACTACACCTGGACTAACAATTGAAAAAAGAAAGGAGCTATCTGGTCTAGACCAGATATAATCTTTTTCAATAGAAAATGGATAGATTCTTTTGGCAACATAGAAGTCAAACACTTGAACAAAACACATTCAAATCACAAGCCACTCCTTATTAACCTACAAAAGATAGAACTCAAAAAAACATCCTTCACTTTCCATAATATGTGGTGCTAGTGTACGGACTTCCAAGACATTGTGAAAGATTCTTGGTTTCAGTCAGCAAAAGTCAACAAAAATTAAATTCTCATTGAAAAACTAAATAGATTGAGATCAAGTCTAATAAATTGAAATTCAAAAAAGTTTGGTAATATCAATAAGTTCATCATAGAAATAGAACAAAAAATTGACAAATTAGAAGAACCCTATGATAGAAATCAGGGTCTGAGCAATCTTTGTGCTCTTAATAAAACCAAGGTGAACTTAAACTAAAATTACTCATGGAGGAGATTTTCTGGAAACAAAGAGCGAAAGTAAGGTGGCATTTTGTTTGGAAAAAAGTTTTTATTTTTTGTTTTTCATTTGCTGGAAGTCATTTTCTAGTTTTCAAACTATTTTTTGAAAAACAGAGAATGTATTAGGTGTATATGCTGGAAAATGTTTTGCTGAAAATGAAAATAGAAAATGTGTTTGGTATGTATAATATAAAATATATTTTTTATATGTTAGATTAAACTTAAAAAAACAATACATAACTGAACAAACTCATTCAAAAAAGAGTTTAAACATGATTTTGAACAAAATCATTCAAAAAAGAGTTTATGCATGATTTTAACCAAAATAATTGACAAAAGAGGTCATGCATAATTTTGAACAAAATAAAAATCAAAAGAGTTCATGCATGATTTTGATCAAAATCATTCCATATTTGTTCTGCTATGCCATCACGAATTTGTCTCATTTGTGCTATTTAGCTTGCATCTACTACAATTGGGTCATGCTCTGCACCATCTACTTCATCATTGCGCATCAGCATTTGTTCTGTATTGTACTCCATAAATAATGTATCTAATGCATGATGGCGTCGAATAAAGTTGTGTAAAGTACAACAAGCTATAGGGATTAGATGTTTCCTCCGCAATGGATAGCTAGGCATGAGCATCATAATTGGAAATCTTGCTTTTATACACCAATACTTCGCTCAATGACATTACGCAAATATATGAGGTTTCTCTCATGCTTGTTGCCCAATATATGTCAATTTAAAATATCAAATGCCCATTCGAGTTTAATTCACATGCTTACAAAAATTACAGGTTTCTCTCATGAGAAAGTAGTGACCTTGTATCTTGGCTGCCCAATATATGAGGGAACAATTAAATTAGAATACCTTGCCTTTTTATTAGGAAAGTTTAGGAACAAGATAGTGGGATGGAAGGTAGAATCTCTGAACATGAGTGGGAGAGTTACTCTCATCACACATGTACTTCGGTGCTTATTAATGCACAATTTAATAATTATGCAACTACCTACATTTTTTATTAAAAAAATAGAAAAAGAACTAGCTAATTTTCTTTGGGGTAAGAAGAATAACAAGCCAAAACTTCACTGGATAAAATGGAAAGACTTATGCTTACCAAATGAGGAAGCATGCATAGGCTTCACTAGATTAGAAGACATAGCGGAAGCTTGGGCCTGCAATAGGTGGTGGAGGATAAAAGCAAACAACAACCTCTGGGCACTATATATGAGAGCCAAGTATTTAGATAATAATGATACTAGCAGGATAAGAAAGCTAAACAATGAATCTCAAATATGGAAACAAACACTAAAACAAAAAGAAGTGGTAGATAAACAATCTGTCTTAACCAAGTATAACTAGGAAAAAAAATTAAGCGAGGAAGGCTTATTCTTCTTTAAATCAGACAAGAACTTAGTTAGGATTAGAAAACCCCGACAAGAAGTGTTTGATAGTTTGAAGCTCATAACATGCCAACTAATAATAGAGGCATCCTCAAGCTAGATGAGCTAGAATACCCTATACTTGGTAAAGTTAAAGTGAACTGTTAATGGTCGGTATGCATGGAATGTTTTACAACCAAATGCATAAAATGCATGAAGATTATAGTATAAACTCCAGGTAAGAAGCTTAAGCATGATCCTTCTGTGTTATTATAATTTCTCTATTTAGTACTTCTTTAGCGTCAAAGATATCCCCTGGATCAAAAAAGGGTAGAAGGTATAGCGCTAAGTTTACAAGGCGGAAGTGAAAAGAACTATCCAAGGCATGTAAAGGTAAACTAATCTTTAGAAAAATAGGATGTATTTACTTTTTACAGGTGGAGAAACAAGGATAATAAGCTTGATGAATCTCAGAAGAATCCCAAAAAAAATTAATGGAGCAAGCAGAACACCCTAGAAGAAAACTTCAACAATTTATGTTATTGTTTGCTTGGTACCATTTGTTGATTGTGCATTAAGATACTACTTTATGCTACAATGTAGAATTCAGATTCAAAATATAAATAAGTTAAGATGAAGTGATGCTAAACATTGGAGGATGAAGCCCGACTAGTTCATTTATGTGTTAGTTATCGTTTTCCTTGTAGAGTTTGCTGTCTGTACAAGTAGATACTTGAAGGGAGTGAAAAGACAGAAATGGTCATGCTTTGTTGGCGAAAACAATTAACTGCTCTACTTGAGGATGCAAAGGAGATGATAGGAGAAAAAAATATAAAAGTTAGGTGCAAATCAAGGAGACATGACACTAGTGGAATATGAAACAGAAGTAACATGAATAATAATGAAATGTATAAGAAGTCAGCTGAAAAGAAGATGCTGTTCAGAAAAAATATAATTGCAGAAATAGTAGCTACATGGTCCTAGTTGTAAGGACTAAAGAAGGACCTCAGAAGAGCTACTGCTCAATGAATAGAGAGTACCACGTGGGGAAGCATATCGGAAGAGCTGCATTGAGGCACTCCGAACTAAAAGCTACTAAAGGGAGACAGAAAATAGGATGCAAAGAAGGATTTGGGCTGGTAGAGAAGGTTTAGTTGACTAGGATAAGTTGGATGGTTGTAATATAAATTAAGGGAATGGGACACAATGGGGAAGGGTAGATGTTAGGTGGATTTATGCTTGCATTTTTTGTGTTGGTTAGATAGGTGGTAGCCACAAAATGAGGATTCAAAAAAGCTACATGGGGACATGCCTGACATTATAAGCGATGGGACATAAGGGGAAAGGGTAGAAGATAAGTGGTTTTCTGCTTTGGATTCTCTTTCTATTGTAGCTAGACAAGAGGAGGTTTGCAGTAAGCAGGAAACATAATGGAGGAAGCATATCTGAAAGTATAGCCAAGAGTTAATGACAAAGTAGGAAGAGCTAGGAGAAAGAAATTGAGGCATTCCTTCTCTAAATGCAAAAGACTGAGAATGGAACCAGGAAAGTAGCTAGGAAAGATAGAATAAAGAAGAGAAAGCATAACATATAAAAAATCGCTTGTTTTAAATTTATAAGATTAAGTCTTAAATTTGAGTAAGACTTATGGTGATAGCTTAAACTAGAGGATTATAAAGGCTGTAAATGGGTAATGGGTAGCCTAAGTTTGTATCAATGATATTCCTCCGCCAAAAGAGAGGGTTTTAAATTTAATAAACAAACATTTCCAAAAAAAAGAAGAATAAGAAGAATACAAATAATAAGAATAATAAGAAGAATAAGAAGAAAAAGAAGAATAATAATAATAATAATAAGAATAAGAAGAGAAAGAAAAATAAGAAAAATAAGAAGAATAAGAAGAATTATAATAATAAGCAGGATAAGAAAATTAGAAGAATTAGAAGAATAAGAAGAAAAAAAAGAAAAAAAAGAATAAGAATAAAAAAAAGAAAAAAAAGAAAAAGAAGAAAAAAAAAAGAATAAGAAGAACAATACTAAAAATAACAAGAATACCAACCAAATTACCGACCAAAAAAATTAGTCGGTGATTACTAACTAAATCACAACCATTTAGAGACTAAAAAGCGGTTTCAAAAAAATAATAATTCCGACCAAATTTTCGACAAAAGAACGACCATATTTATTGGCCAAATATTTTTGGTCGAAAATTGGTCTGTAAATTACTAGGAAATTAACAAATACAAATTATAGACAAATTACTGACTATTTAACGACCAAAAATATATTACCATGAAAAATGGTCGGTAAAGTGGCTTTCCAAATTATTTATAACGTCATAATTAATGACCATTTATCAACCAAAATTTTAGTCGGTAATACCTAAGTTAAAATTTTTTAATTTAATAAAGAATTGCTAAGCCATTAGCACTTAGCAAAATTTCTCTCTTTCGTATTTCATAGCAAAGGTGAAACATGACTACACGGGAGTAACCTAAGAATTCTATCTCTTCTGTTACCAAGTAATTTTTTCATTGTTCTTCTCCTTCAAAATGCTATATACATATCTCTATCTCTCTGAATTTTATTAGCACCATCGGATTTTCATATTTTCAGAATAATCGGGTATTAGCTTTTTAAAATTCTTCCTTGATTATTTTTCTTCTATTTTAATTTCGCCTATATGATTTTGACACTTCACCATTAATGAAACTATAAATTGTCAGTGTAATTGTTGTTCTTCAATTGTTTAAATTTTAGGGTTTTATTGATTTCATTTTCTTAATGTTTGCTTTTTGTTCACTCCTTCTTGATGTTTTATACTTCTGTAACTTAAGAAAAATTAAACTTAATGCTAATGGGTTATATTTTGGTTTTCTCTGGATAAATTATAACAGTATATATAAAGTTTTATACATTTATATAATCGTATGACATTATATATAAATGTTTATACTTTAATTTATATAAATGTATTACATTATATATAAACACTGATATGTTTATATTAACATATACTGTTATATATAAATATTTATACATATGTATTAATGTTTATATATATCTATACAACATTTACATAAAACTATCCATTTATATAATTTTTATATAACATTAAATGTTTATACGATTTTGTTAACATTTATATTACATATTAATTTATAATGTTTATATAAATGTGATATATATACTATATATTATTTATAAAAGTGTTAAATATATATAATTATATTTAAGTAACATTTATAAAAATATTTTAATCACAAATATTATATCTAAACAATTGTTTAATTATACAATCATATGTCATTATATATAAACGTATTTATAACTATATTTATAATTAAGTAAACTATTTTTATAACTATATTTATAACAAACATAACTAATTTTTAACTATATAATAATGTATAACTATATGTAAAATTCTATATAACTATATTTCTTAAAACGATATACTATATGTATAATAATATATTATTATATATAATTATATTTTACTAAATGTATATCTATAAAAATGTTGTATATAATTTTATCTTTAACTACAAACATATTTATAACTATATGTGTATAACTATATATAAATATTTTTATAACTATGTAAAACTCTATATAATTAAATATATCTATATTTGTAACTATATACACATATATGTATTCATATAATTAAATAAAAATATGTGTTTATAACATTATATATATTTTTGTATAACTACTTATAACTACTTGTATGAATATATCTATATATAACTATAGCTTTAATTATATATAATAATTTATAACTATATATATTATATGCATATTAATATATAACTATAAATAATTGTATCTTACTATTTGTATAACTATAAAATTTTTATACATAACTATATATAAAAATATAAATTACTACTTATATTTAATATATATTTGTATATATTAGTATATAAAAAAGTATTTTACTATATATATACTTATACATACCTATATGTATAAATATATAAAATTAAATGAACAAATATATATACCTACATGTATAAATATAAGTTTAACTATATGTGTAACTATATGTATAACCACATGTAACTATATTTATAATTACATGTATAACAACATACAACATTATGTTAAACTATATGTGTATAACTATATATAAATATTTTTATAACTATATAAAACACTATATAATTAAATATAACTATATTTGTAACTATGTATACATATATGTATACATATATATATACATATCTATAAATCTATATTTTGTTTATAACTTGGTATACATTTATGTATAATTACTTATAATTACTTGTATGAATATATTTATATATACCTATATGTTTAACTATATATACTATATGTATAATAACATATAACTATACATATATGCCACACTATAATAGGCAATCCCGGCACAACATGATCATTTTGATGCCTCTATGTTTGACATTAGTCATAAATAATAGTTTCAGTGATTAATGAATCACAGGAGCTACTTTTACATATTATATTGCATACTTGCAATTTATTTGTGTTTTGAATTATTTTCATCTTACTGATGCTTTTCTTAAGTGTTTGGTGTAATGGGGTGTAGTTGATTCTGAAACCTCCTCTAGCTTTTAATGATACCAACCCATACATTGTGATCAGGCCTCGAGAAAAAGCCCAACGGCTCCATACAAGATAGGTATGTGGTCTAGTAGTCTTTTATGATGCAATTAGATGTTTTACAAGCAAATTTCATATTTCTGTAAGCTGCATCTCATTATATGTTAAGATGCAACAGATGGGAAAATAATTTGTAATTGATTGAAAAACTTTGTTTGGTATTCAGATTAGTCATAATGTGTTAAGATTAAAAAGTTATAAAATAAGATTTTATTTTTTCTATCACAATTTGCATCTATTAGAAGAGAAAAAGATGGTCATATATGTATGTATGTATGTATCCATGTATGTATTTATCCGTGTAAGCATGTATGTATCCATGTAAGCATGTATGTATGTATTGAACTTTCATCCTATAAAATTTAGTTGCAAATTTCTTGTGCATTGTGTTTCTAGGTTCAACGCAATTTTGAACAAACAAAGATTATTTTTGCAGCCTTTGTTAATGTGTTTGATCCCTTTTTTTTATGCTTGTGACAGAATTTCTAGCTGTTTGATGTTCATGCTCTAATATGGATTAGGACCAAACTTATTGAAGAAAAAATAACTATTGGACTGGTGGAGATGGATGTGTCGGATTACTATGTTTTAATATAGCATGGTGAGAAGTAAGTTCACAAGATATTTTCAAGTTCAATATGGGTGTTAGTAAGTGAAACTGATCTGACGGTCTCGGATAATATGAATCACACTACATACCATGGAATGGTTTGTGATGCTGCAGGTCTTGATGTATATATACACTACATACCAGTGTATACACATATACTATAGTGTATATGTTTACACAGATATATATGTAGATATACACTAGTGTATATGTACATATACTGAGTATATATGTACATATAAATACTTGTACATATATACCAGCATATATGTATATGTACATATATATCAGTATATATGTACATATACACTACAGTATATGTAAATATATATATGTACATATGAACTATAGTATATATGCACATATATACTGTAGTAATATATATTTATCAAAATAGAACTATATTTATTTATTTATTTATTTATTTTGATTTTTTTGACTGTTTAATTTTCGTAAAGATATGGAACCACATTTTCATACGAAACTTATAGAAGAGAATAGATTTTTCACTAGACATGATGCACCGTGACTAGGACAGCTTTGTCGCAGTAGAAAGATGGTGACAGGAGGAGCTGGGGGATAGAAAGCAACTTCAATTTAATGCATAGATTATACTTTATACTCTATATGTATGTATGTATATATTGAACTTTTATCCTATAAAATCTAGTTGTAAGTTTCTTGTGCCATGTATTTGTAGGTTTGATACAATTTCGAACAAACAAATATGATTCTTAAAGCCCTGGTTAATGTGTTTGTTCCTTTTTTTTATGCTTACAGAATATCTAGCTGTTTGATGTTCATGCTCCATAATAGATAGTTATACTCTACTTTATGTAAATACTTGTACATATATATAAGTATATATGTAAATGTACATATATATCATAGAATGAGTTGTGTCTACGTTTTGACTAGTTTACAAAGAAGTTTCAGGAAGGAGGACTACAGTTCAACCTTGATGATCTACCTCGGATTGTTTGGCGTAATGCTCCAGCTACAACATCTACTCCAGCACCTACATTAGCACCTGCAACAACGCATCAGAATTAGTTATAGAAGATAGCTCTACCCTAGTACCCGACATCTCACCATACAGACTAGATACATCTTAGCATAATGAATATGACACTAGGTTAGATGATTGAGTGTATCATACACTTTTTTTTATGTCTAAATCTTGGATTTAGGAATTCATGTTTTTATTTTCTCTTGACTTATTTACTATATATATGCAGTATATATATTAATTTGCTTGTTTTAATTATACATTTTTTTTGTTTCGTAATCTTTATACACACACACACACACACACACATACATATATATATACATATATATACATATATATATATATAAGCAATATATAAATCTAAAAACAAAAAAAATATTTATAAAATAATTTACCGACCAAATTGAGACCAAAAACCGACCAAAATTCTTTAATATCAATGGTCGGTAAAAGGTCATCAAATGATCGATAATACTTTTGGAGACTAATTACCAACCAATGATATTTAAAAATTTTGGTCTATTTTTGGTCGCAATTTTGTTGGTTATTACCGACTATTTGGAGACCATTTAGCAACTTAATACTTTTAGTCGAAAAATAGTCTGAATATAGTTGGTAATTGTTTGTCGGTAATTTAATGACCAACTTTTTTTTCGGCAAAATAATTACCAACGAGCAAAATTTTGACTAAATAATTTGGTCGGTAAATGGCTAGCAATAAGTTTACCGACCAAAATTACCAACCAAAATTACCGACTAAATAATTGGTCGATAATTCGGTGAATTTTAGTAGTGAATAAAAAGAATAAGAAGAATATAAATAATGAAAATAATAAGAAAAATAATATGAATAATAAGAATAAGAAGAATAACCATAGCTCTAAGTCTTAGAGAGCGAAAGTTGAAATTCTAGAGAGAGAAAGCTTCAAGTTGGGAAAGAAAGTGATGATTTCGAGATGAAAATGGAGGAAAATTGATTATCTTGCTTATAAGAAATCATGTTCCAATATTCATCACACCCACGGCTCATAACAAATAGTTTTCGAAAAAAATCGGGAACCCACGATATTTTTTTCTCCGGAAGAATTCAAAAACCTATCTGTCCCTCATAATCACTCTCTAATCAAGAAATTTTCCCATGGACGTCCGTGAATGGAAAAAAATTAGAAACTTCTTCTCCTTTTTAAAACTCAAAGGCTTGATAAAGCTAGGTGTGATTGACAACAAACATGTATTGATTCAATTATTCATAGAAGAGGACTTCCTATGGTTGTGGATGAAAGAAACATAAAATGTTTTGGGATATCCAATGTGAATATTCAAGTGGGCTTCGGACTTCAATAGCAAGGAAGAAAACTTCCTTCTACCGGTTTGGTTTCTTCTTGCCCTCTTTCCCATTAATTTATTTAACAAATCTGCTTGCTTCTCCATCTCTAATATCATCGGCAAACCTTTATTAATGGATGGAGCCATGGCCAATATTTTGAAGCCTAGTGTGGCCATAGTCTGTATTGAAGTAGACCTTCAATACTCAATCCCGAATAGGTTATGGATTGGACAGAATGAGGAAGTAGGCTTCTTAGTTACTATAATGCATGTAAGAAAAGGGGACATGGAATAGATAAATGCATAACCATTGTTAATAATGACAAAGAAACACAGACAAAACAGAGGAAGTAAGTTTGGGTTAGAAAGGAAGAAAAAATTGAAAACCAAGTAGAACAAAATGAGGTAGAAAGACAAAGTCTAGAACCTCTTGTTCTCTATTATGGAATAAAAACAAATATGATTCCTGTATAACCACCTATACAGGATGCTGAGGCTTTGGAAAAAAAAACAAAAATATTAATGGATAAAATAAAAGAGATAGTAATTAGAACCAGAAAACCAAAGATAAAGCAGTTAAAAAAATACAGAGGACTAGTTTTTAGCCTCAGAAGTGGGTTTAGATTTTGAATACATTAAATCGTGTAATAATATTCAAGCAGAAATAGAAAAAAGGATAATGAGCTATTCTAATGATGATATTGATATAGAAGTAAAGGGTGCAGCCTATAATAGAGAAAAGGCTATAAAAGGTTTAAACATTAGTAGTCTACAAATGGAAAAAATGTTTAAAAATAAAGAACTCCAAGATACTAACACATTTAAAAAATCCAAAAATAATAAAAAACATTTAAACTTAACACATGAACTAAAGTGCAAAGCAAGATCACAACTAAAATCCTTGAATAATGCATAGTTACCTATTTTGGAACATTCGAAGAATCGCCAACTCCCCATCCATAAATAGATTAATGAAATTAATATAACTTTATAACATTTCCCTCTTAATGTTAGCAAAAACAATGGTTGTTATAAATCAATTAGAAAATGTTAAGAATAAACTAGGATTCAGTAAAGCATTTTCTAATAAAGTGAGTAGAATATTGGGTATGTGAAAAAATTGCATAGATATTACTTACATGGAAGAATATGAATAAATAATTAATGTTAAAATAAATAAAGGCATAGAGGGTATAATTTCAGTTGTTTATGCTAATAATTCAAAAGAAAAAAGAAAGGAATTATGAAAAATCATGGAGGATATTTCTGTGAAAAAAACTTCATGGATAATTGGAGGTGACTTTAACATGATCAGAATGTCATCAGAGAAAAAAAGGGGGAGAAACATGAATTCACAGGCTAGTGAAAACTTTAATGTAACCATCTCAAACTGCAACCTAATGGATGCACAATTTTTAGGCTCAAATTATACATGGATGAATAATCACATTAAGGGAGTGATATGGTCAAGGCTGAATAGAATACTTTTTAACTATAAATTATTTGAATCCTTTGGAAATATTAGAGGCAAACACTTGAACAGCACAAGTTCAGATCATAAGCCATTACTTATTAATTTTCTTAAAATATAATCCAAGAACACATCCTTCAACTTCCAAAACATGTGGTGCTTCAATGAGAATTTCCAAGACACTATGAAAGAGTCCTAGTTGTTACCAGTAAGTGGCAACCCAAAGCAGATTCTCACGGAAAAACTTAATAGATCAAAAACATGTCTACTAAAGTGGAACAAAAATAAGTTCGACAATATAAATAAATCTATTATAGAAATAGAAAAAAAAATCAATGAATTAGAAGAGTCATATGAAAAAGATCAAAGTACAGATAATCTTTGTGCACTGAATAAAGCCCAAAGTGAACTTAAACTAAAATTACACATGGAATAAATTTTCTAGAAAGAAAGATCTAATGTAAAATGGTTAAATGAAGGAGATCTAAACACTAAGTTCTTTCATATGGCTGCAAAGATAAAAAATCAAAAACATAAAATATTAGGAATAAAAAATAACAAAGGCATATGGTTGGAAAGCAAAGAAAAAATTAAAAACTCAATAGAAGACATATATAAAAAACTATTATGCGATCAATTCATTATTAAAGGACAAATCCTTTTACAGAATATATACAACCTAATTAATGAAGAAGATACTAAAAAGTTAATAAAATTTCTATAAGAGGAAGAGATCAGAAAAACTATCTATAGCATGGACATTAACAGTGCAATTGGTCCATATGGATAGAACAACAAGTTTTTTCAAGCCTGCTTGTACATCATTAAAGTAGATATTGTTTAGGCCATTCACTGGTTCTTCTATGGTGCAAAGATTAACAAAAGGTGGGCGCATACCCATATAGTACTTATTCCTAAAAAAAATCCAACAAAAGGAGAGAATTACCGATCCATTAGCTTATTTAACTCTATTTGTAAAATTCTGACAAAACTGTTACAAAATAGAGTAAGACTAGTTATTCCCAAAACATATCAAATGAACAATCTGGCTTTATGAAAAATAGATTAATCATAGAAAATATATGCCTAGCCAAGCAATTTATAAAAGACTTATTATACAAAACTAGAGGACATAATGTTATATTTAAACTGGACCTTTCAAAAGCCTTTGATAGAGTAGACTGGAAAGTATTTTGCTTTACCATGAGGCAAATGGGTTTTGCAGAAGCATAGGTAGACCTAATTTTTAGGTGCATTTCAAGCACTTGGTTTAAGATTATCATAAATGAGAAGAAAGGAAAAGAATTTAAACCTTTTAGAGGGCTAAGACAAGAGGACCCCTTATATCCACCACTCTTTAACATTTATTTGGAATTACTTATAAGATATTTAAAAAGAAAAATGTATAAAAGAGATATCCTATCTTTTAGGCAATATAAAGATGCTTCATTAATAAGTTGTTTGACATATGCAGATGACATGATATTATTCACGGATGGGAATAAAAAATAAATAAAGAATTTAATGGAAATCTTTCAAATTATTAAAGATGAAACGAGCTTAAAGTTAAACAAAAACAAATGTCAACTTAAAATCTCAAAAAAAAAACACCTCTAAGTCTCTTTCATAGAATAGAAGATATCACAGGTTTCTCTTATGAAAAAGAAGCTTTTGTACCTTGGTTGTCCATTATAAAAAGATAAATTTAAAGATGCACATTTAGATTTTCTTTTAGATAAACTTAGGAATAAAATTTCCGGTTGGAAGTTAGAATTGCTAAACATAAGTGGGAGGGTTACCCTCATCACACATGAATTGCAAAGTCTATTTATACACAACCTCTTGATTATGCAATAGCCTAACTACTTTATAAAAGAAATAGAAAAAGAATTAACTAATTTCCTATGGGGTAAGAAGGAAAATAAATAGAAACTACACTGGATGAAATGGAAAGATCTATGCTTCCCAAAAGAAGAGGCGGGGCTTGGTTTCTCGAGTTTAGAACATTTAATAGAAGCATGAGGCCTACACGAGATGGTGGAGGATAAAAGAAAATAACAATCTTTGGGCAAGTCATATGGGAGCTAAGTACTTGGTTAATAATTACACATATAAGATAAAAAAGTAAAGCAATGAATATCAATTATGGAAACAAACAATAAAACAAAAAGAATTAGTAGATAAACATTCAGTCTTAGCTAATTTCAGTTGGAAATGACAATTACACGATGAAAGTATTTTTTTTCCCCTATAATCAGGCAAGAATCTGGTTAGGAACAGAAAACCTCTACATGAAGTATGGAAATGGTGCTGGAATAATCACAATTCTTTTAAAATTCACCTATTTTTATGGAAAACACTTTCTAATATTATTCCTTTATACATATTTATACAAAAAGGCATAAACTTAGCCTCTAGATGTGAATGCCATAAGATGAATATAGAATTTTCAGATCATCTATTTTAAAAAAGAAAATTAGCCTCAAATATATGGAAAAATTTTGAAAAGGAAATGGGCTTGAAATCTAAAAATCAAACTTTTAAATGTAGAATTCATAATTGGATGAAGGAACCTAAAGTTAAATCGGCACAAAGATGGCTCCGAAATATCATTCCACAACTAATAGTATGGTGTATATGGAAAGCAAGATACAATAGCTATTACGAGATCACATAAATAAAAATTGAAGATAGAGATAAATATTAAAAGAGAAATTATAACTATATCAGAATCTTTCCCATTAAAAAATCTTACATATATAGAAAATAAAGACTATATAGATAGATGGAAATTAAATATATTAAAACCAAAACCTTTAAAGTGTATAAAGATGCACTAGAACAAACCTTCAAAGAATTACATGGCTCTTAACACAGATGGGAGTTTCAAAAGAGAAACGGGTATAGCTGGAGGTGGAGGAATACATAGAGAGTATGAAGGCAAGGTGATATGGGCATACACTAGAAAATTGACAGCAAGCTCTCCCCTATATGTGCAAATGCTCTACTAGTAGGTCTAAAATTTTGTAAAACTAAAAATTTTTAAAAACTACAAATTCAAGTGGATTCATTAATCTTAGTAAGTATTATTATAGGATAAAATCATTATAAAAATATATAAATGAGATAGAGGAAATTAAAATGCTAGTAATGGAATTAAACGGTAGTACAGAATGAATCTTTAGAGAGTGTAATCAAGTTGTCAATAAGTTAGCTAAAGACAAAGAATAGGAAATCTAGATTTTGAAGCCTATAATATTCCGAATAAATATAGAGGCATTCTCATGTTAGATGAAACAACATTTCCTATAATTATAAAATATAAGGACAATAGTTAAACAACTTTTATATAACGATCATACTAATATGAAATTTTTTTACATTATCATACTTGCCAGACATAGTGCTTGAAAGAAAAAATCTTTGTTCAACACATCACGGTCCTGTGGGATGTTCATATCAAAATAGGGTTCAAGATATCTCGGCCCTTTGTGACGTGCTCTACTATAATAACTTTCAGAATAAAGAAAGACATCACAATAACAATTTAAAGTAAGCTCTTTGAAAAAGAGCACTCTAGATCTACTATTTCAGACATCAAACGTGGTGCTGTGGAATATTATTTGATGTCATGGATATATTTGTTGCTATCATTGTTTCTTATACTATAAGGACAGTACTATAATGAAGAAATAATCCAATAGGATAGGAGCTAAAAGCAGTTGAAGATAGTCTCATCCTAGTCTTGTGGGATGAGAATATCAGAACATTGCTTGATAGGGTAAATATTGGTGTAACATACACAAGTCAAATAAGTTGTGCACTCCAGAAATTGATAAGCCCTGTGGGATGAGCATTGCTATAATAACTTTCAGGAGAATGGAATTGTTAGTGCTGAGAAAACTTGATTGATGTCATGAACATAGTTGCTTTTATCCTTGGCTCTTTTGCTGTAAGGACAAGAGCCACAAGTAGCAAAGATATGCTCATTCTAGTCCTATGGGAATGCTATATCAGAATAGGTAAGTTTAAGGAGGTTCGATAAAATAACATGGATATACTTGCTTTTATATTATCATTCTTGCTGATTTCAACCCTGTGGAATATTTTTGTCATGGTTATTTTATCCTTGGTGTAAAAACAAGATTATAACAAAGAATATTAAGAAGAATAACAAGAATAAGAAGAATAAGAAGAATAAGAAGAAAAATATAAAAAAAACTTTCATCTTTTCTCTCAAGTTCTAAAGAGAGATAACCCTATTTTAGAGAGAAAAAAATTTTATTGTTGTGCAAAGGAAGCTCTATTTTAAGCTAAAATGGATAAAAATGAATTCTTAGTACGTAAGAAGTCATTTGCTAATATTGTTAAGGAGCACGATGCACTATGTCCAAAAATTGGCACAATTGAAGAGTAAGTAGTGATTTCTTCGATGCAACCGAAATCACAAAAAATGGTAGAAGCTTTCAAATACACCCTTTTCGAGAAATTTTCACTTGGAAAACCATATTTTGAGAATATTCAAGAGTTTATTGTTATGCTAAACCTGAAAGTTGTTGTTAAAATGGCATTTTATGATGCAAAACATTTTGTACTCCAATTCTCTGAGGAAGAAGACTTTCATAGATTGTGGCTTTCGAAGACAATGGAATATCGTTGGTTATCCTATTCATGTTTTCAAGTTGTTTTCTAATTTTTTTGCCGAAGGTGGAATTGACAATAACCTCATGATGGTTTTCATTCCCAAATCTTCCATTGTAATTCTTTAATAAGCAAGCTCTCTTATGCTTATCTAAATGCTTGGGTTCCCTTATGTTAATTGATGAAGCCACGACCTATATGATAAGGCCAAATATTTCTAGGGTCTATGGAATGAAACATACAGAAACCTATCTCACAGTGACTATGGATAGGCATAAATAAGTGTGAGGGATTGTGGCAACCTATCACTCTAGAGTATGTACCAAGTTACTAAAACTTGGGTAATAAAAAGGGTTCTGAGGGGGAAAAATGTATGTTGGGTTTAGGTAGTAAGGAGAAGGTGGTTAGAGAGGCTCAAAAGGGCAAGCTGGATAGGAGGTGACTGAGAAAAAAAAAGGGTAGAAAGGACCTGCTGGCAGAAAGGTAAATTGGTAAGGATTGGGCTAGGTTATCCCAAGGAAAGGTAGAATACCCTTCTATTGGGGTTAGGAGGTAACAGAATAAGGGTAGAAATGGTGAGCAATAGTCATTGAATAGTGTAGGTGAAAATGTAGTTAGGGAAGGGATGAAATTAGTAATTAACTCCTCGGCAAGGACAACCCATATCGAGGAAGACTTTTCACTCAATAGAGAGTAAACAATGGAGGGTAGGAAGCTAGGAGAAATGAGTGTGATGGGGCAATATCTCTCATTAGAGAATGAATCTAAAAAAAATGAGTAGAGCAGATTCTTCCCACATAGTTTGGGTAGGAATTTGAGTTAGTAGGGAGAAATAAGATGAAGCATAGAAAAAGAGGTCTTAAAAAAAATCAAGCAAATGATAGATAATTATAATTGGTCGGAGGATGACCTCCTTGATGATTTGGAATCAGATTCAAAGAGTTGTCGACTATTTTCAAAAACCAAGGAATAGGTCCAATTAAGTTATAAGATGACTTAGCTATAAATATTATAAAGTGTGAGAATTATATGAGAGAGTATGTCATGGAAGCCATCAAATTAATGGGCTTACGCCTAGGAAGACATAAGCTGCCAATAAGGGCTCTAGAGCAAGTAAGCACCATAAGGTTACTAGAAATACTAAAAAATATTTGAATAAAAAATATGATTCGAAATGTATAACTAGATCATTGAAGAAATATGCTCTCGATGGTTAGTTTCTTATACTAGAACATAAGAGGAATGGCTAATGCGTCGTCGATTAATAGATTTTAAAAACTATTAAAAATGCATAAAATTAAAATACTTGAATTGTCGAGCCATTGGTGGAGAAGGGGAAACTAGAAAAGTATATAAAAATGGTGAGCATGGAGCATGCCCTTGCAAATACCAACAATAAATTATGGATTATGTGGAAAAAAAATATTTTAATAACTATTATAAAAGTCTCGGAGCAAATAATAAGCTTTGAGAAAGCACTTATCCGGATGCAACAATCTCAGCTATTTATGCTAAAAACTTTAATGTAGATAGAAGGGTATTATGGTAGGAGATGAAGGATATAGCTTTTAAAAGTAATCCATGGGCCATTGGAGGGGATTTTAGTATTATTAGAAGGAGCTGCAAGAAGAAAGGGGGAAGACCATTAGATGCAGAGGTTTTAAAACAATTTAATGAGACAATATCTAATGTTGGATTAATTGTAGCTAGTTTCTTAAGCTCGAAATTTACCTAGTGTAATAACTGGTGAAAGAGAGGAGTAATATATATAAGACTATACTGTGTTCTATATAATACAAAATGGTTGGTCAAGTTTGGGGACAAAGGGGTGAGGCATTTGAATAAAATATATTCAGATCATAGCCCCTTCCTCCTAACCAATCAAATGGTAGTTTAGGGGAAAAAACATTTTAAGTTTCAGAATATGTGGGGTCTACATGAATGATTTTGGAAGGTTGTCAAAAACTTATGGCCATTACTAGCCACGAGAAATCTATTACTAGTAATGGTAATAAATTTTGCATAGATTAAGGTTGAGTCTTGGAAAATGCAATAAAAAAATTTTGGAGATGTTGATAAAAACATCCACGAGGTAGAAAATAGAGTAGAAAATGGGAGGAGTATGAGAAAAATGAGAAAAAGATAACAAGAGGGAGCTAAGTAAAGTAGAGGATGAGTTAAGGCTTAAGCTACAAATGGATGAGGTATTTTGGAAACAGATGGAAAAAATAAAGTGGTTATTAAAAGGAGATTGAAACACTTGGTTTTTTCATTTAATGGAAAAAATTAAAAAGCAAAAGCGGACAATTAGAGGCCTAAAAAGTGAAAAAGGAGAATGGATAGAAAAGGAAGAGGAGATAAAAAATAGTATTGATGGATTCTTCACAAACCAATTATGCAGAATGGCAAGAGAAAAGGAACGTACCATGATGCAAGCCAATAAAAGTAAGGTAAAAAAATGTAAATAAAAGACTTGCTAAGGATCCAGATGAGGAAGAGGTAAAAGTGTTGCAGGTCCAAATGGATGGAACAATGATTTCTTCCAAATATGCTGGAGTATAATTAAAAAGGATTTGGTTATAGTCATCTCATTAGTCTTTGCAGGGCAGAGATAACTAAAACCTGGGCTAGTTTATTCATTATCTTAATTCCAAAAATAGATAACCCACAAAGATGTGAAAATTTTAGATATATAAGCTTTTGTAATTCAACATATAAGATATTGGCTAAATTGTCGCAAAGTAGATTAAGTGAATTCCTACTTAATATTTTTTCAGAGCAAACAGGCATTATCAAAAACATGATAATGATAGAAAATATATCATTAGCCTCAGAAATGAAAGAAAGATCAAAGCTATAGTTTGAGGGCATAACATGGTATTGAAATTAGACCTATCAAAAGTGTTTGATTGAGTAGAATGGAATATTTTATGTTATGTGATGAAGAGAATGAGCTTCTTATAATTTTGGATAGATTTGATATATAGATGCTTATCATGTCCATCCGTTAAACTTATCATAAATGGGAAAATAGGCAAAGAATTTAAACCAGCAAGACGACTTATTCAAAGAGACCCCATATCCCCATTGCTATTTAATATATATCTGGAATTATTAATTTTGAATGTTAAAGAGAAAAAAGAAATGAAAAAAATATTATCTTATAAACAACCAAGTAATACTCCGGTGGTAAGTAGCTTGACTTATGCATATGATGTGATAATGCTTACTAAGTGAGTAAAAATTTAATGAGAAATATGATGGAGCTATTCTAGACATTAGAGGAGAAAATAGGGCAAGTTCTAAATAAAAGCAAATGTCAGTTTTTAATTAAAGGAAAAGCCCTAGAAAGGTTGGCTCAGAAGATTAAAATAAATACACTATTTTCACAAATGATTGGGGCACTACCGTATCTAGGTTGCCTAATTTTTGAAGGGAGACTGAAGAGGAATACCTAGGATTCCTAGTGGAAAATGAGAACAATGATAGTGGGTTGAAAAGAAGAGTTACCGAATATAGTAGGAAGAACTACGTTGATAGCTCATGTGCTTCAAAGTTTGCTAATTCACATACTAATGGCTATTCAACCACCAAAAAAAGGTTATAAGAACGTTAGAAAAAGAGATGACAAATTTGTTATGGAGAAAGAGGAATGGGAAACCAAACACACACTAGATAAAATGGGAAGATATATGTTATCCCAAGAAGGAAGCAGGCTTGAGCTTTACCAGCCTAGAAAACATGTCCAATGCCTGTGCCTATAAAAATTGATAGAGACTAAAAAGTAATAAAGGTATCTAGGTGATATTCATGAAGGGAACGTATGACCAAGGTAATAATGAATTCAGGGTTACTAAAAAGGCATTGAACAAATGGAAACAAATGTTTAAACAAAAGCATATAGTAGATACTAATTCAAAACAAAGTAAGAATGGTTGAAATGGACTTTAAATCCTCAAAAGAACTTTACACTCAAAAGTACGAAAGATTTAGTGAGATATAGTAGATGAACATTAGTGGTGTATAAATGAGTCTAGGAGGGAGATAATCCAAACAAAATTAAATCTTTTTGTGGAAAGCTATAAAAAAGGCCTTGCCAATGGATGAAAGGATACAATTGAAAGGAATAGTGTTGGCTTCAAGATGTGAATGTTGCGCTTCAACAACTAAAACCATAGATCATTTGCTGTCTACAAGAAAAGTAGCATTGGAAGTCTGGAAGCTCTTAGAAAAAGATGCATGGATTAAAAATAGTTAGAAGCTGTTAAAGGATAAATTATTAAAATGGAGTAAGAAAAGAAAGTTGAATAGTGTAACAAAGTGGATTAGGAAGAATGTGCCTCATATAGTAATTTGGTCTATAAGGAAGGCAAGGAATAAGAGTAGATTTGAGGTAATTCAAATGAAAGCTAAAGATTTCTTGGCAGAGGTGAAGAAAGAAATTGAATGACTATAGGAGACATGGCCGGTTAAGATTAGGAAATGGGAAATAGATCAAAACAAGGAAAAGGCATTGGATTTAAAAATAAAAAAGTTTAAAATTCAAGGCATTAAAATAGTTAAATCAAACACGACTTCATAGGGCATAACCATCCTGAACAAGGATTGTAGTTTCAATTGAGAAATGAGTATTGCGAGAGGAGGAGGAGTACTAAGAGAGAAAGAAGGTAGAATAATTAATGCTTTTTCTATGAGAGGTAAGACAAACTCAGCACTACACGCAGAAATATTTTTTATGCAGCAAGGGCTTAGATTCTGTAAAAATTTACATATGTATAACATTCAGATCCAAGTAGATTCAAGCTTATTGGTAAGCTTAGTTACAAAAAAAACTTGACTTATGGACGTATGAGGTAGAAGTAGATAATATTAGAAATATTTTCAAAGAATTAAAATGCACCATAGTACATATATATAGAGAAACAAATACAGTTGCTGATAAGTTAGCAGAGGAGGTTTTTAAAAATGGGGATAAAGAATGGGTTGCTAAAGACATCCTGAATAAGATAAAAGGCCTATCACATTTAGATAGGATAGGCTACTCATATGTAAGAAGGGTTAAAGAATAAAGGTAATCGCATGCATGGTACATCTAGGTTCTATGAGATGTACATACGGTTAGGAGTTATTAATATTAATTACTATCATGAACTTCATATAGATTGTAGGATATAAGGTTAGGTGGTAATAGATATGGGGGGGGAATGAGAAGTAGGGGTATATTTTATGTATTGTTTTGTATGCATGAAAAAAACAGAGGCACAAGATGAACTTAATGAAAAGGAGAAGACAATGAAAGGAGGCATTTCGATGCATAGCTACAAGAATAGATGGTGTATAGAATAGCCTCAGGATTAACCAAGAAAATAGGGAAGGCCTCTGAAGGAGAAAAAGGCTTGGGCCTATATCAAGAGTTTATAGGGAAATTGGAGACTTGGTTGTGATGTTGGAATGCATACTTGTACATTAGTTTTTTAGGTAAGTCAATGGGCAGTAGAGGCTAAACTGAAGATAAGGAATCAAGTTGGAGAATGGATAATGAAGGGAGGAGGGAGAGATAGCGATCTCTAGAGTCATACCATGGCATGGAAATTAGAATAAAAGTAGTGTATTACATGTGAAAGTAAAGCTTTGATATTTGAGATGATCTGTAAAGCTAGAGGAAAGATAAGGAAAGAATGATTTAAGGATTAAATACAAACTATTTATAAGTTGGAAAGACTTATGGATTCAAGGGAAAATAAGTGCAACTAATATGGAGAAAACCCGTGGCTAAGAAATTCTTGTTTTATTTAAATCAAACTAATTTTTTTCATACTTTTTCAAGATTAGGGGATGGGTACGGTTGTAATTGGGGAAAGGGTAGCATGAACTAGTTTGGAAAATTTGTATTCCTTTGCCAAAAGTGGGGGATGCATTAATAAAATAAAACCTTAAAAAAAGAAGAATAAGAAGATTAATAAGAATAAAAAGAATAATGAGAATAAGAAAAAAAATATGAATAAGAAGAGAACAAAGAATAAGAAGAATAAATAGAATAAGAAGAATAAATAGAATAAGAAGAATAAGAAGATAAAGAAGAATAAGCAGAATAAAAAGAATAACAAGAATAAGAAGAATAAGAAGAATATGTAGAAAAATAAGAATAAGAAGAATAAAAAGAATAAGAAGAATAAGAAGAATAAAAAGTATGAAAAAATTTAGTATCTTCTTATCCACTTTTTTATTTCTAGTATCTTCCTCGTGCCTTCGTCTCTATCCCCCTCTTCCTCCCCTCTCCCCAACTCTTCTACCCTACTGCCTTCTGCCCCTAATGCCTCCCCTCACCCCAACCCTTCCTCTCTGCCCTTTCTCTTATTTCTAGTATCTTCCTCTCTCCAACTATTTCCTTCCTCCCCCCTACTGCCTAAACCATTCTTCTGCTCCACCTCTGCCCTCACCTCTTCTGCCCTATCTACCCTATCCCCCCGCTTTCTTCTAACCCATTTTCCCCCTCTCCTTCAATTCTAATTTTCCTATCCCTCTTACTCCCTCTTCCTCAATTCTAATATGCCTATCCCTCTTACCCCTCCCTTTACTATACAATCCAAAACTGAATGGCCCAATTTTTTATAGTTTAAACAATATAGAGGTAAGTTATCTTTAATTATATCTTGCTAAAACCCACTTGAATGCCCATTACCCACCCACACTCTATTCGTAATAGAAATAGTAACATCCACCTCCACACACACCCTTGCCATGCTTGGCCGTGTCATATAGGCCGTAGCTTCATCCATTAACCAAGGATTACCCACACACCAAGCGATATCGTATAAGGAGTACTTACAAAACAGATGAAATAAGAGATGAGGGAGAGAAAACTAAATCAGGGCTTGTGCAGATTCCTCCTTTGGAATAAATTCAGGCATCCATTTGAACAGCTTCATTGGATAGCCCGAGATTCTCCACTACCTACGTAGTCATAAATGGTGGAAGTCTTCTTCCTTCTTAATTTGAATCATTATATGTTTTACATCATACCATGCTATCCTTACAAATTCCCGAAGCTTCAAAGCTTCGAAAAATGCATATATATCTTTGAATTTGGGGCATTTGTGAGAAAACATGTCGAGAAGTGTAAGCTTAAATGGGGCAGTAATCTTCTAGATATCCTCCGTCTGGAAGAAGACTACTGGCACCACCTCTTTCATATAAAAACTTGGGTTTAGTATGCAGGATTCATAAAAACAAAGGAAAATGATTTTTTGTTAAATATCTTAGAAAGGTTTTCCATAACTCAAGCTTGAGAGCTTCAACAATGGAGCTTCTCTCTCTCTACGAACCCCACTTTCTCCCTCTAGAATTGAGAGAGAAGCTTTTATGTCCTTATTATTCTTCTTATTCTTCTTATTTTTATTCTTCTTATTCTTCATATTCTTATTATTCTTCTTATTCTTCATATTCCTCTTATTCTTCTTTTCTTCTTATTATTCTTTTTTTTATTCTTCTTATTCTTATTTTTTTATTCTTCTTTTCTTCTAAATCTTCTTAGACTATTTATTCTTCTTATTCTTCTTATTCTTCTTATTCTTCTTATTCTTCTTATTCTTCATATTCTTCTTATTCTTCTCATTCTTCCTATTCTTCTTATTCTTCTTATTCTTCTTATTCTTCTTATTCTTTTATTCTTTTTATTCTTCTTATTCTTCTTATTCTACTTATTCTTCTTATTCTTTTTATTCTTCTTATTAAACTTCTTCCTATTCTTTTTATTCTTCTTATTAATCTTTTCTTCTTATTATTATTTTTCCTCTTATTCTTCTAATTCTACTAATTCTCTAATCCTTCTAATTCTTCTAATTTTTATTATTTTTCTAATTCTTCTAATTCTTCTAATTCTTCTAATTCTTCATATTCTTCATATTCTTGTTTTTCCTTTTATTCTTCTTATTCTACATTTTCTTCTTATTTTTCTATTCTTCTTAATCTTCTTTTTATTCTTATTATTATTATTATTATTATTATTACTCTTCTTATTCTTCTTATTCTTCTTATCCTTCTTAATCTTCTTATTCTTCTTATTCTTCTTATTCTTCTTATTCTTCTTATTCTTTTTATTCTTCTTATTCTTATTATTCTTTTTATTCTTCTTATTCTTATTATTTTTCTTATTTTTCTTATTTTTTGTATTTTTCATATTCTTCATATTCTTTATATTCTTCTTATTCTTCTTATTCTTCATATTCTTTTTATTCCTCTTATTCTTTTTTTAAGGTTTGTTTTATTATTATAATAACCCTCTCTTTTGGTAGAGGAATACTATTTTTACACACTACATACAACCCTTTACCCTCTTATACCCCTCACTTAAAATTACAATATATAAAAAAGACAAGTGCAATCTAGAGTTTCCTTCATTATTCAGCACTCTATATTGGCCTTCTGAGCCACCTTTTGATTTTGAATCAGAACCTTCTGATATATCATATTCTAACCGTGCTGTCCTGCTTGTGCATCTTTATAACCACTTACTGCTTTTCCAGCTCCAAACATTTTTTTGTTGTTGTCCTCCTAGCTGTTTGTTTCTCAAATTCCTACTAGTTTGCCCCTTTACTTCTGTGGGGATGTTTTGTTCCAAGACTCATCATGGCATTTCTCAGTTTTAACTAACCTTACTAACCCCTAATTACAGACACTACATTTACCAACATTACACAGTAAACTCTTGAACATGACATTTCTCAGTTCAAGAGTTCAAAAAAACTCTTGAATACCTATTCTGCCCTTAAAGGTATAAACTACATAACTTTTATGCAGCCTTAACAAACATTAAAGACTCCTTAACAAACACTGAAAATAAATACAAATTTTTATACTATAGCAACTGACTGTGTAACCATCTACACAATCCGCTTGAAAGACTTGACTTCACCAATAACCATAACATACACATTCACCCCCAAACCAATAGCCCCATCTCCACCTTCACCACTTTATCTTCTGCCTTAGCTGGCTTATTCCTAAATTAATAAGACTGCAAACCAATAAACATAAGAAAACAAATCATGTCCTCCATATCTGGCCTAGCCCCTTTCTTTTCTTTATCACAACTCAGGACCGGGGTGATTATGGACTTTCTTTGTGGATGCTTTTTGTTTAGATCTTTGGCTAATTCTAACCCTTTTGAAACTGTATTTTGTATTATTCTACCACCTACACAACAACAACAACAACAACAAACAATCTATGCCACAAAATATATAGACTACAGGTCTCCCTACAACCCCATGCCCCCTCTCTTTGAAGCATGCCCTATTTTCTGCTATAAACTAGTGGAACCGAAACTGTAGTCCCTACCCCTTATTTAAATAGATTTTATGTGTTCGAAATCCCTACTTGTACTACTTAATTCAGTTCATTCTATCTTGCATCTTTGTGCTATTCCCGTAGAACTATCATGGCATTAACAAGTATAAATTAAATTTAACCTACCTTGACTTATTTTGCCCGATATCCAACAATATCATCTGGAAGTCTGTATCTATCCGATAAGAATAAAATTCTATCATCTTACTACATTAGACATCCCTTGCAACTAAATTTTTACTTGACATTCTTTTATATTTCTCCTTTCTTTATTCTAATATGTGGAAATGTCATACAATCTAATGTGATAATGCCTTTATAACTCACTGGAATCTGATTATTCATAATAATTTGTTTTACCTTTTTTTATCCCTCTCTAGCTAATTTTTCTGCCAGCTCGTTCACTTCCTTATATATATGTCTAATTAATTTTATTAAGATCTCATTAGATTAGCTATGTCTTCTAAGTCCTCCTCATATCTCCACCTCATAATTTTTTGGTTTAAGAGATCAACAACTATCCTTAAATCTACTTGAATAACAATGTTTTTAAAACTTCATTCTTCGCATAGCTTTAGCCCCTGTCTAAAGCCAGGATCTATGCATGTAGAATAGAGCTTGCTTTATAATTTAGTGTAAATGCTAATATCAGCTTTCCCTCTACATCTCTAATCGCCCCTCCTCCTCCTGCTAATTCTATATCCCTATTAAAGCTTCCATTAGTATTTAATACCAATTTTCCTTCTGGGGGGGGGGGGGGGGGTTTCCCAGTTAATTTTAATTATTCTATCTAGTTTAACCTTCCTAGTTGTTAGCCCCCATTTATGTGACATATCAATTTCTAATTTATAATGTTTTATTTTTATAGGATTAGCTTCTGAGATCTTTCCTGTTTCTCTTTCAATATCTTTTAAAATATTTTTCCCGCGCATTTTTATTCCCTCATACTTGCTTTGATTCCTAACCTTCTAATTACACCAGATAACTATATGTGGGATATTATTATTTAACCATCTCTGTAGGTTATTTTTTGGTTTTATCTTACTCCATTTATAAATTCTATCTTTAAGTTTTATATTATCATTTTTCATGTACATAGAGTTTTCTATCAAGTCCCATACTTCCTTAGCTATATTGCATTGAGATAAAAGATGGTACAAGGTTTCCTCATTTTCTTGACAACTCTTAAATCTTGAGGCAAGACTACTTCCCTTAGTCTGAATGTTTGTGTCTATTGGTATAATATTTAGTAGAGCCCTCCACATAATTATGCAAATTTTTTGTGGGTTATTATTCTACCATAACCATCTAAATAACTCCTACACTTTTTTCTTTTGTCTGACTTCTTTCTTGGCTGATTTCAAAGTAAAATTCCCTTCTAGATTTTAGGTCCATTTCCAGCCCACTCTGAGTCAGTTTAGTGTGCTTTTCCACGACTTCTTTTTCCTTGAGCATTTGTAACCATACATTTGACTTCCTACTCTTTTTTATTTCTTTGTTTGTATCATTATTTATCTAATATTTATCCCTCATGAATTCCACCCACAAACTCTCATTATCTTTAATCCTCCACCATCTCTTGCAGGCCCATGCTCTTGATATTTCCTCTAGACTTCCAATACCTAATCCTGCCTCCTCTTTTGGTAGGCACACATCCTCCCATTTCTTCTAGTGTAATTTATTCTTCCCTTCTTTCTTTTCCCATAAGAAGTTTTCTAATTCTCCTTCTAGTTTTTTAAATATTTTCTTAGGTGGTTGAATTATCATAAGGTTGTGCATTAGTGTGCCATATAAAACATGTGTAAATAATGTGGCTCTCCCACTCATGTTTAACATCTCTACCTTCCAACCCGCATTTTTTTTATTATTTTGTCTAACAGAAAATCTAGATAATCAATTTTTAGTCTACCCTCATATATTGGGCATCCCAAGTAAATCATCTTTCCTTTTCTCTGTGTAAATCCTGTAATATTTCTGATTCTTTGATTAACATTCCTTGGGGCTTTAGCCGCAGTCATGAATAGGCATTTTTTTGTATTTAAAATTTGCCCCGTTTCTTTCTCTACTATTAGGAATAGATCCATCATGTTCTTGAGTGATTTGGTGCTGGCATTCGTGAACATAATTAGATCGTCAGCTTATGCCAAACATGCAATCGGAAGGGGGGGGGCATTAGCCTCAGTTGTTTGAATTGTAATATGCTTCTTTTACTCATTGTCTCTTTGATATTAACTAATACCAATTCTAAATAAATATTAAAAAGAGATGGAGAGAGAGGAACACCTTCTCTTAAACCTTTTATAGGTTTAAACTTACCCCCCATCTCTCTATTTATAAATATTTTAACCCAGACTTTCGAAATACACCTGTAGATAAGATCTATCCAGGATTCTGAAAATCTCATTTTTCTCATTGTGAAACACAGTACATCTCATTCTATTCTATCAAATGCTTTAGATAAATCTAGTTTGAATATCACATTATGCCCTCTTGATTTTATTCCAAAATCATTTATCAATTCTTTAGCTAAACTAATATTCTTCATTATTAATCTATCTTTCATAAAACCTGTTTGCTCTTTTCAAATAATCTTAGGTAATATCGATACCAGCCTATTTTGCAAGATTTTTGCCAATATTCTATAGATTGAATTACATAAACTAATCGATCTATACTTCTTGACCTTCTGAGGATTCTCCATTTTTGGGATAAGAATTATGTGTGAATAAACCCATGACTTTCCTAACTCTTCCCCACAAAATATCTATTCGATGGCTTTTGTGAGATCCTTCTTTATTATATCCCAACTTACCCGATAAAAGGTGCTATTCCACCCTTCTAGACCTGCCATGTTGTTTTTGTTCGTGCTAATTATAGCTTGCTTTATCTCTTCCTCTTTTGGAAAAAGAATTAGCTTTCTATTATCCTCTTCCATACTCTTCTTTTCTATATTGCTTATCAATCTATTTCCATTGTGAGAGCCTTTCTTACCCAATTGTCATTTATAGTATTCTTCAAAGTGTTTTTTTAAATCTTTGTTAGTTACCAGCCATTCATTTTCCTCATTTCTAACCCGTTTAATTCTTTGCTTTAGATGTTTTCTTTTTGCTATTGTTTGAAAAAATTTAGTATTTTTATCCCCCTCCTTTAACCACTTTATTCTGACTTTCTGCTTCCAGTATAGTTCTTCCATATGAAGTTTTAGTCTGAGCTCTACTTGTGCCATGTTAAGTGCATTCCTTATTTTCTTTCCTCTCTTTTCCTCGTAGTTATTTTCTAAATTTTTTGCTTTGATTTTTACTTCATTCATATTTTTATTAATATTCCCAATCTTCTCTTTATTTCATTTACTCAGCCTAATTGTTAGCCTTCTTAACTTTTGATTAAACACTTGAACAGGATTAACTGTAGTATCTTGTTCCCATTATGTTTTGACTATATCATTATAGTCTTTATGCAAACTCCACATATCCTGGAAGTTGAATTTTCCTTTTATGGCATTTGATTCTCTATTGTAATGAGCAAGGGACTATGGTCAAAGTAGGTTCTATTAAGATGCTTAATACCTATAGCTCCATACTTCTCTACCCATTTAACAATATGTAAGAACCTTTCCAGTCTTGTCCATATAGTCCCTTTCTTCCTCCTATTATTACACCAAGTGTATTTTGAGCCTAAAAAATTTACTTTCATTAAGTTTGTCTTAGTTATCATCTCATTAAATTGTTTAAGACCCTTTCTATTAGAAGCCTTCCCTCCCTTTTTTCCTTAATATTTTTGATTATGTTGAAGTCTCCTCCAATACCTCTTGGCTTATTTCTCCTCTCTAGTTCCTCCATGTCATTCCAAAGAGACTTTCTCTCTTGCCTTGAGTTTTTTTCATATACTACTGAGATGATTTCTTCATTCATTTTTTTGAGACTTTGATTTATTAATTGTTTTGAATCGTTTAAAATAATAATTTCGAGCTTATCTTTCCACAACAACCATATTTTTCCATTACAGTTTGAAAAGCATTTATCAAAACTAATAATGGGTTTGTATCTCTAACCACTCTTTTCCAAAAAATGGTTCGACTAGCATTATTAATGAAATTTTAAATGTCTATTTTAACTTTTTAAATCTTCTTAAGGTGGGTCTATTTGCTACACCTCTCACATTCCAATATAAATATATAAACATTGGTGGATATCATTGCACTTGCTTTTGTAGTACACTTAGAATGATATTTTTTGCCTAAATATTTTTTAGTATTTCTCGATTTTTTACTTGCGCTCAGGCCCTGTATCTTTCCTATACCCCATTCTTCCTTATAAATTTTATTTAACTTAATGGCCACAACTTTTATTTCTTGTATTGCCCATTCCCTACTTCCCAAACCTTCTCTATTCATTTATATGTTTATATCATCCTTTGATTGGGTTTCTAGTTGTTGTTCATCCTCCTCCTCACTCATGAGTATTTGACAACTTCTAATCTTTTTCTGTATTAACTCATCTACCCACTTCCCTTTGTCCACTACCTATTTTCTCTCTCTTTCTCTATCCTCTTGCCTCACCTCCCCAGCCTCTTGCTTATCCTTCCTGAATCTTTTTAGCATTTCCTATACTTTTTGAATCATGTGTCTTCTTTGACCCTCCTCTAGCCTATTTCCTTTCCCCCTTACTTCTAATCTCATCCTCTCTCTTACCCTATTCTCCTTTCTGCTTTTCTCCTCATCTCTCCCCTCTTTCCCCATGCTTTTCCTAAGTTTCTGCCCGACATTTTCTTCCTCTTCTCCCAACCTCTACTTCCTACTACCCACACAATACTTGCCCCTATTTCCTCTCATTCTTTCTATACCTTCTGCCCCACAAACCCACCTGCTTCTTCCCCTGCCTCTAATTGTAGAGATTGCTTCTCTCTACAATTTTCTAGCCCAATTTTCTTTATAACTTCCCAATAGACTACTATTTCTTTTCTGTTATTTTCTTTCCTCCTCTCCCTTGCTGATTTCTGCTCCTCTCTTCTTTTTTTAACAATGCAAGCTTTTGCCCCATGCCCAAGTTTTTTACATATATGACAATACTGGGGCAAATTTTTTGGTAGAATTCGCTGCTAGAATCACAAGTGCCCCATGCCTCCTACCCACACTCTTTGTGGGATAGGTTTCTACAAGTCTATCTCTATAAAGATTAGAGCTATGCTCAGTCTTGATAGAGTGGCTATAGCACCATCAAATAAAAGAGGATTTCATATTGTTTTTGCTATGAGGTAGAGAGAATGTTTATCAAAAAAAATGGATACGCAATAAGGGAAAACAAAAGCAAACCGGGACCTTGGCCGTTTCCTCCATTGTTGAAAATTCAGGTGACCATTTGAATGTTCTCATAGAGAAGTCATTTATAAACCACGTACCTTTAATCTAGATTCTATGCATATCCTCTTCAATGAATAATTGCACCAGGACATGCTTCTCGTCAATTAAATCAACTTTCACCAAACCTTTTAGCTTTAATGCGTCAAAGAAGTTTATTACCTTTTCAACTCAAGGCCTACCAAGTGAAAATTTCCCAACAATTGAAAATTTTTGAGCCTCTGCAAAACTCACGATATCCTCGGTAGAGAAGACAATAGTAGGCACACCTTGCTTCTCGTAAAACCTTGTTTTTGCATTCACAGTTTTATTAAGATGTTGTGAAAATAATTTTTTTTTATTAGTAAATAATCCATTTTCACTGAATTGAGCTTGAAATAACATCTTCTTCTTCAAGATTTAAGCTTCTCTCTTAAGAAAACTACTTTCTCTACCTAGAATTTCAAAACTGGGTTTTCAAAAATTTCTTTTTTTAATTACTCTTATTTTTGTTTTCTTCTTATTCTTCTAATTCTTATTATTATTCTTATTATTCTTATTATTCTTATTATTCTTATTTTTCTTATTCTTCTTATTGTTCTTATTCTTTTTCTTATTCTTATTCTTGTTATTCTTGGGATACATAGTATTCATCTATTTATTCTTATTTTTTTATTCTTTTTATTTTTCTTATACTTCTTGTACTTCTTATTCTTATTATTATTCTTATTCTTCTTATTCTACTTTTTTTATAAATTTTTTTAATCTTCTTATTATTCTTATTCTTTTTATTCAAGTAATTTTTCTTAATCTTCTTTTTCTTTTTATTCCTCATTTTTTGTTATTCAAGTTAATTTTCTTATTCTTCTTATTCTTCTTATTCTTCATTTTCTTCATATTCTTCATATTCTTCATATTCTTCTTATTCTTCATATTCTTCATATTCTTTTTATTCTTCATATTCTTCATATTCTTCTTATTTTTTCTATTCTTCTTATTCTTCCTATTCTTCTTATTCTTCTTATTCTTCTTATTCTTTTTATTATTTGTATTTTAGTTATTCTTTTTATTTTACTTATTCTTCATATTATTGTTATTTTTTTATCCTTTTTATTCTATTTATTATTAATATTCTACTTATTATTAATATTTTTCTTATTCTTCTTAAACTTTTTATTACTATTATTCTTATTATTGTTTTTTTTCTTCTTCTTATTATTCTTCATATTCTTTTTATTTCTTTTTATTCTTTTTATTCTTTTTATTGTTATTATTATTCTTATTCTTCTAATTATACTTATTCTACTTATTCTTCTTATTCTACTTATTCTTTTTATTCTTGTTATTCTTCTTATTCTCCTTATTCTTCTTATTCTACTTATTCTTCTTATTATTCATATTCGTCATATTTTTATTATTTTTTTTCTTATTATTAATCTTATTATTATTCTTATTCTTATTAATCTTATTAATCTTATTAATCTTATTATTATTTTTAATCTTCTTTATATTATTCCAATTATTGTTTTATTATTATTCTTCTTTCTTCTTAATTTTATTTTTCTTCTTATATTTTTTATTCTTCTTATTCTTTTTATTTATCTTATTTTTCGTCTTATTTTTATTATTCTTATTATTCTTCATATACTTCTTATTCTTTTTATTCTCCTTATTCTCCTTATTCTACTAATTCTTCTTATTCTTCACTTTCTACTCTTTCATCTTATTCTTTTTATTATTTTTATTCTTCAATTTCTTATTATTCTTCTTATTATTTTTATTCTTCATGTTCTTCTTGTTCTTCTTATAATTTTCTATTTTTCTTATTTTTTTTCTTATTCTTCTTATTCTACTTATTCTTCATATTCTTCTTATTTTTCTTAGTCTTTTTATTTTTCCGATCCTTAATTTCTTCCAATACTTTCTATTCTTCCTTACCTTTTTAT
Organism: Sapria himalayana; assembly: GCA_029783825.1. NCBI lineage: Eukaryota > Viridiplantae > Streptophyta > Magnoliopsida > Malpighiales > Rafflesiaceae > Sapria > Sapria himalayana. The sequence goes on along the minus strand of JAREIK010001651.1, from coordinate 77,435 downwards.
TCTTCTTTTTATTCTTAATCTTATTATTCTTCTTATTTTTCTTATTCTTCTTATTCATTGTACTAATTTTATTGTTCATTTTCTTCATTTTCTTCTTATTCTTTTTATCCATCTTATTATTACTATTCAAATTATTTTTTTTATTCTTCTTATTCTTTTTATCCTTCTTATTCTTCTTATTTTTCTTATTCTTCTAATTCTTCTTATTCTTCTAATTTTTCTTATTCTTCTTATTCTCATTTTTATTTTAATTTAGATTATTCTTCTTATTCTTTTATTCTACTTATTCTTTTTTTTTCTACATATTCTTTATATTTATCTTTTGATTTTTATTCATCTTATTCTTATTTTATTTTTATTTATCTTCTTATTCTTTTTATTCTTCTTATTCTTTTTATTCTTCTTATTCTTCTTATTCTTTTTATTCTTCTTATTCTTCTTATTCTTCGTATTCTTCTTTATATTTTTTTCTACTTATGCTTCTTATTATTATTAATCTTCATATTATTCTTTTTTTTCTTATTCTTCCTATTCTTTATTTTCTTCCTTTCCTTCTTATTATTCTTATTCTTCTCATTCTTCTTATTCTTTTGATTCTTTTGATTTTTCCTATTCTTCTTAATCTTCTTATTCATTTTATTCTTCTAATTTTTATTATTCTTCTCATTCTTATTATTCATCTTATTCTACTTTTTCTTCTATATAATTCTTATTCTTCTTTTTCTTTTTAATAATTTTATTCTTATTTTTCTTTTTATTCATCTTATTCTTCTTATCAATCTTTTTCTTATTATTCAACGTTTCCTTTTTATTCTATTATTCTTCTTATTCTTCTTATTCATCTTATTTTTTTTTATTCTTATTCTTCTTATTCTTCTTATTATTCTCATTCTTCTTATTCTTCTTATTCTTCTTATTCTTATTATTCTTCTTATTCTTATTATTCTTCTTATTCTTCTTATTCTTCTTATTATTCTTATTGTTCTTATTCTTCTTATTCTTATAATACTTCTTATTCTTTTTATCTTTCTTATTCTTCGTATTCTTTTTATCTTTTTTATTCTTCTTATACTTCTTATTCTTCTTATTTTTAATATTCTTCATATTCATCAATTCTTTTTATTCTTCTTATTTTTCTTATTCTTTTTATTCTTACTATTCTTACTATTCTTCCAATTCTTCTTATTTTTCTTATTATTTTTATTCTTGTTATTTTTCTTAATCTTATTATTCCTCTTAATCTTCTTATTTTTCTTATTCCTTTTTCTTGTTTTTCTAGTTATTCGTTATATTCTATTTATTCTTATTATTCTTTATATTCTATTTATTCTTCTTATTCTTCTTATTCTACTCATTCTTTTTTTTTCTTGTTATTTTTTTTATTTTTTTATTCTTCTTATTATTCATATTTTGTTACTCTTCTTAATCTTGTTATTCTTCTTTATCATTTTATTCTTCTTATTCTTATTCTTATTCATATTCTATTTCTTTTTCTTTTTCTTTTTATTCTTCTTATTCTTCTAATTCTTCTCACTACAAAAAATGATAATTTTCTTTGGAAATTTTGCTTGCGAAAATTCTTAGTTGATTAGCAATGGAATAGCTTGGGAATAGCAATAGATTTTTCATTTTACATTGAATTACAAATTCATGATGGATTTGTTATTGATTAGTGATATAAATTTATGATGAAAATTTTCTCACGCTAATATTGTCATAGATTTTCATGCAATGAATGCCAATAATTTTCCCAATACCTCTAGCGATTTATTTTTCCTAGCTAATTAATTTGAGACAATATTCGCATTAAATAATTATTTAAAATTTTTTCATGATTTTATTTTTAATTGCAAGTGATTTTTATTTAAATGATAATATTCATAAAATATATGTATTTAGGTAGGGATTTATCCCTAGCTATTTAGGCTGGGGATAGTTTTCGTCTCTAATCTTTATTGATTTAATTTTTTTTAATATATTATTTGTTTTAATATTTTATGTTATTTTTTATATTAATGTTATTCCATGGTCAATAGATGAGTAATCCTTGAAAGACATATTATCCTCATATAATTATAAAAAGAGGATATCATAAATAAATAATTTCAAATATATATTAATTTGAAAAAAAAAATTATATTAATAAACACTAAAGTAACTATTGTTATGATTATAAAATTTTTAAAAAATTATACAAAAAAATTTTCTAAAATTTTTAATTATGAAATTTAAATATTTGTATTAAAAAACATTAAATAATTAATTCTATAATTATAATAATTTTTATGATATTTTATAAAATAAATGAACATACATTAAATTTAATACTAATAAAAAACTAAAATAATTCATTATATGATTTAATAAAAAATATTTACAAAAATATCTGAATTAACATATAAACTAGTAAATATTTTATTATTTTAATTTAAAAAAAAATTTCTTTTGATTATATTAAACTTTTAAAAATATAATTATTAAAAATTAAAAATTTTTGAATGATACAAAAAATTTCAAAATTTTTATAAAATTTAAATGAAAATAAATTAATATTTTAGTTAAATACATAGATGTTTGCCCCTACTATAATTTATAAAAATAAAACAATTGAGTAAGATTTTTACTATTAGCTTTTATTATTTCATCTTTATTAAATTAATAAATATAATTTTTTTTAATAATTTTCACACATTATGTAATTTTTATAATTTTATAATTTATAAATTATATCAAATAATATGAAATGTTATGCCATTAAAATTATTTCATATTATCTTCATTAAAATTAATTTTAATTCTAAAAAATTTGTAAACATAAAATATAAATATTTATATATTTTTAACATAAAAAGTGTTTTATACCTTTTACGGACAGTGGTTTGAAAATAAATTATCTTTTCATGTGTGCCTTGCTATATGAAGTTTGAAATTTTGTAGGCATTTGATTTTTTTTTCTAGTTATAATGCTGAAATGTATTTTTTGAAGTTGTTTATATATTTATTATTTAATTAATTTGATAAAATTAAAATTGTAAGGTGTTTGTTTTTCATAAGTTTTTATGAAAATTGTTGAAAATATTTTATTATTTAATTAAAATTGTTAGAAAATATTTTTATAATTAAAAAAATAAGTTTTTATGTATTTTATATATTTATTGTTTATTTAATCTTTTGATAATGAAAAATTAAAATATTTTGGGAATTTTAAAACATCAAAACACTATCGTTCTCCAATCACTTGTTGTCAAGGTTATAGAGATAACTCTAACAAGTGCCAAACATCTTCTACAGTCTGCCTCTCTCTTTCTCTCGACACGGATACATCATAACCTAATAGTAGAGTAAGCGAGAATTCCTTTAGCCGTGAGTTTATTATTGATTTGAGGTATGCTTTCTACTCTATCTCTTCATCGATTATCTTAATGCAGGAGTGCCTGTTTGGATTCTGCTATTTGTTTTTTCCAAATTCTTCTTCTACCCTAACTGTTACCGTATATTGTATTTTTTATAGAAATTAATAGTAGATAATTAGGACTATATGATATTGTGCAAAGTCAAGTTTTTACCACAATTATATAAATGGCTGAAGATCCTCCTCATGCACACAGTATTAATATGTATGTCCATGATAAATCATTACAAATACCAAAATCATTAATATGTATGCTTAGATTGCTTATATACACTGATTCGTATACATACTTCATGCGTGTGTGATATAATGTGTTCTCATTATGTGGAAGTTGATGTTGCACAGTAGGTATGCAAGCTTGATATCCATGTTTTTTGCTACTCAAACAGTCTTGTGGTTTTTGATGTTAATCACAAAATGGGTGTTGGTGTTTGTGGTGAGCAATGTGTATATAACAAAATATTTAATATTTACATAATAAATTATGTAAATATGATGATCCCAAGATTAATAACACATAAAAATATATAAGTGTATTTTACTATATGTATAACTATAATAACAGTATACATAACTATTTATAAATATAACACAATATATTTAACATGCATGTGTGTGTGTGTGTGTGTGTAAGTATATATAAATGTATTAAAAAATATGTACATCAACATATAACTATATATAAATGTATTTATCTACATCAATACCTATACATAACTATATGTCTAAATATATATAAATATTTGAAAACTATATATAACAACATCTACAACATATATAATTACATTTATAACTATATGTATAACAATGCATGCAATCACAAATGTAACTATAATTATAATTAAAACTTATAACAACATATTTATAACTATATCTTTACCTATATATGTATAACTATTTATAAATATTTGTATAACTAAATAAAACTCTTATAACTATATTTAACTTTATTTGTAACTATGTAAACTATTTTTATAACTATATTTATAACTATATTTAACTATGTTTTTAACTATATAATAATTTATAACTATATGAAAAATTCTATATAACTATATTTCTAACAATATATACTATATGTTTAATAATATATATTTATATATAAATATATTTTACTATATGTATATCTAGATCTTTAATTACATACATATTTATAACTATATGTATAATTAAATATAATAATATATAACTCTATTTATGACTAAATATATTATAGGTATAAGAACACATAACTATAAATATTTGTCTTTTACTATATGTATAACTATAAAAACATTATAGAAAACTAAATTTAAATATATAATTAACAACATATATTTAATATACATTTTTATATATTAGTATATAAATATGTATTTTAACTATATCTATACCTATATATATAACTATATGTATAAATATATAAAAATATATGAAAAAATATATATACCTACGTGTGTTAAATATAACTATATGTGTAACTATATGTATAACCACATGTAATTATATTTATAATTACATGTATAGCAACATACAGCATTATGTTTAACTATATGTGTATAACTATTTATAAATATTTGTATAAGTATATAAAACATTATATAATAAAATATAACTATATTTTTAACTATGTATACATATATGTAAATCTATATATTTGTTTATAACTTTTTATATATTTTTGTATAACTACATATAACTACTTTTATGAATATATATATATATATATATATATCTATCTATATGTTTAACTTAATATAACTATTTATAACTATATACTATATGTATGATAACATATAATTATTTATAATTGTATTACTATATGTATAACTATAAAAACATTATACATAACTATATTTAAATTTATAATTAATAACATATATTTAATATACATTTTTATATATTAGTATATAAATTTAACTTTATCTATACCTATACATAACTATATGTATAAATATATAAAATTATATAAAAAATATATATATACCTACATGTATAGATATAAGTATCACTATATGTGTAATTCTATATAACTATTTTTCTAACAAAATATACTATATGTTAAATAATATATAACTATATATAATTATATTTTACTATATGTATAACAATAAAAATGCTATATATAACTATATCTTTAACTGCATACATATTTATAAGTATATGTATAATTAAATATAATTATATATAACTCTATTTATAACTATATATACTATAGGTATAAGAACATATAACTATATATAATTATCTTTTGCTATATTTATTATAAGTATATGTATATTTAAATATATAATTTTATATTTAAATATATAATTATCAACATATATTTAATATAAATTTTTATATATTAGTATATAAAAATGTATTTAACAATATCTATACCTATACATAACTATATCTATAATTATATAAAATTATATGAAAAAATATATATACCTACATGTATAAATATAAGTATAACTATATGTGTAAGTATATGTATAACCGCATGTAACTATATTTATAATTACATGTATTACAACATACAATATAATGTTTAATTATATGTATAACTACATGCACATTAACTTGTTGAAAATATTTTGATAATAAAAAAAATTTGAGTCTTTATGTATTTTATATATTTCTTGATTCTAGTTTTGTACTTTGCTTGCCTGACTTTCCTAACCATGATACTTTGCAGGATATCTATTGTTCAAACATCGCATCAATTTTTTGAAATCCCAAAAAAAAATGAAGAAATAAATAATATGATTTGTTTTTGAAAAAAAATGTGTAAAAAAGTAATTTTTCAATAAGAAAATTAAACTAAAAATTTTAGAACCCCAGTGATAAAATGGATTTCGTTATTGAATTCATCTTGGAGAATTTAGTTACGGTGACGAATTTCATCAAATTTTGAGAAATTCAGAATTTTGTTATTTTTTGAATTTATTTTAATAATTATTAGAATAAATAAATAAATACTTTAATTAAAAAACACACATAAACGAAAATACCATGCCACAATTTCAACACATGGATATGCATGCGTAGTCTAGGCATCTGAAAAAAAAATTAAAAAAAATAATAATAATTTTTTTCAATAAAATAAAATACAATAAAAAAAACATTATGAATCTAGAAAACTGGATGACGGGGAGAAAAAAATAAAAATAAAATTTGGCAGGGAGAGAGAGTCAGAGGAAAAAAATATAAATGATCTATTGATTTTCTTTTGATCGTAATGAATTATTCTGGAGTTAGAATACAATAGTTAAAGAACTAAAGTTGCTCTATGCAAAGAGATCTTCAGTTTGACATCAAATTTATAAAGTTTCCATGAAATTTGCTGGAAGCTAATGGTTTTCTCCTTTTGAAAATTTTCTTTCTATTTAAAGGCAATAAATGATCATATTTTATATTTCAATTCGAATTATTAGAAATATCATTAGAAATGGTTAAATAGTAAAAGGTTTGTGTCTCATTTAGTAAAATTTAGCACAGGTGAATTGGGTTTGTATTATTATAGCTGTGTCTGAAATGTCATTTAATCATAAATGGTATAATATCAATATATATTCACGGGAACATTCTATATAAATGAGTGGGTGCATGATATATATATATATATATACACACACACACACACACATAAAGATATATGGATTGTATTTGACAAACTTGAATTGGTACAACATCCAGACCGAGTCGCGTGATATTTTTGCTAGAGCATAACTACTATAAATTTGTAAAATCGAATTGGGATAACATCCAGGTTGAGTTACATGGTGATTTTTGGAAAATATACAAGGAAAAAAATATTTTGTGGGAGAAATATCCAATATGTTTTTCTGAGGAGATCCATATTTTTCAAAGTAAATCTAAGAAAATCATATTTTATTCGGAGAAATATCTAGTATGTTTTTTGGAGGTCTATATTTCTTGGAATAATTCCAAAAAAATAAATATTTTTATAGATATATATATACATACATACATACATACACATATACATACATACATACAAACATATATATATATATATATATATATATATATATATATATATATATATATATATATATATCTATCTATCTATCTATCTATATATATAATATGTCACACTTAGCTACGGTATATATGAGGTAGTCAATGGGACTCAGGAATATGGGCATATAAACATTTTATCCATAATTACATTCATATAAACATTGTACTTGAATGGGAATTAATATATATGCTTGACATTTTATGTGTACTTAGATAGGGAGTAACTTTTTAAGAGTTTACCTCTACTGAGCTTTTCTCACTCTGTTGTGGGACCCATTTCGGGTACATGTCCATGGCAGATGACAGATCCACATGTGGGATTGCACGTGTGAAGAAAAGTTGGTTGTGGCTTAAATAATGTATTATGTGTGTTTAATTCTGCTAAGCAAATAAAAGAAAAAAATGTGTATTCTATATTTGGAAATATTTTATTTTTTTGCACATTATATTGCTTGATGTGATTAAATGGGACCCCCTAGGGCATGGGGTGTCATAGATTTTGGAATTTGACGAATTCAAGTGTCAAATGTTCATCTAGGTTTTGGTTTTTGATTTTGATTTTATTTTTTTTTGAAATGTTTATATTGTGAAATGAGAGTTTTTCTAGTTGTGTTGATGCTGTTTGAGCCTTAAAATTGATACAGTTTGAACCTGGATTGAGAAGAAAAGAACTAGATGTGACCAAAATAAAGCCATATTACTTCCTTTAGTGCGAGCCAACACAAATTAGTGCAACCAAAATATCTATAAGCCAAAATATAACCCTCACACTAAATTATTTATTATTATTATTATTAATTTTTCAGCACTATATTTATTTTGCACACTACCATAACACACTACATGCATTCACTACCCACACGGCCTCACAAAGCATGCCACACTACATGCATATAACTGTCCATTACCTTTCCACACACACATCCACTATGCACATTGTCACATGGCACATGCCACACTGCCACCATATATAATCAGCATAAATGCAATCTCATCAAGATGAGCTATGATTATAGTCATTTTGTTGATCTTATTAATGAAGTATGAGCTATAGCTTTATCTAATCTTTGTGAAGATAGTTTCCGTGAAATATAAAAATGCTAAGGCTCAAAGAGCCCACTTTGTCACTTTTTTTTCTATATATTTACATTCATTTTTTATTTATAGTTTTTATGAAATATAAAAATGCTAAGGCATTCAAACACTTAAACCATTTTATCTATCTTTTTGAAGAAGAAGAAAAGAGAAGCGAAACAGAACTACGGAAGCACGAGCAACTCATAATATGAACCATAGATGCCATTCCATGCTGGATCTTTTAGTTTCAAAACAATGTAACTTAAGTTTGTCAACTGATTCTAATGTGATGTATCTATTTCACTTGTACATCATTATGATGCAGGTTTCCAGTGTACAATATTTCATTAACTAATAATCTAGTTTCTGCTTTTCAACAAATCATAGTTTATTTTTTTTCGAATGATTATCATGTGGTTCATCTGGCTTGACATTTGAGTTTATGTTAGAAGAATATGAGCATTTCTTAGAAACACAACTTTTTGATTTGGATTTTAGAATTGGATTTAGTGTTGATCGTATTAGATTTACATTTTTTTTCTTCTCAGTTGATCACTACTATATTTTTCATTGACTTTTGTTTCCAATTTAGAATTTGAATTCTACAAATTTATCTAGTCTTTTTTCTTAATCTCAGTTGGACCAACGATTCTGTGCACGTTGTTTTAGACTTGCATCGTAATATTCAAATTTTGATTTTATCATATTTTTCCATTTTTTCTTTTATTTTTGTGTTTTCCATGATCTGCACCACAAGCTTAATATTCTCATTTTCTATAAGTATAGATGAATATAAAGAAACATATTGCATTAAGAGGAAGTACATACAATTGGAGAATATGAATGAAAATACACCCATAGACTATGTTGTGCTCCAACTATCACCTAAATCATCATGGTCAAATTTTTTATCTATAATGATTATCTTCTACATGTGCATATATAATATTTCTCCATCTCTCTTTATCTCTCTCTCTCTCTAACTATATATGTATGTATGTATTCATTAATTTTTTGTTCATTGTAGGTGTTCTTTCTTCATCACACGCAATGGAAAGACAAAGAAGCTTGGTACTAGTCTTTTTAAGTCATTTGTGAGTCTGGTGAAAGTCGCAAAATTACTGACAGGTCTTGTAGGATCTTCAAACGAGATCAAAGCAGATCAATGCCAAAATTCTGAAACTTTTTTTACCAAAGGAACTCTCAAGAGGTTGCAAACAAGGCCCACCAATTGTTTTTCTAACTAAAGTTGATTCACTTTTCTTTTGAAGGTTCGTGCAATTTGTCAGTGCACTTGAAGTTTTGAAAATTGTTAATGCATTTGATGAGGAAATGTCCCAGGTGGAAGCAGCTTGAAGAATTTAATCTCAGGTAGAAATTAATTTTTTTAAATACAATCTACTTTTTCTAGAAAAGATGAATATATATATATATATTTGAATATCTCTCAAATTTAATTTTAGGGATGAGCTTTGTGTAATGAGTACAGATACATGGTTACACAATTAAAGATCGATAATGTATTATTTTATCAGAATGTTATCTTATTAGTTTGGGTTTTAAATGAATTATGCATGAGTCTCTATGATTCACAAAATACTACAAGATGGGGGAGTGGAATGTAAATGTGAAGAAAAGTGTTTTGCATGCTATTCTTAATTAGATTTTGAATAAAAAACATTGTCACTCTTTAATTTATTGCGATGATTTCCCCAGGAAGGGATGGAGCTGAAACTATGGTAGGAGCAGATGTCACAAAGTAAAGAAATTTGTTCTTGTTCAAAATCTTTTTGATTTGTTTCTCTTTCAAAAGCTTTTTGATTTGTTTCTCTTTCAAAAGCTTTGAAATTTTCATAGATTCAATCTTAAGGTTTAGTGTTACCTTTTTTTTTATTGCATGAAAGAACTATTAAGAACCATCGATGTGCGCCTTACTACTGTGAAACAGGATCTATTATATGATTGTGCAAATGCATCATCCTCTAGTTTCAAGCTGAAAATTGAATCAAAGATGCAGCTATTCTTTAATCAAGTTGGTGCTCATCGATTGTAATAAGCTCCCTTCGCATAGAATTAAAATGTGCATGTCAGTCCTTCCTTTTTCTTATGACTTACTGGTGAAAATGATATTATTATGTCATTTTAAATTGAATGTAACTTTATTTAATCAAAATTGGGTCAATCATTCATTTGCAGCACATGACAACTAAAAAATGGCTTCATATCCATCTACATATTTCTCCCATTACAGGAAATTTAAAGGTTAGTTATGGTTTTTTGTGTTGCTATTGATCCATCATATAATCTAAAAATTCCTTTATTTTTTTGTGAGTGTTATTGAATGTTTTTAGAGATAGAACATGTGCTCTAAAACAACATAGTCTACATGTGCACTACCCTTGGTACTAGCTATGCTATAACTTTTTTTTTTGAGGGAAAATGAAACTGCCCATTGTGCACTTAGTATTACTAGTTGTTTCATTTCAATTTAGTGGTTCATAAATTAGAAATTTTTTGCCTCTTGCTCTGTACCAAATCATAACTCAAACAATGCACACTAGGCATGCACAATAGTGTGAAAGGACGAGAAGCTAAAAAAGTTGACAGAAAGTTTGGTGTGTATTTTTGAGTGACACTAGTCCACTCTTGGTGTCGATTAGGAGATTTGTGGCAAATGCAATATATGTGCCGCAAAACTCCTTAATTTTCTCAGTCACTAATAATTATGCATATTCGTAAATGCTATATAAGGGATGGTCATATCTATAATTTTTGCTAAATTAATAAGTTGTCATCCTTCATATCATTTCAGTTTCAATTGATGTATATATGCAAGAAATGAAAGAAGTAATTGATGAAATAAAAGAAATGAAGATTCAATGCAATAGCAGATGACCTATATGGAGTCACAGTTAGCAGCATTAACGAGATAAACAGCACACCTAGTTCTAGTGGAGTACCCATGAAGAAGTACCATGTACAACAAGCAAATGATGAAATTGATGATATAATTTTAAATGATAATATACCTATGTTTTATTTTTGTTTTAACCATGTAACTTTTGTATCATAATTATTTATGAATTGTTTTAGTTTTTTGTTAATTATAAAAAATGGTTTATAGTATATGTTTTTATTTAATTTAATATAAAATATTAAAAATATGTAATCAATTTTTTCGAAAAAAAATAAAATTATGAAAATTGATTTGGAATAAAAATAGCTAGTGATTTTTTCATAGCTAATTTAACTAGTGATGTTTGTGTACGTATTTAGTTGAAAATTATTAATTATTATTCTTAATTACAATTAAATATAACAAGGGAAACAATATAATTAGTTAGGGAATTTACCGAGCTATTTGGAATTTTTCTTGTAGTGTCTTATTCTTCTAATTTTTCTTATTCTTTTTATTCTTATTATTCGCCTTATTTTTCAAATTCTTATAATTCTTCTTATTCTTCTTATTCTACATTTTCTACCTATTCTTTTTATTTTTCTTATTATTTCTTATTCTTTATTTTTCTTCTTTTTCTTCTAATTTTACTTATTCTTTGTATTTTTCTTATTCTTCTTATTCTTCTTATTTTTCTTAATCTTCTTATTCTTTTTATTTTTATGATTCTTCATATTCTTCTTAATCTTCATATTCTTCTTAATCTTCATATTCTTTTTTTTCTTCTTATTCTTCTTATTCTTCTTATTCTTCTTATTATTCTTATTCTTCTTATTCTTCTTATTATTCTTATTCTGTTTATTTTTTTTATTCTTATTTTTCTTATTTTTCTTATTATTATCTTTTTTATTATTTTTATTCTTATTATTTTTATTATTCTTCTTATTCTTATTTTTCTTTGTATTCTTCTTATCCCTTATATTTTTCTATTATTCATGCTCTTCTTATTCTTTTTATTCTACATATTATTCATATTCTTGTTATTCTTATTATTCTACTTATTATTCATATTCTTCTTATTCTTTTTTTCCTTTTTATTCTTCTTATTCTTTATATTTTTATAATCCATCTTATTCTATTTATTCTACTTATTTTTCTTATTCTTCTTATTCTTTTTATTCTTCTTTTACTTTAAATTATTTTTAATCTTCATATTTTAATTAATCTTCATTTTTTCTAATTTTTCTTATTCTTATTATTCGTCTTATTCTTCTTATTCTTCTTATTATTTTTATTCTTATTATTCTCCTTATTTTACTTATTCATTTTATTTTTCTTATTATTCTTATTCTTATTATTCTTGTTTTATTCTTATTATCATTCTTATTCTTTTTATTCTATTTATTCTATTTATTCTTTTAATTCTTTTTATTCTTTTGTCATCTTATTCTTTTTATTTTTATTAGTCTTCTTATTATTCTTATTTTTCTTATTCTAGTTTTTCTTCTTATTCTTCTTATTCTGCTTATTTTTCTTATTCTTCTTATTCTTCAATTTTTTTAGAAAATATTTATTTTATTATTATCACCCTCTCTTTTGCCAGAGGAATACCATTGATACAAACTAAAAACTACCCTTATCCCTTTTATAGCCTTCTTCAAAAAATAAAATAAGATTAAACATAAAAGTGGACTTATATATTTTGAGAGAAGTACCTCTCTTAATTGGAAAAATCTATGAAGGTGTTCTAGCTCTTTACTTGTGCTTGCTGGTTGAGTATGCTACTTATAGTAGAGTTACTTTCCTTCATGGCACTTCCTTTAAGTGGTTTGTTCTGCTTTGATATGAGTGGGATGATCTATTCATTTTGTTCTACTCTCTTTCATGTTAGAGCAACTTTGATGTCATTGTTTAAGATTCTGCTATATTCTTTGCAGTCTTCAAATTTGCTTTTGCCTTTTCCAGCTTCAAGATCCTCAGTAATGACATCATGGTATCTTCAATGTTGGCATTTGCTTTTAGCTTCTACCCTATTGTTCTGCTATTCATGGGAGATAAGGAAAAGCTTTTATATTTGCTGTTTTTTTGAACTGTACTGTGCCTCTATGGTAACTATTTGACTTTCTGAATCCGTGTGTTTGCTATCTGCAAAAACCAAACACATCCATCCACACTATACAATCCTAACTCACTTGATAGTTACCTTCCATGTCATATGCAATGCCATCCAATAATGAACAAAATATTCTTTTTTCTTACCTGTGATAGTTTTGGTATGCTGCAAACATATATTGTATTTTTTTTTATTTCAACTTGCCCTGTACTTTTCAAAAATAGTATTCTATGTAGGTAACCTTATTACATAATTTCTTTGTGCATTTTTCCCGCCTTAAATTGATAACAAAGAGGAGGCATAAAATTGTAAACTACAAGCATGGTTTTTAGGGTTAAATTTCTTTGCTACTCCCCCAACCACTTCTATAATTTGGAAAGCCTATTTCATCTAGTTTGAGCAAACCTTTATATTCCATAGAGATGTTTATTTTTCCAAAACCCTGATTACCTTCTTTAACAATGTTTCTTGCTAATTTATCTGCGACTAGATTGGCCTCCCTTAATATATGTATTATTTTGCAATTTATTTCAGAAACCAAATGTATGATATCTTCTATCTCATTTTCATATTTCCATAGATATTTGTTTCCTTTAAGTAGATTTACTAATGTTAAGGAGTCCTTTTGGACTTGACTATTTTTTACATTGTTGCTTTTACATAGTTTTAAACCTATTAAGAGAGCTCGAATTTCTGACTCAAATGGTGTATTCGCTTTGATTATTCTAGTGAAAGCAAGTATGACATTTTCTTTGAAGTCCCTTAATAACCCTCCTCCACCTGTTACCCCCATATCTTTTTTAAAACTACCATCTATATTAATTGCCATGTAGCCTTTTTGAGGTTTATTCCAGCATATCCTAGTAAAATTCATTGGCTTGTCTTTTTAATAACTTAGTTGCCATGTGTCTATGTAATCTTTATTTTCATCATGTTTAATATTTTTTAGTGGTTAGGTTTCTGAAATTGTTTTTAATTCTGTTTTAATTTCTCTTACTATATCATTAATTTTCATTTATATACCTTTATATCTAATCTTGTTTCTAGCTTTCCATATATTCCAGATAATTAGTGGAGGTATATTCTTTCTAAGCCAGCATTGAGCAGAATTATTGTAGGGCTTTAATTCCCAGCATTATAGTCTATTTTTGAGGGATTTCCTTCTATATTTGTCCCCCATTTCATTACCTAGATTTTTTTATATCCATGTTGCTATGTCTCCTTGGGAGAATAAATGTTTTAATGTTTCTATATTTTTTTACAGCATTCACATCTAGATGCTAATTTTATGCCTTTTCTTTGAATATTATTGTCTAATGGAATTATGTTATACAAAACTTTCCATATGAATAACCATGTAGGTTATTGTTGTCCGAACACCATTTAAATATCTCTTGATGTGATTATTTCTTTCTAATTAAATTATTAAGAGATTTTAAAGTGAATACGCATTCTTTGGTTAATTTCCATTTCCATCCAAGTTTTGTTAAAATTGTATTTTATCTATGTTATCTCTTTATTTTATTGTTATTTTTCATATCTATGAGCTATTTTTTAATTTTTTTGTCCTTATTAGTAACATTGTTTATAAAATATTTTTTTCTCATATATTTGGCCCATGAACTTTTATTTTATTTCACACCCCACCACCTCTTGCAAGCCCATGCCTCTGTTATTTCTATCAAGCTAGAAAAGCCTAGGCCAGCTTTCTCTTTTGGGTAACAAAGAAGCTCCCATTTAACCCAATGCAATTTGTGTTTTTTATCATTTTTCCCCCAAAGAAAATTAGCAAATTCTCTTTCAATTTTTTAATTATGTTTTATAGGTGGCATCATTATCATAAGGTTATGAATTACCATGCTTTGAAGAACATGATTAATTTGTGTGATTTTTCCACTCATAATTTGCATATTTGTTTTCCATCCAGTGATTTTCTGTCTAATCTTAATTAACATTAAATCAAAATGTTTTATGTGTGTTCGTGCCTCATATAAAGGGCAACCAAGATAAGTGATTGATCCTGTTACTTGGGAAAAACCTATAGCATTTTTTAGTCTGAGAGCTAGATTGAAGGTGGCATTTTTAGAAACCATGAATTGACATTTATTTCTATTTAGTATTAGACCTATTTCTTCTTCTATGTTTTGGAAATGTTTCAATAGATTAGATATAGATTTTTTATTCCCATTAGTAAAAATAATTATATCATCTGCATATGCTAGACAATCTACCTGCAGTGAATCTTTAAAATGTTTAAACGAGTGGTAGCTCCTTTTTCTAGTTTTATGTTTTAAATTAATCAAAAATAATTCCAGATAAATATTAAAAAGAGAATGAGACAAAGGTTCTCCTTGTCTTAGCCCCCGAATGGGTTTAAAGTCTTCCCCTTTTTCCCCGTTAATGATAATTTTAAACCAAGTACTTGAAATACATCTAAAAATTAAGTCGATCCAACCTTCTACCAATCTCATTTTTCTCATTGCATAATAAACAATTTCCAGTCTACTCTATCGAAAGTTTCAACAAATCTAATTTAAAAACTACATTATGTCCCCTAGTTTTAGTGGTGATTTCTCTCATTATCTCTTTCGCAAAGCAAATTTTATCAATGATAAGCCTATCCTTCATGAATCTTGGTCTGCTCTTTAGAAATACTCGTTGGGAGAATAAGGCTTAGTCTATTTTGCATTAGTTTGGCTAGGATTTTATATGTAAAGTTACATAAGCTAATTGGGTGAAAATCTTCACCCTTTTGAGGGTTTTCTTTTTTTGGGATTACAACTATATGAGTTAGAGCCCATTTTTTATTTAATTTAGCTCCACAAAAAAACCACTGTATGGCTTGAATAAGGTCTATTTTTATTATGTCCCAGCATGCTTTAAAAAAAACATTTTTCCAGCCATCAGGACCTACAGTGCTGTTTTTATGTAAACTAAATACAGTATTTTTAATTTCTATTTCATCTGAAAATTCCATTAAATTTTTGTTATCTTCTTCATTAAAATTTTTATTAATGTTTTTAAGAGATTAAACCTTGTCTGTTCATTTTTGCATAATAATGCATTGAGCATTCCCCCTAAGGTTTCTTTTATGTCTTTCTTATTTTCTACCAATAATCCTTCATTATTCCTAATTGCTATTATCTTGTGTTTTTGATTTTTTATTTTAGTGATTTGATGAAAAAATTTTGTTTTTAAATTTGAGGTGTCAAATGGGACGTGCCGGGGCAGGCATGACATGGTTACTATACGGTCCCATGCCTGGCCTGGGACGGTTCTATGGAGGTCAGCCCGACACAAGCCCATGGCACGAATCCCCCGGGTTCTATCCGATCGGGCCGAACCCCTAATTTAAAAAAAAATCAGGGTTTCCACGCACGACATCACGCCGCCGTACTACTTAACCCCTAAATTAAAAAAATCAGGGTTTTAGCACGCATCGTCATGCCATTGCACCACCAAAACCCTAATTTTTTAAATTAGGGTTTTGGTGGTGTGCCGTAATGCTGCCACAAATTTTGTTCACTTCAGGTCTCGGTGAGTCTTGCCCATTAGGCTCAGCTTCTGCCACTAGGGTAGTTTCTCAGCTCATGCTGATGTACCATGTTAACAGGCCACGGTACCGTGCTGGGCCAGGCACGGCACGAGGCACGGCACGAGGCCCGGTTAGCCTCGGCACGGCATGGTATGGTTGGTGCCATGGACAGACACGTCATGGGCATGGGCACGAAAAATTCCCAGTGCCGTGCCAGCCAAGGCACGACCCAATCATGTCGTGCCTCATGCCGGCCTAGGCCGGCCCAACCTAGTTGACATCTCTAATTTAAATCCCCCTCATTTAACTATTTTCTTATCTTTATTTCCAGAAAAATTCCTCCATTTGTAATTTTAATTTGAGTTTAGCTTGAGCTTTAAGAAGGGCCTTAAGACTATTTTTGTAATTAATTTTTTTGTGTTCTTTTTCTAGTTCTTCTATATTTTGTTCCATTTCTAAAATAGTTTTGTTAATATTTTCAAATTTCTTTTGTTCCAATCTAATAAGCATGTTTAATCTAATAGTTTACCTGAAAAGGTCTAAGCAGGATTACCTACAATCAGCAACTTCCAAGAATTATTATCCATGTCCAGAAAGTCATCATTAAAGCACCACATATTTTGAAAATTAAATGAAGTTCTACCCACTTCATTTTTTTTTGTGAGTAATAAGTAGTGGGTGATGATCTGAGTAGGTCCTATTTAAGTGTTTATTGCCTATATTTCCAAAAGTGTACCGCTATCTTGAATTAAATAAAATCCTATCAAGTCTTGACCAGATGGCACCTTTCTTTTTATGGTTGTTTGTCCATGTATATTTTGATCCTAGAAAATCTGCCTCTATTAGATTAGTTTTATTTATTACCTTATTAAATTGGCCACTCGCTTTTGTGCTTATTGGCCTGCCTCCTTTTTCTATGATGAGTTCCTTATGGTGTTAAAGTCTCCTCCAATTATCATGGTAAATTCTTATTAGTTATATCCTTCATGATATACCATAAATCTTTTCGTTTATTTCTAGAAGTATTAGCATAAACTATAAATATAAAGCCTTCTGTGCTTTTTCCTAAACCGAAGTTAATAATTTCTTCATCTTCTTCTATTTTGGTTATATCCAAGTTATTCCACATTAACCAAATTCTGCTATTTTTATTAGAGGTGACATTTTTATATCTTAACTTATTTTTGAATCTTTCTAACTTGTCTATTCCCACCATTGGCTCATATATCATTAGTAATGAAATTTTATGTATTTTAACCATTTTAATTAATCTATTTAGTGAAGAGGGGTTAGCTATACCCCGAATGTTCCATAATAAGTATTTATGCATTATTAAAAGATTTTGATTGTGTTCTCGTTTTATTTTTTAGTTCGTTAGTTTTTGTTAAATATTTATGTGTATTTCTTGTTTTCTTTATGTGAGTGGGATGAGTTTTAACTAGATTCCCAATTTTATCGAAATTTTCCATTTGAATGTTTATTATTTTTAAACTTTCTAATGACTTGTCTTTATTTTCTATTTCCCATCTTCTTTTCTCAATATCTCTATCATCTATAGAATTCACCTTGTAATTTTCTATTTTAGTTTGCATAGTGTTATAGCTTTTAATTGATTCAGAATCTGAATCAAATTCTGAATCAGTGAACCAACCTTATGTGTTTGGTTTATGTTTTATATTTATTTTATGTTATCTAGTTCATATTACCAGTTCCTCTATTTTACCCAGCATGATTCTAATTCTATCCTCATTTGTTATATTTCAATCTTGAACAGTGAGGTTTTTGAAAGTTTTTGTTACATTTTTAGGGATTCTATTATAGATATAGGGTATACATCATCTTAATTAGACACATCCTGTATAATCTCTTATTTTCTAACTCAAAATTTATTATTTTCTTTCCTTGTAATTACAAAGCAATTCTTTGTGTTATGGCCTCTTTTTTTACATTGAGTGCAATAGCTAGGCAATGCTTCAGTAGTTATAGGATGCCAAAACCCATGAAATTCATTCTGTCCAATCTATATCCTTTGCGGGATGGGGTATTGGATGTTAGCCTATATACAGACTCATGGAACACTTGGTCTAGAGAGGTTAGAAGTAGCATCATCCATCAATAGAGTTTTGCCAATAAGATTAGAGATGGAGTAAAGTGAGGATTTATTGAAAAAATGGATAGGAAGTGAGGGTAGAAGAAACCATAGCGAAGTAAGTGGATTTTATTCATTCATATTAAAATTTGGAGACCATTTGAATGTCCTCATAGGATAACCTCTGACATTCCAGTTATCATTTAACCACAATCGAAGAAAATCTTTCTCAATGAAAAGCTATAGTAGGACGTGCTTATTGCCATCGAGCCCACTTTTATGAAGCCTTTAAGCTTGAGTGAGGAGAAGACTTTCTTTATAGCATCAATGAATGGGTGGCCGTGAAAAATTTCTTGAAATGGCAATATTTGTGAGCATCTGATAAAGTCTCAATATCTTCGAGAAAAAAATATATTGTGAGTTCTCCATTTTTTTGCTGGATGTTTATTTGGGGTCTCTGATGTATAATAAATGTTAGAAAAAGATTTGTTATGGGAAAGATAATCTATTTCCTACATTTTGAGCTTGAATTCATACCTTTCTTCACCACAACAAATATTTCTCTGTCTAGATTTCGAATTTTTTCACTCTAGAATTGAGAGCCTTCTAATTCTAGTTATTCTTTTTATTCTTCTTATTCTTCTTATTCTTCTTATCATTCTTATCCTTCTTATCCTTCTTATCCTTCTTATCCTTCTTATCCTTCTTATCCTTCTTATCATTCTTATTCTTCTTATCCTTCTTATTATTCTTATACTTCTTATTCTTCTTATCTTTCTTATTCTTCTTATTCTTATTATTCTTCTTAGTCATCTTTTTCCTCATATTTTTCTTATTCTTCTTATTATTCTTAATCTTATTATTATTATTAATCTTTTTATTATTCTTATTCTTCTTAATATTTTAATTTTTCTTATATTATTATTATTATTATTATACTTCTTATTATTCTTATTATTCTTATTATTCTTATTCTTCTCATTCTTCTCATTATTCTCATTCTTCTCATTCTTCTCAATCTTCTCATTCTTCTCATTCTTTTCATTCATCTTATTCTTTTAATTCTTTTCATTCTTCTCATTCTTATCATTCTTCTCATTCTTCTCATTCTTCTCATTCTTATCATTCTTCTTATCCTTACTTTTTTTTCTTTTTTTTCTTATTAAAGTTAGTATTCTTATTCTTCTTACTCTTCTTATTCTACATATTTTTCTAATTCTTATTATTCTTTTTATTCATCTTATTATTTTTCTTCTTCTTTATCTTCTAATTATTTTTATTCTTTGTATTCTTTTTATTTTTTTTATTTTTTTTATTTTTTTTATTTTTTTTATTTTTTTTATTTTTTTTATTTTTTTTATTTTTTTTATTCTTCTTATTATTTTTAATCTTTTTATTCTTTTGATTCTTCTTATTGATCTTATTCTTCTTATTTTTTTATTCATCTTTTTTTCTTATTCTTATTATTCTTCTTATTCTATTTTTGGTTCTTAATCTTCTTATTCTTCTTATTCATCTTATTTTTATTATTCTTCATATTCTTCTAATTCTTTTTTTGCTTCTTTTTTTATTATTCTTCTTATTCTACATATTCTTCTTATTTTTCTTATTTTCCTTATTTTTTAATTTACTTATTATTCTTATACTACATATTATTCATATTCATTATAATCTTCATATTCTTGTTTTTTATTTTATCTTTCTTATTCTTCTTTTTACTCTTGTTATTCTTCTTATTCTTTTAATTCTTCTTATTTTTCTTCTTATTCTTTTTTTTATTCAAATTCTTCTTATTCTCCTTATTTTTCTTATTATACGTATTCTAATTATTCTTCTTATTTTTCTTATTCTTCTAATTTTTATTTTTATTTTATTTTTTTTATTCTTCTTGTTCTTCTTATTATTCTATTTCTTCTTATTTTTCTATTTCTTCTATTTCTTCTTATCCTTTTTATTCTTCTTATTCTTCTTAATCTTTATATTTTTTGTATTCTTTGTATTATTTATATTCTACTTATTCTTCTTATTCTAAAAATTCTTGTTATTTTTATAATTCTTTTAATTATTCATATTCAACTTATTTTTTTTTATTTTTATTCTTATTATTCTTGGTATTCTAATTATTCTTCTATTTCTACTTTTTCTTTAAATTTTAATTTTGTCTTTTTATAATTATTCTTCTTATTCTTTTTTATTCGTATTATTTTTTTTATTATTCTTTTTATTCTTTTTTTATAATTCTTCTTATTTTTATTATTTTTATAATTTATTTATTAGACTTATTCTGTTTATTTTTTTATAATTCAATTCATATAATTCTTATTTTTTTTCTAATTATTCTTATTCTTTTTATTCTTGTTGTTATTCTTATTTAATTTTTTCTTTTTATTCATCTTATTTTTCTTATTCTTCGTATTCTTTTTATTCTTCTTAATCTTCTTATTCTTCTTATTTTTCTTATTTTTATTATTCTTCTTATTCTTCTTAATCTTCTAATTCTTCTAATTCTTTTTATTTTTTTTATTCTTCTTATTCTTATTT
Organism: Sapria himalayana; assembly: GCA_029783825.1. Lineage (NCBI taxonomy): Eukaryota > Viridiplantae > Streptophyta > Magnoliopsida > Malpighiales > Rafflesiaceae > Sapria > Sapria himalayana. Next base: position 55,761 of record JAREIK010001651.1, on the reverse strand, counting down.
TCTTCTTTTCTTCTTATTCTTTTTATTCTTCTTATTTTTTTTATTTTTTTATCATTCTTATTATTTTTATTCTTCTCATACAATTTATTCTTCATATTCTTTTTATTCTTCTTTCTTTTTATTTTTCTTATTTTTCTTATATTTTTTATTTTAGTTATTATTCATATTCTTTTATTCTACTTTTCTACTTATTCTTCTAATTATTATTATTATTTTTATTTTTATGCATCTTATTATTATAATTTTTGTTTTCTTCGAATTCTTCTTATTCTTTTTATTTTTTTTATTTTTATTATTCTTCTTATTCTTATTCTTTGAAATCTTATTATTGCTTTTATTCTTTTTATTCTCCTTATTATTCTTATTCTTCTTTTTATTTTTATTCTTCTTATTATTATGTTTCTTCTTTTTTTTGTAATTCTTCTTTTTTTTCTTATTATGATTATTATTATTATTCTATTTTTGGTTCAAATTCTTCCTATTCTACTTATTCATCTTATTTTTATTATTATTCATATTCTTCTTATTCATATTTTCCTTCTTTTTCTTCTTATTCTTATTATTCTTATTATTCTTCTTATTTTTTTATTTTACTTATTCTTGTTATTCTACATATTATTTGTATTCTATTATTATTATTATTATTCATTTTATTCATATTCTATTTATTCTTCTTGTTACACTTGTTATTCTTATTATTTTTTTAATTCTTCTTATTCTTATTTTTTTTTCTATTTATTCTTCTTATTTTTTTTATTCTTCTTATTCTTCGTATTATACGTATTTTGATTATTCTTCTTATTTTTATTATTTTTCTTATTCTTCTTATTTTTATTATTTTTCTTATTCTTCTTTTTCTTATTATTATTCTTATTCTTCTAATTCTTATTGTTCTTCTTATTCTACTTATTCTTCTTTTTTTTATTCTTCTTATTCTTATTATTCTTTTTATTCTTTATATTATATTTTTTCTTCTTATTCTTCTTATTCTTCTTTTTTTTCTTATTATTTTTATTCTTGTTATTCTTCTTTTTTTATCAATCTTCTCCTTCTTCTTCTTCTTCTTCTTTTTAGTCTTCTTATTCTTCTTTTTCTTTTTATCCTTCTTATTCAACTTATTCTTCTTATTCTTCTTATACTCTTATTCATTATATCCTTCTTATTATTCTTATTCTTTGAGTTCTTCTTATTTTTATAGTTCTTATTCTTCTTAGTCTTTTTTTTCTTTTTATTCTTCATATTCTACTTATTCTTCCTATTCTTCTAATACTAGTTATGTTTTTAATTCTTTTTATTATTCATATTCTAATTATTTTTCTTATTATTCTTTATCTTCTTATTATTTTTATTATTATTTTTCTTGATATATTGTTATTCTACTTTTATACCTATTCTTCTTATTTTTGTTTTTAATTTTCTTAGTCTTATTAATTTTTTTATTATTCTTATTCTACTTTTTTTTATTATTTTTCTTATTCTTATTTTTATTATTATTCTTATTTTTCTTATTTTTCTTTTTCGTCTCATTCTTCTAATTCTTGTTATTCTTGTTGTTATTCTTATTTTATTTATTTTTTTATTCTTTTTATTCTTCTTTTGTTTTTCTTCTTCTTATCCTACTTATTATTTTGTCGTTCTTATTTTTTTATTCTTTTTATTATTCTTATTCTTGTTATAATTCTTATTATCCATATTTTAATTATTATTTTTATTCTTCTTATTTTTTTTTATTCCAATTATTTTAGTTAATGTTGTTATTCTTCTTATTATTTTTATTATATTTTATTTTTCATATTTTTTTTATTTCCTCTTTAGCTTCAAATTCTTCTTATTCTTAGTATTCTTCATATTCTTCTAAAACTTTTTAATCTTTTTTTTTTGATATTTTTTTTATTCTTGTTATTTTTGTTATTTTTCTTATTCTTCATATTCTTTTAATTCATCTTATTCTAATTATTATTAATATTCTTCTGATTATTCTTATTCATCGTATTCTTCTTATTCTTCTTATTCTACTTATTATTCACATTCTTCTTATTCTATTTAATCTTTTTATTCTTCATTTTTTTATTATTTTTTTTTATTATTTTTTTTATTATTCTTATTTTTATTATTCTTATTTTTTCTATTGTTCCTATTTTTCTTATTATTCATATTCTTCTTATTCGAGTTATTCTTATAATTCTTCTAAATCGACTTATTCTTTATTTTCTTTTTCTTCCTCATATTTTTTTTCTACTTATTATCATATTCTTCTTAATTTACATATTCTTTTTATTCTTGTTATTCTTCTTTTTCTTCTTTTTCTTATTATTCTTATTATTCTTCTTATTATTATTATTATTATTCTTATTTTCTTATGATTCTTATTCTTCATATTCTTCTTATTCTTCTTATTCTTCTTATTCTTCTTATTTTTATATTCTTCTTATTCTTTTTATTCTTTTTATTCTTTTTATTTTTCTTTTTCTACTTATTATTCATGTTCTTCTTATTCTACTTAATCTTTTATTCTTCATTTTTTTATTATTGTTCTTATTCTTTTTATTAGAGTTATTCTTCTTATTCTTCTTAATCTACTTATTCTTTATTTTCTTTTTATTCTTTTTATTTTTTTTATTATTTTTATTATTTTTATTCTTTTTATTCTACTTATTATTCATATTTTTCTTATTCTTCTTATTCTTCTTAATCTACTTATTCTTCTTATTCTTATTATTCTTTTTTTTCTTTTTTTTCTTTTTATTCTTATTTTTATTATCATTCTTTTTCTTTTTATTCTTTGTTTTTATTTATTCTTATTCTTTTTATTCTTGTTATTCAATTTATTCTTATTATTCTTATTATTCTTATTATTCTACTTATTCCAATTATTCATATTATTCTTCATATTCTTTTAATTCTTTTTATTCTATTTATTCTTCTTATTATTCTTGTACTTCTTATTCTTTTTATTATTCTTATTTTTTTTATTCTTTTTTTTAATCTTATGATTCTTTTAATTAGTCTTATTCTTCTAAATCTTCTTAATCTTCTTATGCTTCTTATTCTAGTTAATATTTTTATTTTTCTTATTCTACTTATTCTTCTTATTCTTGTTATCCTTCATATAATTCTTATTCTTCTAATTCTTATAATTTTTCTTATTCTAGTTATAATTCTTATTATTCTTATTCTTATTTTTCTTTTTATTCTTTTTATCCGTCTTATTCTTCCTATTCATCTTATTCTTCATATTATTTTTATGCGACTTATTCTAGTTATTCTTCTTATTTTTTTAATCTTCTTAATCTAATTTTTCTTTTTTTTTATTCTTGTCATTCTTATTTTTCTTTTTATTCTTTTTAATCTTCTTAATATGCTTTATATTTTTATTTTTGTTATTCTTTTATTTCTTCTAATTCTTCTCATTTTTCTTATTCTTCTTAATCTTATTATTCATCATATTCTTATTATTTTTATTTCATTTATACTTCTTATTCTTCTTATTTTCCTTATTCTTCTTATTCGTCTTATTCATCTAATTCTTCTTATTATTTTTAATCAACTTATTATTCTTTTCCTTCTAATTCAATTTATTTTTTCTTAACTTATTATTATTATTTTTCCTCATAATATTTTAATACTTCTTATTCTTCTTATAATTCTAATTCTTTTTATTCTTCTTATTTTTCTTATTCTTCATATTCTTCTTTATATTCTTATTGTTCTTATTCTTTTTATTCTTCTTTTTCTTCATATTCTTCTTATTATTCTTATACTCCCTATTATTCTTTTATTATTATTATTATTATTATTATTATTATTATTCTCTTTTTTATTCTTCTTATTTTCATATTGTTCTTTCTCTTTTTATTTTTTTTATTCTTCTTATTCTTCTGTTGCTTCTTATTCTTCTTATACTCTTATTCTTATTATTTATGTTATTTTTCTTATTCTTCTTATTCCTCTTTTTATTCTTATTATTTTTTTTTCTTATTATTATTAATTTTTTAACTTATTCTTAATAATCTTGTCATTCTTCTTATTCTTCAATTTCTACATATTCTTTCTATTATTCTAATTCTTTTAAATCTTTTTATTATTCTTATTTTTTTATATCTTCTTAGTCTTCTTATTCTTATTATTCTTCTTATTGTTCATATTCTTGTTTTTTTCTTGTTCTTTTTTTGTTATTATTCTTATTCTTCATATTCTTTTAATTCTTCTAAATCTACTTTTTCTACTCTGTATTCTTATGCTTTTTATTCTTCTTATTCTTCTTATTTTTGTTATTCTTCTTATTCTTCTTAATCTACTAATTCTTCTTATTTTTTTTATTCCTCATATTCATCTTATTCTACATTTTATTTAGATTCTTCTTATTATTCTTAATCTACTTATCCTTATATTTATGTATTCTTCTTTTTCGGTCTCCTCAGCTCCTTTCATGCTACTCCATAGCCTTTTCTTTTTATAGGCTCTATTGCTGCCACCCCATTGCCTCTTTTGCTGTAACTTTGTTCGCTTTTTAGTTACTATTTTGGACAATAAAGATCATACGAAATATATCTATTATGCCCTACTCCTACCCCTTTTTCTTCCCTTTACCCACCCCCTTAACACATAGTCAATCGGTTTACAAGTGAGGCCAAAAAAGGAAAAAATAAGGAGTGAGAAAATAAGTAGACAGCTCGGGCGGTAGGCATTCCATTCTGCAGTTGGGTGCTATCTTCATTAGCTTTGCCATCATTTGCCTTTATCATTGAGTGCTTTTTCTTCCCTTCCCTTTCTCCATCATTGAGTGCATATTCTTCTTATAATTCTTATTCTTATTATTTTTATTATTATTCTTCTTATTCTTATTTTTGTTCTTTTTCTTCATATTCTTATTATTCATCTTATTCTTTTATTTCTTCTTATTCTTCTTAATAATTTTATTCTTCTTATTTGTCTTATTCTTAATATTCTTCTTATTATTCTTATTATTCTTTTCTAATTATTCTTCTTATACTTTTTATTTTTCTTATTTTTTTTATTCTTCGTATTATTATTATTATTATTATTACTATTCTACTTTCTCTTCTTATTTCTTTATTCTTCATTTTTTTCTTATTATTCTTTTTCTTATTATTATTATTTTTTCTTTATATTCTTCTAATTCTTCTGGTTCTTTTTATCTTCTTATTCTTCTATTTTTCTTATTCTTATTTTTCTGCTTATTCTTCTTATTCTTCTTAATCTTCTTATTTTTCTTATTCTTTTTTATTCTTCTCTTCTTATTATTCTCCTTATACTTTTTATTTTTCTAATTATTATTATTATTCTACTTACTATTCTTATTTTATTATTATTATTATTTTTCTTATTATTTTTATTCTTTATATTATTATTATTCTTCTTTATATTCTTCTAATTCATCTGATTATTTTTATTCTTCTTATTCTTCTTATTCTTCTTATTCTTCTTATTCTTCTTATTCTTCTTATTCTTCTTATTCTTTTTATTCTTCTTATTCTTCCTATTCTTCTTAATCTACTTATTCAATTTATTCAACTTATTCTTCTTATAATCCTATTCTTTTTATTCTTATTATTTTTCTTATTCTTTTTATTCTTCTTATTCTTCTTATTGTTTTTATTCTTCTTATTCTTTCTATTCTTCTTATTCTTATTATTCATCTTATTCTTCTATTTCTTCTTATTTTTCTTATTCATTTTATTCTTCTTATTTCTCTTATTCTTAATATTCTTCTTATTCTTCTTATTCTACTTATTCTTCTTATTCTTCTTTTTGTTGTTATTCTTCTTATTCTTCTTATTCTTCTTATACTTCTATTTCTTCTTATTCTTCTTATTCTTCTTATTCTTTTTATTCTTTATAATATACTTATTCTTATTATTCTTATTATTCTTCTCATTCTTCTTAATCTCATTATTCATCTTTATCTTTATATTTTTATGATTCTTCTTATTCTTCTTAATTTTTTTATCCTTATTATGTTTATTATTATTATTATTATTCTTATTTTACTTATTCTTCTTATTTTTATTATTCTTCTTATTATTCTTAGTCTTTTTTTCTTCTTATTTTTTTATTCTTCTTATTTTTATTATTCTTCTTATTCTTCTTTTTTTTTTGAAAGGATTGTTTTATTAATTAAGAAGCCCTCTCTTTTAGTGGAAGAATACCATTTTTAAATACTGGAGCTACTTTTAACCCCTTTTACACTCTTGAAAAAAGAAAAAAGAAAATAAAATATAGATATTCCACATTGTGCTTGAAAAGAATCTTCTAATTCTAACTCTTAATGAGGCCCTCCACTTTGATTTTTGTTTAATCTGTTTTACTTGTAATGTATCTTGCCATGTTTATCTTTTAATACTCTGCCCATTATGCTTTAATACTTACCTCCTTTCCCATCTGCAGCTACTTATTTACTAGCATCCTATCTTTAGGTAAGAATTTTGGCAGCCTCTTTGCTATTTTTTTCAGTCAGCCTATCCTCATCTACCTTGAATTGTAAATGCATTAGATTACTTTAGTCTTTGCACTTCAAGCATTCAAATCCAAGAAAATAGTAACAACACATATCAACATATATATATATATTGCCTCCTGACCAACAGAATAGCCCTTTCTCACAACCAAGTGACCCTTCAGATTGTTTGATACAGCAGGCAACCAAATGCTTTTACGACAAAATGAAAGATACAAATTGTTTTAATTATTTATTTAAAGCCCATTATCTGCTTAGGCAGTGAAAGTTAGTCTCTGCCCAAATTTTTTTTTTCTTGCCAACGCCATTTTCCATATACTTCCATCTTAGTCCATACCTGTAATTGTGAAAAACAAAACAGAGCAATTTTTATGATTTTCTCATAGGACCGAGGATATCAAGAATCTTTGTTCAACTGCTATTTTTGAATTCTAATATACGAGTATTCTAATTTGTCTAATGTAATTATACATTTATATTTCTCCGGTAAATTAACCCCATCAAACTTTTGTATACCCTTCCTCATGTCTTCCTCTGCAAGTTTTTCTACAAAAGCATTTTCTTCCTTAAATGTATTCATTACTTCCCCATTTAGCTCATTTAAATGATTCTTGATTAAAATTATTTGCTCATCATACTGCCACATTTCTGTCTTATCTGTAGCCAGATTCACCTGTAAACTAGAATCCACCTGTGCTCGAATATTCATAAAGAGTGTTATTTACATATTTTAAAGCCCTTAAGTAAGGCTAGGATTTTTACATGCAAGGCTGCAGAAGCTTTTTCCCTCATTTTCAATGCATTTAATATGTTACCTTGCTCATTTCTGATCACACCTCCTCCCCCTGCCATTCCCATATTCCTATTAAAACTATCGTCTATGTCTAGGGAAATCCTTCCCCATGGAGGTTTATTCCAACAAACCGTTTTTATCTCAGATATTTTTTTTCTAATTTCATGTAAGCGCCATATTTTTTTTTCATCTTCCATTTCGATGCTTCTGAGTTTTAAGGGGGATCTTGCTGATATCCATGAACATTCTTTTTTAATTTCTTCTATTATATGATTAGCATTCATTTTAATATTCTCGAACCTGCTTCTATTCCAAGCTTTTCATAGACTCCAGACTATGATATACAGAATATAATCTCCAAGCCAGTTACATACTTTATTCTTTGTGTGTCTTATCCTCCATCTCATTAATCTATCCTTAAGATCTTTTAACTTATTAGTTATTTGTGCATCTCTTCCTAGATATTCCCTGACTTCAACCGCTATTTTTTCTTTTGAAAATAATTGATTTGTGCTTTCTATGCTAGTATAACAACATTTGCACTTGGAAACTAATTTAACCCCTTTCATTTGAATATTCGAGTTCACCAGAATGACATTCGATAAAAGCTTCCACATAAATACATTAATTTTTTGTGGAATCTCTTTCACCCATGCATTCTTAAAGACTTCTTGGCTAATTTTTTCTTTTCTTACTAATATCATTGCACTTTTAAGTGTGAACCTACCATGTGGATTTAGAGTCCATCTCCATTCATTTTTAATTAGACGTGCATTACTCTCAACTAATTTTTTTTTGTTTAAGCATCATATTCCAACTTTTAGATACTTTTTTAGCATTCTTAAATGCTTTATTTTTTAAACCATATCTAGCCCTTATATATCTTGCCCATAGGCTATCATTCTGCATGAGCCTCCACCAGTTCTAACATGCCTAGGCTTTGGCCATATCATTTAGTTTGTTTAAACCTAGACTTGCTTCCTCCTTTAAACAACATATGTCTTTCCATTTTTTCCAATGTTGCATGTTATTTCCTGATTTTTTACCCCATACAAAATTAGCCATCTCCTTTCTAAATTGCTCAAAACCTTCTTCGAAGGTTGCATGGACATTAAGATATGTATAATGGATCCTTGTAAAACATGTTTGATTAATGTGATTCGGCCCGCCATACTTAACATATTTTCCTTCCATCCTACTATTTTATCTCTTAACTTATTTATTAAAAAAGTTAAATATTCTTCCTTCAGTATTCCTTCATAGATAGGACATCCCAAATACATTAAATCCCCTTTACTCTGTTCAAAACCTGTAATTCTTTTAATTCTTAGGATTGTCCTTTTAGGTGCTTTTCTCGAGACCACAAATTGACATTTGTTTTTATTAAGCTATTGACCCATTTCTTCCTCTACTATATCAAATAGACTCATCATGTTCTTTAGTGATGTGTGCCCAGCTTTAGTGAAAATAATTAAATCATCTACATATAGAGCTGGCAATTTGAGCCCGGCCCGTTGGGCTAGCCCAACCGACCCGAAATTAGGGTCGGGCTGGTCCCTAATATTATTGGCCCGAAAAAACCGGGCCAAATTTGGCCCGGCCCGATTGACCCGTGGGCTTAATCGGATCGGATCGGGCTAGCCCGATTAGTTTCGGGCTGGCCCGGTTTGAAAAATTAAATAAAAAACTAATTTTTTATTTTACTTATCCAAGCACCATTTGTTATTAAAACAGTGATAAAGAAAGTGGGATTGTGGGATTCCATCCACGGTTCCATCATTTAAGGGATAAAGTGATAAACTAATTTTTTATTTTTGAAAATCTTGTTAAATATTTATTTCAAACTTCTTGACTGAAGAGAGAAGATAGAATAGAGAATGGGTAGGTAAATATTTATTAATTTGGTTTCAAATGGATAGGTAAATGTCTCGTCTCCATCTCCGGTCATCCTTGTTGGGAATGCTATAATGAATTCAGAGTCTTTGAGTTTGGTGCAGCAGAAAATCATGGTGGACAGTGGACAGACTGCATCATATGGACATATGGAGCAAAAAAAATAGAGAAATACATAATAGTGGGGCAAACATATCATATGGACATATGGAGCAAAAAAAATATAAGGCATTATTTGCAAGAGAGAAATCCTTGTACACCTGAAATGAAACAAATAATAGAGAAAGAAAGTAATTTATTGAATAAAATAATTTCATAATTTTTTTTCATATAGGGTTGGGCTGGCCCCCTGGCCCGCTAGCCCGATATAGGGCCGGGCTGGGTCAACGAAATAGCAGCCCGGTTTAAATCAGGCCCGGCCCGGTCCTGCCCGATTATTCCCTTGGCCCGGTGTGAGCCCGGCCCAGCCCGATCCGCCCCGCCCGACTTGCCAGCTCTATCTACATATGCTAAGCAACTTACAATTGGAGTTTATCCAGGTTGTTTAAAGCTAATAATCTTACCTTCATTTTTTATTTAAAATTTATTATTAGCAATTCTATATGCATATTAAATAATATAGGGGATAAAGGTTCCCCTTTCTAAGTCCTTTGACTGGCTTAAATTCTCTGCATGCTTCTTCATTGATTAAAATTATAATCCATACACTAGAAATACATCTATACAATAGATCTATCCAGAATTCTGAGAATCTCATTTTCATCATTGTATAGCATAGAATGTCCCATTCAACTCTATCAAATGCTTTAGACAAATCTAACTTTATAACCACATTATGACCCCCAACTTTAGCCTTTAATTCCTTAATCAATTCTGTAGTTAAATTAATTTTTTCCATCATTAATCTATTTTTAACAAATCCTACTTGCTCTAATGATATGATGGAGGGAATTACCCTATTTAGCCTATTCTAAATGACTTTAGCCAGAATTTTATACACCGAGTTACATACGCTTATAGATCTATAATCCTCACTTTTTTTTGGTTATCCTTCTTGGGTATAAATACAATAAATGAGATGTCCCATACTTTTGTGATTTCTGCTCCTGCAAAAACCCAGCCGATTACAACTGTCATCTTTTTTTATTATATTCCAGGCTTGTTGATAAAATACATTATTCCATCCATCTAGTCTCGCTGCACTATCTTTATTTCCACTAAAGACTACGGCTTTTATCTCTCCTTCACTAAGGAACTCTTCCAAGATTTTATTTTCTTTCTTTGTTACTCTTTTGCCTATTCGCCGAATTAAGGATTCATTCCTTTGTTGATTGTAGCCACAAAGATGACTTTTAAAGTAGTCTTCCAAGACTTTTTTAGTCTCTCCATTCTCATCTATCAACTTACCAATATCATTTTTGATTCCTTTTATTTCTTAGTCTTTGATTTATTAATTTTGCAACTGTATTAAAAAACTTAGTGTTTCTATCCCCTTCTTTGAGGCACTTTACTTTGACCCTTTGCTTCCAAAATATTTCTTCCATATGTAGCATTAATTTTAATTCTGCATTTGCTTTATTTAAATTAACTCTAGAGAGTTCATCCTGATTATTCTCATACTCTATTTCTAATATGCTGATTTTTGATTCAGCATACTGAATATTCTTGTTTATATTCCCAAATCTCTCTCTATTTCACCTACTCAGTTCTAGTTTTAACCTACGTAATTTTATAGCTAAGACCTACATGGTATTCCCAGCTGTTGGTGTTTGCCATGAGACTCTTACTATTTCATCAAATCTTTATGCAAACACCACATGTCCTGATATTTAAAAATTTTATTATTTCTCTCTCTAAATTTTAATTTTAGAAGTATGGGGCTATGTTCTGAGCATGTTCTGCTTAAGTGTTTCGCACTCACCCCTCCACAATAATCCACACATTTGATGTTATAAAGAATGCGGTCAAGTCTAGAATAGATCATTCCTCTATTTTTCCTATTATTACACCATGTAAAATTAGGACCTAAATACTTAGCCTCCATAAGGTTCGTATTATTAATTGCCTCATTAAATTGGGCTATAGCTAATGGGTCAGCTGGATTTCCTCCTTTTTTTTAACATTTCTAACGACATTAAAATCCCCACCTATGATCCATGGAGTATTCCTATCTACTATCTCTTTCATTTCATCCCACAGAATTGTGCTTTTTTCTTTTGAATTACTAGCATATACTACCGATATAATTGGATCTGAGTTTTTTCTTAACTTAAAATTAATAATATGTTTTTCCTTTGAAATAACTTCAATATCAATTTTAATCTTCCATAACAGCCATATATTACCATTATTATTGGAAAATGCATTGTCTAGTCCTAATTTCTCTTTATACATTTTTAGTGAATCCTTACTAACCAAGGGTTCAGCTATTATTACAATTTTAATATTATGAATTTTAATTAGTTTTTTAATTCTATTTATTGATGGAGTATTTCCAACTCCTCTTATGATCCAATATAGACTATTATACATTATTATACATGTTTAAGTATTTTTTTTTCTGTTTCTTGAGCTTTTACTCACACTCGATTTAGGTTATTCAATTTTACTTGCTAAATTCAATTTGCTTATTTGTAAACACATCAATTTTATTTTTTCTATTGCACTTTCTCTATTTTTCAGGATCCCCTCCCACTCTTTTTGATTGAGTATCTTTGAATCATCTTTTGCCAATGTAGATTCTAAACTATGCATTCCTTTGTGCATAGCTGTGATGGGCCAACTTTTAACCTTAGTTCCTTCCTCTGATAGGAGGTCATCCTCCTCCCCATTGAAGTTTGTTATTTAATTTTCTAAATCCAATTCCAATGTTGTTTTCGTTACCTCTCTCTTACTTTTTACCCCCCATTCCTTCCTCTCTGCCCCCTCCATTGCATTAACCCCTTCATCTAGCCAGTTTTTTATTTCTAGTATTTTCATCCTACCCTCCGCTTTATCTCCATCTTTTTTCTCTCCCCCCATCTCTTCAATTGCTGCCATACTACATTCCTCTCCTCCCCTATTGCCTGTCTCCCCCATGCACTCCTTCTGCCCCTCCTCTGCCCTCACTTCTTCTACCCTAACCTCCTACCTCTTTTTTACCCAAATTTTCTCCCTCTCCCTCATTTCTATTTTGCCTAGCCCCCTTCCCCTTACCTTTACACTGCATTCTAAATCAAAATGACCCAATTTTTTACAATTTAAACAATATTTAGGTGTGTTTTCTGCAATTATATCTTGTCAATATCCACTTGAATTCCCATTACCCACCCACTCTATATTCGGGATAGGAGCAGAAACATCAACCTCTACATGCACTCTTTCCATGCTCGACCATGTCATAAAGGCCGTAGCTTCATTCATTAGGCAAGGCTTACCCACACATCAAGCAATATGATATAAGGAGTATTTACATAATAGGTGAAGTGGGAGGTAATTGAAAGAAACCCAAACCAAGGCTTGCATGGATTCCTCTTTTGGTATGAATTCAGGCACCCATTGAATAGCCTCATAGGATAGCTCGAGATGCTCCACTGCCCGCATAGCCATAACCGAAGGAAGTCTTCTTCCTCCTTGAGTTGCATAATTATGTGGTTCACATCATACCATGAAATTCTTACAATGTACCAAAGCTTCAACTTTCAAAAAAAGCATATATGTCTTTTAATTAGGGATCCCATGTGAGAATTTACCTAGTAGAGTGAGCTTGAATGGGGCAGTAATCATCTCGATTTCATCCATCGGGAAAAAAACTACCAGCACCTCATCCTTAACACAAAATACCATGCTTAGTATACCAGGTTTAATAATAACTAAGGCAAAAGATTTTTTATTAAATATCTTAGAGAGATTTTGCATAACTAAAGCTTGAGAACTTCAACAATGGAGTATCTCTCTATAAGAAACCCACTTTCCCTCTCTATAATTGAGAGAGAAGAAAACTCTCTTATTATTCTTATTATTCTTCTCATTCTTATATTTCTTCTTATTCTTGTTATTCTTGTTAGTCTTGTTATTCTTCTTATTCTTTTTATTCTTCTTATTCTATTTATTGTTATTTTCATCTTATTCTTCTTATACTTCTTTTACTTTTCATTTTTTTATTCTACTTATTCTTCTTATTATTTTTATTCTTCTTATTGTTCTTTTTCTTTTTATTCTTCTTATTATTTTAATTCTTCTTATTCTTTATATTGTTATTATTTTTCTTATTTTTCTTATTCAGTATTATAAATCTTATTCTTTTTATTCTTCTTATTATTGTTCGTATTCTTCTTATTCTTCTTATTCATCTGAATCTTCTTATTCTTCTTATTTTTTTGATTCTTCATTTTCTTCTTATTCTTCTTAATCTTTTTATTCTTTTTATTCTTCTTATTCTTCTTTTTTTTCTTATTCTTCTAATTCTTCTTATGCTTCTTATTGTTTTAAATTCTTTTTATTATTCTTATTGTTCTTATTCTTTTTATTTTTTGTTATTCTTGTTATTCTTTTATTTTCTTATTCTTCATATTCTTTTTATTCTTCCTATTCTTCCTATTCTTTTTATTCTTTTTATTCTTCTTATTTTCTTATTCTTCTTATTCTTATTATTCTTCTTATTCTTCATACACTTCTTATTCTTCTTATTATTTTTATTTGCCTTATTCTTTTAAGTCTTCTAATTCATTTAATTCTACTTATTCTTTTTAATCTTATTATTCTTCATATTCTTCTTTATCTTCATATTTTTTTATTCGTATTCTTTTTATTCTTCTTATTCTTCTTGTTCTTCTTATTCTTCTTACTCCTCTTATTCTTCTTATTATTCATATTCTTCATATTCTTTTTATTTTTCATTTTCTTCTTATTCTTCGTGTTCTTCTATTTATTATTATTATTATTATTATTATTATTCTTCTTCTTTTTCTTCTTTTTCTTTATCTTATTATTCTTCCTATTCTTCTTAATCTTCTTATACATTTTATTCTTTTGACTCTTTTGATTTTTCTTTTTCTTCCTTTTGTTCTTATTCTTCTGTCTTCTTATTCTTCTTAGTCTTCTTGTTCTTCTTATTCTTCGTATTCTTCTTATTCTTCTTATTCTTCTTATTCTTCTTATTCTTCTTATTCTTCTTATTCTTATTATTCTTCTTTTTCTTCTTTTTCTTCTTTTTCTTCTTTTTCTTCTTTTTCTTCTTTTTCTTCTTTTTCTTCTTTTTCTTCTTTTTCTTCTTTTCTTCTTTATTCTTCTTATTCTTTTATTCTTCTTATTCTTTTATTCTTCTTATTCTTTTATTCTTCTTATTCTTTTTATTCTTCTTATTCTTCTAAGTATTCTAATTCTTCTTATTCTGATTATTCTTTTAATTCTTTTAATTTTACTTTTTTTTCTTATTCTTCTTATTTTTCTTTTGTTCTTATTTTTCTTTTTCTTCCTATTCTTCTTATTCTTCTTATTCTTCTTATTCTTCTTATTCTTCTTATTCTTCTTATTCTTCTTATTCTTCTTATTCTTCTTATTCTTCTTATTCTTCTTATTCTTCTTATTCTTATTATTATTCTTATTCTTCTTATTATACTTATTTTTCTTCTTCTTCTTAATCTTATTATTCTTATTATTCTTCTTATTCTTCTTATTCTTCTTATTTTTTGCATTCTTTTATTTATACTATTTTTCTTATTCTTCTTATTCTTATTATTATACTTATTTTTCTTATTCTTTTTTTTTCTTCTTAATAATCTTATTCTTCTTGTTCTTCTTATTATTCTTATTCTTATTATTCTTCTTATTCTTCTTATTCTTCTTAGTCTTCTTATTCTTATTATTCTAATTTTTCTTCTTTTTCTTTTTATTCTTCTTATTAATCTTATTCTTTATATATATATTATTCTTTCTTTTCTTCTTATCCTTCTTATTCTTCTTATTCTTTTTATTCCTCTTATTCTCCTTATTCTTCTTTTTCTTATTATTTTATTATTCTTCTTAATCCTATTATTCTTCTTATTCTTCTTATTCTTCTAATTCTTTATATTATTTTTATTTTTCCTATTCTTCTTTTTCTTCTTTTTCGTTTTACTTTTTTATTCTTCGTATTCTTTTATTCTTAATAATTTTCTTATTCTTCTTATTCTTATTATTTTTTTTCCTTCTTATTCTTATTATTCTTCTTATTCATCCTATTCTTATTATTCTACTTATTCTTCTTATTTTTATTATTCTACTTATTCTTCTTATTCTTCTTATTCTTTTTATTCTTTTATTCTTATTTTTGTTATTCTTCGTATTCTTATTATTCTTCTTAATCTTCTTATTCTTCTTATTCTTCTTTTTCTTTTTTTTAAGTTTGTTTTATTATTATTGCCCTTTCTTTTGCTGGTGGAATACCGTTTATACAACTTAATCCTACTACCCTTTACCCTTTTACACACCTGCTAATCACTAGCCTTCAATGATAAAACATTACAAGACATGACATTTATGGCTTTGAGCCTGTTTACAATAATCTTTTTTTTCATCCTTGTGCATATTCTATGCTCATCTACCCTTATTTGAATACCAACATTCAATCTGCTCCTTTGAAAATTTTCTTTCAAGCTGCAAATTCTACTCTTGTTGTTTATTTTTCTCTTCCTTTGGTGCTGTTAGATTTTGCATCCAAGCACTAGGCATTCTGCTTACTTTTGAATGCTACATTGTCTTCTTTATAGTCTATCTCTCCTTATGGTGCCTCCTTTCCTACCTGTAAGCTACCAGACATTTCTGTTCCATTCATAAATGACATATTGTCTACCCATTTCTCCATCTTAACTAATCCCTTGCATCATAAAGCATCAAAAAACAACAAACACAACCAGAATATATAAGCAATGCAACAGTATTTTAGAGGGATGATTGAGTTCAATCTCTTCATGCTTTTATCATACTACTCCCCCATTGCTGCTAATCTGCCTCCAATGCAATGTATCCTTTTATATATATTACTTTTTCTACTCTTTCTTTGAGGCTCTTCTTTTGTTCTTACATCAGCACCAACCTGCAAACAAACATTATATATAGCTAGAAAACAGAAACAAAATGACAGCATGAATTACTACTGATTTGCCTTCAATGTAGTGAGAAGATAATTTTTATGAAGATAATATGAAATAATTTTAAACGCATAAATTTTCATATTATTTGATATCATTAATAATTTTTAAAATTCAAACAATTTCTCAAAGTGAGAAGATAATTAAAAAAAGTAATATTTATTATTTTAATAAAATTTAATAAAAAAAGCTAATTGTAAAAATATTACTCAATTATTTAATTTTTATAAATTTTAGTAGGATTAAATATCTATGTATTTATTTTTAATTATTATTTTATTTTCTTTTAACTTTATTAAAAAAAACTATTTTTATTATATTTCAAGATTTTCAAAATTTGTATTATTTATTTTTTTAAAAGTTTTCTATAATCATAAATTTTTTTTAATACTTATAATAATATAAATATTTACTAGTTTATTCATTAATTCAGATATTTTTGAAAATATTTTTTATTTTATCATACAATAAATTAATTTACATTTAAATTAGTAGAAATTTTAATGTATGTTAATTTAATTTTTAAAATATCGAAAAAATTATAATACTTATTGAAAAAAATATTTAATGTTACTATAATTTAAATTATTTAGTTTCTTAATTAAAAATTTTAGAAAAATTTTTTGTATAATTTTTTATAAAATTAATACATCATAAAAATTGTTATTTTAGTCCTTATTAATAATATAATTTTTTTTTGTATTTTTTTGTAATTTAAATTAATTATTTATAATATCATTTTTTTTAATTTTACGAGGAGAATATGTGTTTCAAGGATTGCTCATCTATAGATCAATAATAAACATTTAATAAATAAAATTAAATAAAATATTAAAATAAATAAAAAATAAAAAATATATATAATTAAATATTGGCTAGGGAAATACCATCACTAAGTCCATAGCTAAATTACGGATTTTATAAGATAGGAAAAATTAGTCGCTATATTATGAATTTTATTAGCTCGAGAAAATTCGTCGCTATATTTCAAATGTTATTAGCTAGGGAAATTCCGTCACAAAACTAAAGATTACATTTTCTAAGGATATTTCATAGCTAAATCCATCACTAATTTATGGATTTTATTAGGTAGAGATATTCGCTCACTAAATCCGTAGATAAAATATAGATTTTATTAGCGATGGAAAATCCGTCGCTAAATTTATCGCTAAATCAAAGATTTTATTAGTAAGGGAAAATCCGTCGCTAAATCCTTTGCTAAATTAATGATTTTATTAGTAAGGAAAAATCTGTCGCTAAATTAAGAATTTTATTAGTAAGGGAAAATCAGTCACTAAATCCGTCACTAAATCAAGGATTTTATTAACAAGGGAAATTCCGTCACAAAATCCATCGCTAAATAAAGGTTTTTATTATCAATGGAAAATGCATCTGTAAATCGAGGATTTCATTAACAAAAAAAATTCCATTGCTAAAAATCATCACTAAATCAAAGATTTTAATAGTAAGGGATATTTTGTCACAAAATCTATCATTAAATCATGTATTTTATTAGCAATGAAAATTACGTCGCTAAATCAGTTGCTAAAATCCATGCTTTTTTTGAGCGGAAGTTACAAAAATTTTTCGTCGCTAAATCTGTCGCTAAAATCCCCACTTTTTTTGAGTGGAATTTACAAAAATTTTCAGTCGCTAATCCATCGCTATATCCCCCACTTTTATTAAGTAGAATTATCGAATAATTTTCTCTAGCTGATCAGTTACTAATCAGTTGTATTTTTTTTAATAAAAAAATCATATTTCCCTTGTTATTCCCGAACTAATACCTTGCAATTTAGCTAGGGATTGATCACTAGCTAAAATTTCCTAGGTAAACTGACATTTTCTTGTAATGTTCTTCTTATTCTTCTTTTTTATACACATCTTTTTATTTTTCTTTTTCTACTTATTCTTCATTTTGTTCTTATTCTTCTTATTCTTATTTTAATTTTATTCTTCTTATTCTTATTAGTATTATATTAATCTTATTCTTCATATATTTCTTATTCTTATTATTCTTATTATTCTTATTATTGTTCATATTGTTCTTATTCTTCTTATTCTTATTAGTCTCCTAATTCTTGTTATTCTATTTATTTTTTTAAGTCTTCAAATTCTTTTTATTCTGTTTATTATTATAATTTTTTTAATTTTTCTAATTCTTTTTAATCATCTAATTCTTTTTTTTATTTTTGTTCTTCTAATTTATATTATTCTTCTTATTATTTATTATTATTATTCATATTAATCTTCTTATTCAACTTATTATACTTATTCTTCTTGTTTATCTACTTATTCTTCTTATTATTTATTCTAATTATTCAATTAATTGTTCTTATTCTTATTATTTATTCTATTATTATTATTCTTCTAATTCTCCTTATTATTTTTATTCTTCTTATTCTTCGTATTCTTTTTAGTCTACTTACTCTTCTTATCTTACTTTTTCTTCTTATTCTTAATTTATTCTTTTTATTCTTATTCTTTTATTTCTTCTTATTCTTATTATTCTTCTTATATTTTTTATTCTTCTTTTTCATCTTATTTTTCTTAATTTTTTATTCTTCTTTTTCATCTTATTAATCTTATTCATATTATTCATATTATTCTTCTTATTCTTCTTATTCTTCTTATTCTTCTTATTTTTCTTATTCATATTATTCTTTTTTTATACTATTTCTTCTTATTCTTCTTATTCTTTATTCTTCTTACTCTTCTTATTCTTTATTCTTCTTACTCTTCTTATTCAATAAAATCAGTTTATTATACTTATTCTTCTTATTTTTCTAATTTTTTTAATCATTTTATTTGTCTGATTCTTCTTATTCCTCTTATTCTTCTTATTCTTCTTATTCTTCTTATTCTTCTTATTCTTCTTATTCTTCTTATTCTTCTTATTCTTCTTATTCTTCTTATTCTTCTTATTCTTTTTATTCATATTATTCTTTTTATTCTTCTTAATCTTCTTATTTTTCTTATTCTTCATATTCTTTATATTTTTCTTTTTCTTCTTATCCTTTATATTCTTATTATTCTTCTTATTTTTTATTCTACTTAAACCTCTTATTCTATAAATTCTTTTTATTCTACTTATTATTCTTTTTTTTAATATTCTTCTTATTTGTCTTTTTCTTCTTATTCTTCTTATTCTTCTTATTCTTCTTATTCTTCTTGTTCTTCTTAATCTTTTTATTCTTCTTATTCTTCTTATTCTTCTTTATCTTCTTATTCTTTTTATTTTTCCTATTCTTCTTATTCTTCGTATTCTTCATTTTCTTCTTATTCTTCTTTTTATTTTTTTCCTTCTTATTTTTTATTGTTCTTATTCATTTTATTTATTCATATTTTTATTAATCTTATTATCATTATTATTATTATTCTTATTCTACTTATTTTTCTTATCTTTCTTAATCATCTTATTCTACTTATTCTTCTTATTCTTCTTCTTATTTATTCTTCTAACTATTCGTATTATATATATTCTTCTTATTCTACTTATTCTTCTTATTCTTCTTATTCTTTTTATTCTTTTTATTCTTTTCATTTTATTATTCTTATTAATCTTATTATTCTTATTATTCTTATTATTCTTTTAATTCTTTTAATTCTTTTTATTCTTCTTATTAATCTTATTCTTCTTATTCTTCTTTTTCTTCTTATTATTCTTCATCTTCTTATTTTTCTTATTCTTCTTATTCTTTATTCTTATATTCATCTTATTCTTATTATTTTTTTTATCTTTTTGTTCTACTTCTTATTATTATTATTCTTCTTCTTCTTATTCTTCTTATTCTTCTTACTATTCTTATTCTTCTTAATTTTCTTTTTCTTCTTATTCTTCTTATTCTTCTTATTCTTCTATTATGCCTTATTCATTTTATTATTCTAATTCTTCTTATTCTTCTTATATTTTTTATTCTTTTTGTTTTTTTATTGTTCTTATTATTTTATTTCTTTTTATTTTCATCATATTCTTCTTAATTTTCTTATTCTTTTTATTATTTTTATTTTTCTTATTCTTATTATTCTTATTATTCTTCTTATTCTATTTATTTTTCTTATTCTTTTTATTTTTCTTATTTTTGTTATAGTTCTTATTCTTCTATGTTTTCTAATTCATCTTATTCACTTATTGTTTTTTTATTCTTATTATTCTTTATCTTCTTATTCTTTTATTTTTTTATTCTTCTTTTTCTTTTTATTCTTCTTATTTTTCATATTTTTATTATTTTTCTTATTATTATTATTCTACTTATTTTAGTTATTCTACTTATTGTTCGTATACCTCCCAGTCTTCTAATTCTTCTTATTCTACTTATTCTTCTAAGTCATTTAATTCTTCTAATTCTACTTATTCTTATAATTATTTTTATTATTTTATTATTTTTATAATTTTTATAATTTTTATTATTTTTATTATTCTTATTCTTAATATTTTTATTATTCTTCTTATTCTTCTTATTCTTCTTATTCTTCTTATTATTCTTTTTCTACTAATCTTTTTATTTTTCTTATTCTTCTTTTTCTTTTTATTCTTCTTATTCTTGTTATACTTTTAATTCTTCTAATTCTTTTTATTGTTCTTATTCTTCTTATTTTTCTAATTCTTTATATTCATCTTATTCTTTTTATTCTTCTTATTCTTGTTATTCTTCTCCTGCTTATTTTTCTTATTCTTCTTATTCTTCTTAATCTTTTTATTCTTCTTATTCTTATTTTTCTTTTTCTTTTTTATATCTTCTTATTCTTCTAATTATAATAATAATAATTATTATTATAATTATTATTATTATTATTATTCTTCTTCTTCTTCTAAGTCTTCCAATTCTTCTTATCTTGCTTATTCTTTTTTTCTTCTTATTCTTCTAATTCTTCTAAGTCTTCTAGTTTTTTTTATCTTGCTTATTCTTCTTTGTATTCTAATTCTCCTTAATCTTCTTAATCTTTTTATTCTTTTTATTTTTATTATTCTTCTTATTCTAATAATAATTATTATTATTCTTATTCTTCTTATTTATCTTATTCTTTTTATTCTTCTTATTTTTTTCATTCTTCTTTTTATTTTTCATAATCTTTTTATTCTTCTTTTCTTTTCATTCTTTTTATCCTTCTTATTCTTCTTTTTTTCTCTTTTCTTCTTATTCTTCGTATACTTCATATTCTTTTTATTCTTCTTTTTCTACTTATACTTCTTATTTTTCTTTTTTTTCTTATTTTTCTTATTCTTCTTATCCTTCCTTATTCTTTTTATTGTTCATATTCTTATTTTTAAAAAAAATTTTTGTTTCTTCATATTCTTCATATTCTTTATATTCTTTTTATTATTCTTATTCATCTTATTCTTCTTTTTTTTTATTCTTCTTATTCTTATTTTTTTCTTATTCTTTTTTTTTCTTACTCTTCTTATTCTTTTTATTCTTCATTTTCTTTATTTTATTTTTTTTTACGTAAATTCTTTTTTTTTCTTCTTTTTTTCTTTCTCATTATTCTTATTATTTTTATTTTTTATTTTTTATTTTATTTTTATTTTTATTAATTTTTTATTTTTATTATTCATCATATTTTTCTTATCATTCTTATTCTTCTTATTCTTCTCATTCTTCTTATTCTTCTCATTCTTATTCTTTTTTTTATTCTTTTTATTTTTCTTATTCTTCTCATTCTTTTTATTCTTCTAATTATTTTATTTTTTATGATTCTTCGTATTGTTTTTATTCTTAATTTTATTTTTATTTTTATTATTCTTCTTATTTCTCCTTTTATTTTTTTTCTTTTTATTCTTCTTAATCTTCTATTTTTATTATTCTTCTTATTCTTCTTACTCTTCTAATTATTTTTATTCTTCTAATAATTTTATTTATTATTATCTTTCTTATTCTTTTTATTCTTAATTTTATTTTTATTCTTATTATTCTTTTTTTTTGAAGATTAATTTATTATTATATCCTCTCTTTTGGCGGAAGAATACCTTAGATACAAAAAAAGTCTACCATTTACCCTTGTACACTCTCTTTATCTTTTTGCTTCTATCAATTGCTAGTCATAAAACATGTATGGAACTAATAAAAATGAGTAGTCCCTCTTGTGGCTTCTCATATCCCATCTTTAATCCTTCTTCCATTGACATTTAGCATTTGGGCTGCTCCTTTAATAATACTCTTGTTCTACAGTTGTTATCATTCATTATCATCTTTTCTTGTGGCTATGTTCCCTTTAGTATAGGCTTTCCCCTTTAGATTGATGAATTCTACCATGAAGATATTTTTGTTTCTGTTGCTTTCCTTCTTTGCTGCATACCTCAGTTCTTTTCTTTATCTTCTTGTTCCTGTTTACCTCCTTCCTCCTCTTTAGTCCTCTGATCAGTCCTTTGCTGCTCTCTGCCCATGCTCCTCCTTTCTTCCAGCTTTCTGTTACTTTGAGCATTCCATTTCATCCCTTCTTAGGTTCCAGATTTTGGTTTTGCTAACCTTATATTTGCAAAAAAGTCTATAGAAAACACATCTATTCCATTTCAACCACGACCCTTCTATTCATATTCCTTCCTATCCCTTTCCTTATATATGCAATGGATCTAACTATAATTACTTAAATCTCTCATACTCTCTCTTCTTCATTTCAATTCTTGTCTAACTACTTTTTTTTGACTTCTCTGCCGTATTCCTCCTATTGTGCTACATAATATAAACTCCAGACCAATTTCATATGACCTGGGCAGCTCTCTACCCATTTCTCCTATCCTTCCTTATATTACAAAACAAAACAACCAAATAGAAATAGGTTCCAACAGAATAGTCTGAATTTTTGCTCCTCTCTACCCTCTAGACTTTTTTTGCTTCTGCCTATTATTAGTATGTTGTTCATCCTTCTCCTTTCCTGCCTTCCTTCCTTGCTTATGCCATCTGTCTACTGTAATTTCTAAAAGCAGATCTACGATTTTTACTTTTTACCATTATACTCCCATTGGCAGGACCCAATCCGGATGCCCTTCCTGGATTTCTCATATGGTCCCGCCTGGTGAAATGAACATATGTATTACCAAAATATCTCATTATATAAAAAATCTACCCAATACAATTACCACCCCTAATTAATATAAGTCATAACCACATGCATACATAAAAATGATTAATATGAGTTCAATACTAATACCATGGCATTCTAAGAGTGTTTGTTAAATTTAGGGGTGCAATAAAAATAACGAGTTCAATAAATAAGACAGATAAATGTAGTGGAGTGGCATAGTTTTAAGGAAAATACTATTTTATTTTAAAACATTTCTTATCTCAAGACCTCAAGTCCACTCTTTTGTAAAGTTATCCATTTAAAACATTTCACAAAAATCGACTTTATCAAGCCCAAACAAATGAATTTCATGCTCAAATCAAGCATAAAGCATGTATGACCACCATATCACAAAAACAACCATAAAAGTATCATAATCAAAAGTATTACATGTTTATACCTTATTTAGAAATCAACCAAGTACCGTATTATAAACCCATCATAAACTGTTGGTAAGCTTTACCCTACGATACCATAACTACTAATAAACCTGTGGTTACACTCGATCATCACGTGACAACTAACAAATCTTCAGGTAGACCCGGCAATCACGTGGCATCTAACAAACCTCCAGGTAAACCTGGCCATCACGTGGCAACTATCAAACCTTCGGGCAAGCACGGCCATCATGTGACACCTAATAAACTTCCGGGTAAACCTGGCCATCACGTGGCACCTAATAAACCTCTTGGTAAACCTGGCCATCACGTGGCACCTAATAAACTTCCACGAGAACCTTTACATCATGTGCCCACTAATCACATATAATCTTTCCCCCACTCACAAGTACTTTTCCAATATTACCGTATCATAATCATTTCTCAAATCTCGAAAAAATCCATTTTTTTAACAATAATTTTTTAAGGTGGGTTAAACCCTCAAACCACGTACACCAAAAATCCAAATACCACAGACTCATTGATTAACACAGTAAAACTTTCAAATTCTAAAATATTGACAAAATTGACATGAAAAGATAACTTGTTTTATATGAAACTGAAAACCATGTTTGAATGCAACCAATTATCTGATCAAAACAGTATATATGTAAAGAATTAAATCATAGTAGATATATCAATATAATATTTCAAATCATTTAAAAGCATATAAACCACTCACAGACTACGGATGATCAGTCCTGCTCTCCTACAAGATCATATCCCAGCTCAGCGTGAGTGCCTATAATACCAATAAAATATCACATAGTTTCTAATAATTAAACCAAAGACATTTGACCAACTATTACCCAATTTCAGTCAGAACTCCTCGCTAATTACTCGATACAACCTAAACATGGAAACCTAATCAAACAACATCCAAAATTTACAAACCACATATCAATGGAAAGCCCAAGAGACCAGGAACTCATCAGTACCATTACCTTGGTCAAATAATCACCGTGGTGCCCAAAAAACTCAATCTGACCATCGGCCAATAATATTTTTGTCGTATCTTTCAAATGGTGAGGAATCTGCAAAAATGATCCACGAAAATGAGTTCTGGGGTCCAAAAATAGTGGGTGAAAGGTATGACATTGTCGAAAGTGGCTAGAAATGGCCTAAAAAGGGGAAAACTTCTGGTGAAGAAATATGCACTCACCGGCGGGTTCACCGGCGGGTTCACCAGCCACATCCCAACATGTCCGCTAGTGGATGGCCATTGAATTTCATGGTCGGAATCATCCAATAGTGGCGCAGCCGTTGGTCTGACGCATGTCACCGGTGGCGTGCCGGTGATGCCTCGTCTGGTCCCATCTTTTATGCTGTGCATATGGCTAAACGGCTCACTTGTGTTCCCAGTTTGGAGAGATTCTTACCTAGGGTTTTTGGAGCTCAAAAGGTGTTTTGGAGCTAGGGTTTCATTTGGCATCCCAAAGATGTATTTATATAGGGTCAAGGGTCATTTTCGAGTAAAAATTCCAGGCATACCTAAACACTGCTAAAGTGCTGCTGTTTTAACTTCTCCGGGCCATTACTTTTTATCCGTAAGTCAAATTTTGACATTCCACTAGTTTATGAACTTATATAGATGAGACCTACGATATTGTGTCTTGGTAAACTAAAAATTACTCACGCTTGAAAAAGTCTACTTTGACCCATATACTAAGTATTAGTCAATCCTAGTCAAACGTCGTCAAACTTGGTTAAACTTAGTCAAACTTGGTCAAACGTGTTAAAAAACTTGTATTATTTGGTACTGGTCATTACAATCTATCCCCCTTAAAGAACAATTTCGTCCACAAAATTCGTACATGAGTCATGGAAAAGATGAGGGTACCGACTCCGCATCTGGTCCTCCTGCTCCCAAGTCGCTTCCTCGACAAGATGGTTTCTCCAAGGGACTTTTACTAAGGATATTGTCTTATTGCGGAGCTCTTTCTTTTCCCTACCCAGAATCTGCACTAACTGTTCTTAATAGGATAAGTCACCCCTCGGCTCAATATCTGGTGCCTCTAATACATGTGAGGGATCTAAGATGTACTTGCGTAGCATGGAGATGTGGAAATATTATGGACTCGAGAAGGCTCATCTGGCAAGTCTATTCTATAAGCCATTGGGCCTATCCTTTCAACAATCTAAAAAGGTCCAATGTTGCGAGGACTTAACTTCCCTCACTTCCCAAAGCGTACGATGCCTTTCCAAGGAGAGAGCTTCAATAATACTCGATCTTCAACCTCAAACTCAAGATCCTTCCTTTGCTTGTCTGCATAGCTCTTTTGCCTATCTTGAGCTACTTTCAACCTGGCACATGTAATATTAACCTTGTCCACTGTCATTTGCACAATCTCAGGGTCTAGTAACTTCCTTTCGTCAGTCTCATTCCAACATAATGGAGTGCGACGTTGTTCCCCATACAACACCTCATAAGGTGACATCTCAATGCTTGAGCGATACCAACTTGTCACACACTGAATCCTAGCGGTGTGGGTTATATTACTATTTTACAACTTGAGTCTAAACTCCACTTGAAGTAATCACCTGGAAATGCAAATAAAACACTTCTCCATGTCTCCAAACATACACACATAACGGTACAAAATTTATTTCTCAATATACCCAAACTATACACTTATACTTGATTAAAATAACGTTTACACAATTTCCAAAACTAGTGGATGCATAAGCCAAATATACAATGATCCAAAAAAGATATCAACTATCCAAATATATAGTGAGATATCCACATAACACTAAATATTCATCAAAATCTCTGCTCAACCACCAACAAACTAAGGTTGACATACACTCTTTCCTTCCTCAAAAAGTCTATAGGTCCAACTCTCATGTCATGCAGCTAGTCTCATACCTACATCTAAGGTGCAGGGATTTAATGGGGCTGAGTTCAAAAACTTAGTAGTGATTCCCCTAACAGACCATAATATAAAACATTCCACTTTATACATAATTCAAGATATCACAAAACATGAGCATTTTACAAATAATAAGTTGACAATGAAAACACATGAATTCAATACTATCGCCATTTCAACCCCTCATCAGTGACTCTTTTGGGGTTTCACCAAGGGACTAGCCAATCATCCCTAAAGAATGAGAAACCGTTGGGACTTCCACCAAAGGACATGCCCACATTCTGTATATCTGTGACCTTTCTATGACTGCAACTCAGGAACTAATCATTATCTTATGTCCACTACATCAATCCAGACTCTCATACAGTCTCATAACTATGTCATGCTTTAAAATGATTTCACAAAGCATTCAACCACATGGATATTTAAAAAAACATCATGTACTAGTTAATTTAAGAATTCCATAGGTATAAAATATCACATTTGTATATATATCATAAGAAAAACACACGGTCCAAGCATGGAATGGTACAAAATTTTCACAAAACGTCAACCTTAGTATAAGCAGAAGAAGGTTACAAGATTCCCTGCCTTCCTTGGATTAAAAAATATGCAAGTCTCCCAAGGAAGTCAAAACCCGAGGCTACTCCATGGATTTGCAAATAACAAGACATAAGATTTCCTTAGCCTCTCACAATTCATGTCACATAAAAAAAAATTACTCAAGTGGTCTATTACTTATTACCACGACTAACATATATTCTTATACCTTCCAACATAAAACTTAATCCGCCAAGTGCACTCCCTCTTACACTTACCCGAATCAACATTTAACACCAATTATTAGGGTTACACAAACAATGCACTCAACATAAAACACTTCTT
The DNA here is from genome assembly GCA_029783825.1 of Sapria himalayana. Taxonomy (NCBI): domain Eukaryota; kingdom Viridiplantae; phylum Streptophyta; class Magnoliopsida; order Malpighiales; family Rafflesiaceae; genus Sapria; species Sapria himalayana. The sequence goes on along the minus strand of JAREIK010001651.1, from coordinate 28,231 downwards.
GTATTCTTATCTCCATGTTACTTATTTGAAGATAAAGTGCTAAGGGTTCTTTTCCAACTGGGATCACCCAATTCGGAGCACCCAAACTTGTGATATGTTCTACACAACATAGCTCCACTTTTAATGAATATTGGTGTCCAATGGGTTACGAATTTGGACACACATATTTCGGGAATATTTGTGCTACTTGAAGTCTAGTTTACACAGTCACTTGAATCACTCAATTTAGAGCTGAAATGATCAAGTTATGGCCAAAATACTAACACTAGCCATAACAGAAAAATTCAGCCCACGAAAATGCCCAGAATTTATGATCTTTCCGCATTTTTTCCATAAGTTTCCAACCAAATCAACCCCAACACTCAAGCACACCCAACACCACTCTATTCAACCTAAAACATCTTCCAAACCACATCCTAACAAGAACCTAGGGTTTTCCAACTCATCACTCAACCACTCTAAGGTAAGTATGAAACACTAACTTTCAAAAAAGAGCGAAATCTATAAATCATATCCCTTTATGCAAAATCCCCTCAAATCCTTACACAAATAACCAAGTATTAGTGTCTTACCATCCCATATCTTTCAAATCTAGGGTTAGGAAAAGTTTCCATAGCCAAACCCTAGAAAAAGATTCATTTTACAAGAATCAAACCAAAAACCATTACCTTTTTGGTTCAAACTCCTTTCCTAGTCAAACAATGAAGTGATCCTGCTATTTTTAAAAAACCTTTCTATGAACCTGCGGTAATACGGCATTCAATCCTAGGAAACTCTACACTTCTATCACTATAGTTGGTTGCTCCCAATTTGCCACTGCTCCTACTTTCTGAGGATCCATATAAATATCATTAGTAGAAACTACATGTCCAAGTAACCCCACCTGGCTCAACCAAAAATTCACATTTGCTGAACTTGGCATACAACTGGTATTGCCTTACAGTCTACCACACCAAACCCATATGCCTCTCATGTTCTGACTCGCTTCTTGAGTACACCAAGATGTCATCGATGACCGACCAAAGTATGGATGGAAGACCCGGTTCATTAAATCCATGAAAGCTACTGGGGCATTGGTAAGTCCAAAAGACATCACTAGAAGTAGAAACTCATAATGCTCATATCTCGCCCTGAATATTGTCTTGGGAATGTCTGATTCCCTAATCCTTAACCGATGGTACCCTGACCTCAAGTCAGTCTTGAAGAACACTCTTGTACATAGGAGCTGATTAAATAGGCCATCAATCCGAGGCAAGGATATTTGTTACTAACTCTATTCCAAGAATAAATGAAACATATTCAATTCCAAGGATAAGGTTAGGAAGGTATACAAAACACTGGAAGAGTTGCATACCAATGTACATCTTCTAGGAATTCATGAACCTAACCTCTGATACCAAGCTGACATGACCTGACCAGGATACCAAGCTGACATGACCTGACCCGGATACCCTTCCCGGATTTCCTAGATGGTCTTGCCTGGTGAAATGAACATATGTAATACTAAAATATCTCAATTATATAAAAAATCTATAACCATCCAATACCATTACCAACCCAAATTAATAGAGGTCATAACCACATGCATACATAATAAGGACTCATATGAGTTCAATACCAAAATACCATGGCATTCTAAGAGTGTTTGCAAAATTTAGGGGTACAATGAAAATAATGAGTCCAATAAACAAGACAGATGAATGAAGTAGAGTACTATAGCTATAGCAGATATAGTAAAGTAGAATCTGGTGCGATAGGCCCTAAGATCTGCTAAGACATAGGGAACAAATTTAAAACAATAAACGTGAGAATATAAATCTTAGTGAGTGGCATAGTTATAAAGAAAATATTATTTTATTTTAAAATATTTCTTCTCTCAAAACCTCACGTCCACTATTTTGTAAAGTTTCCCATTTAAAATATTTCACAAAACTAGACTTTATCAAGCCCAAACAAATAAATTTCATACTCATAATCTAACCGACATGACTACTAAGAAAAAAACCATAGTATAAATTATTCAAAACACACATATGAATTGTCCACAACACACAAATCAAGCATAAAACATGTATGACCACCATGTCACAAAAACAACCAAGAAAGTACCATAATCATTAGTATTACAGGGTTATATCTTATTTAGAAATCAACCATGTACCTTATCACAAATCCATCATAAATCATATATAAGCTCGACCCACGACACCATGGCCACATTATAAACCCGTGGTTACACCTAGCCATCACTTTGAAACTAATAAACCTCTAGGTTGACTTGGCCATCACATGGCATCTAACGAATCTCCAGGTAGGCCCGGGCATCACGTGGCAACTATCAAACCTACAGGCAAGCTTGGCCATCACGTGGCACCTAATAAACCTCTGGGTAAACTTGGCTATTACGTGGTACCTAATAAACCTTCAGGTGAACCTATCCATTACGTGACCACTAATCACTTATAATTTTTCCTCCACTCATAAGTGCTTTTCCAGAATTACCATATCATAATCATTTCTCAGATCTCAAAAAAATCCATTTTTTTAAATAATAATTTTTCAAGGTGGTTTAAAACCTCAAACCACATACCCCAAAAATCCAAATACCACAGACTCATCCATGGACACGGTAAAACTTTCAAATAGTTAAAATGTTGACAAAATTCACATGATAACTTATTTTATATGAAACCGAAAACTATGTTTGAATGCAACTAATCATCTTATCAAAATATTATATATGTAAAGTATTGAATCATAATAGATATCTTGATATAATATCCCGAATCATTTAAAAGCATATAAACCACTCACAGAATGCAGATGATCAGTCCTACTCCCCTGCAAGATCGTCTCTCAAATCGACGTGAGTGCTTGTAATACCAATAAAATACTATTTAGGTTCCAATAATTAAACCAAAGACATTGGGATGCCCCTAAGGCCCTAGAACACTTTTTGGAACTACGAAACCCACTAAATTGGGCCATGAGAGGCCCAATTATATAGTGTGCCCTATAGACCAAATACTCGTAATTGGGGCTTTTCATTTGGAAGCATTTTTTCAAAATTGAAATGCCTAATGATTCCTAAAAATATCCAATTTCATTAATCAAACTTCAATTTTGCCTAATTTGATCAACTGATATCCAATTTCAGTCCGAAATCCTCGGTAATTGCCCTAAACAACCTAAAAATGAAAACCTAGCCAAACAATATCCAAAATTTACACAACCACATATCAATGGAGAGCCCAAGAGACCATAAACTTATTAGTACCGTTACCTTGGTCAAATAGTCGTGTGGTGGCCAAAAAACTCGATCAGACCATCGGCCAACTTTTTTTTTGTCGTATCTTTCAAACAATGAGGAATCTGCAAAAAGGGACTACAAAAATAAGTTCAAGGGGTCCAAAATGGGGGTGGGGGGGGGGGGGGGGGGGGTGAAAGATATGGGTGGCCAGGAGTGGCCGAAAATAACCTAAAAGTGAAAAACTTCTGGTGAAGAATGATGCAGCCACCGGTGGGTTCGCCGGCCAGATCCCGGCACGCCCGATGGTGGTTGGCTGTGAAACTTTATGATCAGAATCATCTGGTAGTGGCATACCCATTGGTCCGGTGCATGTCACCGGTGGCCGGCCGGTGATGCCTTTTCTTGTCCCATCTTACACGATGTGCAGGAGTCCAAACAACTCACTTGTGTTCCCAGTTTGGAGAGCTTCTTGCCTAGGGTTTTTGGAGCTCAAAAGGTGTTTTGGGGCTAGGGTTTCATTTGGCATCTCAAAAATGTGTTTATATAGGGCCTAAGGTCATTTTTTGGTAAAAATTCCAAACAGACCTAAGCACTACTAAAGTGTTACTGTTTAAACTTCTCGGGGCCATAATATTTTTTCCGTAAGTCAGATTTGATGTTCTGCCACTCTATGAACTCGTATCGATAAGACATGTTAAAAAGTCAATTTTAACCAAAAAGTCAACTAAATGTTTGTCAACCCTAGTCAATCTTGGTCAAACTTAGTCAAAATTGGTCAAACATTTTAAAAAGCTTGTATTATTTCGTATGAGTCATTACACCCTTACCCTTACCTTTTTGGATTTTAATATTTTAGGTTCTCTTTTTCTGTGTTTATTTTCCTCATTACTATTTTGACCCCCATTTAATCGATCTAGGATCTTGTTTTCTTGTAAGATAACAAATATATGCAATATATGTGCCTTTCTAACTCTTTTCTCCATCCCCATTTATTTTTGTATTTTTTTTTAATTTTTTTTTTCTATCACCTAATGTAGAGGAATCCTATTCTGTCTAGGTTTATTTAGCCTTGATATTTCATTGGAATGTTTCCTGTGTCAAATTCCTGCATCCCTTTTCTTATTCTTTCCTCTACTAGTTTGTCTACTAGTGCATTTGCTTCCCTATAAATATGTGTGATTGTTCATTTTATATGTTTTATGTGATTTTTTATCATTCTCACATCTTCTTCGAATTACCACATGTCTAATTTATTTGTGGCTAATCTCACCAGGAGGCTTGAGTCTACTAGTATTATGATATTTCTAAACTTATTATCCTTGAAATTTGTATTCCCTTTTGAAGTGCTAAAATTTCTACATGAAGTGGTGAGATAGCTTTGTGCTCAAATATGTATACTTTTATGATTCCGCCTTATGTGTCTCTTATGACTCCTCCTCCTCATGCCATACTCATCTCCCTTTTAAAACTTATGTTCGTGTTTATAGCTATTAATCTGTGTGTGAGTTTATTCCATGTGAAGCTTTTCATGTATGTTCTTTGAAGCTTTTTTGTTGTGAGAACCCAAATATACTTTAAACTATTATTCTCTTCAGCTTCATTTAATTGTATAGGCCTGACAGCTGAAATATTTGATATTTCCCTTTTTATATATTTTAATATACTTCTCGCTTCCGTTTTAACCCCTTCGAATTTACTTTTATTTCTTACGTTCCATATAGATCATATTGTTACCTGCGGTGAGTGGTTCCTTAACTATTTTATCATACTGAAATTATTCTTTTCCTCTCTCTATTTTTTTGATTCTATCTTTTAATGAAAACTCTTTATATTTCATGTTTTCTGGCATTTCTAACGACTTCCAAATCTATGTATCAATTTTCTTTTTTGAGAAAATCTGATCTATGTCTTCCATTACCATGTGACAACATTCACATCTCAATGCCAAATTTATGCATTTATTTTGTATATGAACATCTAGTGGGATAGCCTTCTATAGCACTTTCGATTATAATGTTTTCATTTTTTATGGGTTTTCATTTTCTCATATCCAGTTGAACATTTCTTGAGCTATTCCCTTATTCCTTAATTTTTTGACAGATTTTAGAGTAAAATTTATTGAGGATTTAGTATCTATTTCCATCAGCTTCTTGTCAATTTAGAGTGTTCTTCCACTAAAGACCATTGCTCCCTCATTTGTTTCCGGGTTGTAGCCTTCCTTGAATTTCTCAAATAGTTTTTTTCTTACCCATATTTACCTTTCATAAAGATGGCCCAAAGGCTACTTTCTTCTTTGATTCTCCACCAGTGTTTACATGCCCATGATTTGGCCATGTCTTTAAGGGTGAGCAACCCTAACCCTACTTCCTCTTTTGGGCAACATAAAGCTTCTCATTTTTTCCAGTGGAATTTGGGCTTACCATTTTTTTACCCCATAGGAAGTTTTTCATTTCCATTTCTAATACTTTTATAAATTTTTTAGACAGATTCAAGGTCTTTAGAGTATGAGCTATAGTAATGTGAGGAATATGAGATATTAATGTAGCTCTTCCTACCATGCTTAATAAACCCCCCTTTCAACCTATGATTTTCTTTTTTATTTTTTCTCTTAGGGGTGCTAGGCATTCATCTCTTAACCTACCTTCAAAAATAGGACAACCCAGATAAGTGATAATCCCTTTCTTTTGTGTGAACTCCATAGTATTTTTGATTCTATGAATCACCCTTTCAGGTGTTTTCCTTGACGTTATGAATTGGCATTTGTTTTTATTAAATTTTTTTTCTGTTTCCTCTTCAAATGCTTGAATGAGCTTCATCATATTTTCCAAAAAAAAGTTTCTTACATTCATGAAGATCATAATATCATCTGCATACGCGAGACATCCTATTATTGGAGTGTTTCTAGGTTGTTTAATTGGTAATATTTTCTATATGCTTATTCTCTTCCTAAAATTCTTTAAAAGAATTTCTAGATATATATTGAAAAGCAAAGACGAGAGAGGATCACCCTGTCTTAGTCCTTTTGTAGGAGCTAATTCTCCACCTACTTGTCAATTAATCAACATTTTGATAGAGGCACTCGATATACATCTATAAATTAGGTCGATCCAGAACTCTGAAAAACCCAATTTCCTCATTATATAGTATAGAGTGTTCCATTCAACTTTATCAAATGTTTTAGATAAATCAAGCTTCATTACTACATTATGTCCTCTGCATTTGGAGTTATAATTTTGCATCCTTTCCACTACTAAATTTATATTATCCACCATTAATCTATTTTTGATAAATCCCACGTGCTCCCTTGAAAGTATCTTAGGAAATATCTTGCTCAATCTGTTTTGAAAGATTTTGGCTAGTATTTTATAGGTGGAATTGCATTGACTTATAAGTCTATAATCACATTTTTTAGGGTTCTCTTTTTTTGGAATGAGTACAATAAAGGAGTTGGCTCATGCCTTAGTGATTTCTACCTTGTAAAGATTCATACAATAGCTCTTACCATATCCTTCTTGATAATATCCCATCTTTTTTGGAAGAGACCACTCCCCCATCCATCCGGTCCCACTACACTTTCCGAGTTGATGCTAAAAATGGCCTCCTTGATCTCTACTTCCGTCGAGACTTCTCCTAAGACTATATTATCTTCTTCTGTGACTATTTTATCTATTTCTAGAAGTAGGGATGTGCACCTTTTCCTTGTTGGTTCTCATAAATGGCTTTTGAAAAAATCTTCCATAAGTTTAAATATGTCTTCCTCCTTCTCCTGCCAGTTTCCTTGCGTGTCCTTTAAGCCTTTTATTCTTCTTTTTTGAATTCTTATTTTGGCCACTACGTGGAAGACTTTCATATTTTTATCTCTATCTTTCAGCTAGTTGATTTTCACCCTTTGTTTCCAGAACATTTTTTTCATGGGTAATCATAGTCTTAAGCTAGCTTTTGCTTTGTTGATTTTTGTCATTGAGCTCTCATTTTGATCTTTTTCATATTCTATTTTAAGCTTTGTGACTTTTTTTTCCATCTCCTCAATCTTTCTGTTGACATCTCCAAATACTTCTTTATTCCGTGCACTTAGATTCATTCTTAGTTTTCGTAGTTTAGCCACTAAAACCTGTGTTAGGTTTTTTGGAGTTTCCTCCTCCCATGTCTTCCTGACCACTTTCTCAAAATCTTTGTGCCTAGTCTACATATTTTGGAATTTGAAATATTTGAATTTTTGGTTGATTATTTCAAGTTTTTAGGAGGAGTGGACAGTGATCTGAATATGTTCTATTTAGATGCCTAATTCCAAGGCTCCCTAATGCTTCCAACCATTCTACTTTATATAGAACTCTATCCAGTTTAGACAATATTGCTCTCTTATTTTTTCAGTTGTTACACCATGTGTATTTGTGTCCGAGATAATCTACTTCAAATAGTTTTGCTTTGTCAATATCATCATTAAAATGAGCCATTGCATCCACATTGGGAGGACTACCTCCCTTCTTTTCATTTGGATTCCTGATAATGTTAAAATCTCCACCCGTGATCCAAGGAGAGTTTAAGGCTGAGATTGTTTCGATTTCTTACCACAAAATCTTTCTCTTTTCTATAGCAATTTTAGTGTAAACTACTAAGATTATAGCTTCTGAATGACTATGTAAGTTAAGACTAATCATCTACTTTGAGTCTTGTAGAATATCCATCTTTATCCTATCTTCCCACATAATCCATATCTTACTATTGGGATTAGCCATATCATTATCAAATCCTAGAATATTTTTGTATTTTTCTAATTGATCTTGGTTCACTAGTTGTTCTATTAAGGCTATCATACGTAGGTTATAAATTTTCTTTAGAGTTTTCAATCTATTAATTGCCGGTGTGTTGGCCACACCTCTTATGTTCCATATTAAGCAGCTATCCATTAATGTTAATTTTAGCTTAGGCTCGGGTTGTGCATCTAGACTAGTATTGTTTATTAAAGTTCTTACTCCTATTTCTAGAGCTTTTAGCTATGCTCATTGGCATCTTCTCTATTTTTTCTACTATGTGCTTTATATCCAAACACATACGCATTAATTTTATTTCTTCCATCACCTATTCTGTGTGAAGATGAGTATGAGACATTTGCATGCTTCGGCATCATCCCTTGATCTTTTTAGTGGGGAGTATTGCTGCTCCTTAGTATGGTCGAATATTGGACAGCTTTTAGAGTCTAATCCTTCTTCAGAAAAAAGATCATCTTCAAACCCTCTATGCTTCTCTATCATTTTCCTTGATGTTATTCTCCTCTTATTATTTGTAGATATCTTCTAACCTTCTTTTCTTTTGTATTTCTTTACCCCTTTCTTCCCCTTAACCTCTGCCCATTCTCCCTCTGTCTCATTTTGTGTTTCCCCTTCCTCCAACCATGATTTTTTGTCTTCTCCTTTTCCGCGGGCCTCATTTTTATTTTTTATATTACCTTGATATTGGCCAACACTACTTTCCTCTGATGTTGTCCCTCCCTCGCCCTTCATTTCCTCTCCTACTGCCTTCAGCTCCATAATTTTGGTGTCAACCTTACCCCTCTACCCCTCTGGATTTTTGTGCTCTCCCTTTCCTACTAATTTTCCTATATTGTATATTTCTGAGTATAAGTTTGACTGCCGACCCTCTCCTTCCTACCCTTTTTTTATCCATTTGTTCCTATAATGTATTCCTACATTTTCATGCATGTTTCTAATTTTCTCACCCCTACCTTTCATTTTGTTTTATCATGACCCATTTTAAAACAAGTAGAGGATAAAACCAGGCATATATTATGGTAATATTGGCAATCAGAAGTCATGGACATCATCGTTCCATATCCACACCCTGCGTGGGATAGGGAATTGTAAATTGAATTCCAGAGACTCTCACCATGCTTAGTCTGGTTAAACAAGCTGTATCTTCGTCCAAGAACATAGGGGTTCCAAAAGATTATGTGACATAGCAGAGAGATGATTTATTGAATGAATGTAGAGGATGCTTAGGCATATTTATCCATATCGGTGTTATAGTCATTGTAAAAACATTGAACTTAGGAGTCAACATAAACATGGGCATAGGTAGACCTGATATGTTCCATTGGCACCTCATCCAGACTATGTGGAAGTCTTCTTCCACCTCGAAGTGTAGAAATAGATGTTTGCTATCGTATAAAGCTAACTTCACCCGGGCTTTCAGCCTAGGCATGGAAATGAAACTATAAATGTCTTCGAATTGAGGTGTACCATGTGAGAATTTGCCTATGAGAGTATATTTGTGATGCTTAGTGAGCTTGGAGATATCTTCCAATGAGAAGTAAATAGTAGGCTAGTCATTTTTGAGTGCAATATTCAGAAGCATAATATTGGGTTTTAGAAGAACTTTAGAAAATGACTTCTTAATAGCTAATAAATTATCTTCCTCCATTTATGGCTTAGAATTGAGCTTGTCTTGCCCAAAAATTGTGCTTTCTCTCTCTAAAAATGCTACTTTCTCTCTATAAAATTGAGAGGAGTGGGTTTGATAAAATATCTTCTTAATAGCTACTTTCTCTCTCTAAATTTTTTTTCGTATTCTTCATAATCTTCCAATTTTTCTTATTCTTCTTATTCCTCTTATTATTCATATTCTTCATATTCTTCATATTCTTCTATTTCTTCTTATTCTTTTCATTCCTCTTATTCTTCATATTCTTATTATTTATATTATTATTCTTCTTCTTATTTTTTTTATTCTTCTTATTCTTCTTATTTTTCTTATTTTTATTATTTTCTTATTATTCTTATTCTTCTTATTCTTCTTATTCTTCATATTCTTATTATTCTTCTTATTCTTCTTATTCTTTTTATTCGTCTCGTTCTATTTATTCTTCTAATTATTTTATTATTCTTATTATTCATATTCCTCTTATTCTTAATTTTCTTTTATTCTTAGTATTATATTTATTCTTCTTATTCTTCTTATTCATTTTATTCTTCTTATTTTTCTCATTCTTTTTATTTTTTTTATTCTTCTTTTCCTTCATATTCTTCTTGTTCTTCTTATTTTTATTATTCTTTTTTTCTTATAATTTTTTATATTTTTCTTATTCTTCTTATTCTTCTTATTATTCTTATTCTTCTTATTCATTATATTCTTATTAATTTTCTTATTCTCTCATTCTTTTTATTCTTCTCATTCTTCATATTCTTGTTATTCTTATTATTCTTGTTATTCTTATTATTCTTCATATTATTATTATTCTTCATATTGTTTTTATTGTTCTTATTCTTCTTATTTTTTTTATTCATCTTTTTCTTCTTATTCTTTTTTATTCTTCTTATTCTCCATATTCTTCATTTTCTTCTTTTTTTTCTTATTCTTCTTGTTCTTCGCATTCTTTTAATTATTTTATTTATTCTTATTCTTCTTATTCTTCTTATTATTAATTTTGTTTTTATTTTTATAATTCTTATTATTCTTATTATTCTTATTATTCTTCTTATTCTTCATATTCTTTTTATTATTCTTAATTTTCTTATACTTCTTATCCTTCATATTCTTCTTATTTTTCTTATATTTCTTATTCTTCTTTTCTTCTAATTCTTCTTATCCTTCTTATTGTTTTTATTCTTATAAATTTTTTTATTCTTCTTATTTTTTTTATTCTTCTTATTATTGTTATTATTTTTATTCTTTTTATAATTCTTATTCTTCTTTTGTGTCTTATTCTTCTTACTTTTCTTATTATTCTTGTTCTTCTGATTTTTTAAACTTCTTTTTATTCTTATTCATCTTATGCTTCTTATTCTTTTATTCTCCTATTCTTCTCATTCTTATTTTTCTTCTGATTCTTCGTATTCTTTATATACTTTCTACTCTTCTTATTCTTATGATTCTTCTTATTCTCTTTATTATTCTTATACTTTTTATTATTCTTATTCATCTTATTCATCTTATTCTTCTTATATTTCTTATTCTTCTTATTATTCTTATTCTTCTTATTCTTCTTATTCTTCTTATTCTTCTTATTGTTCTTATTCTTCTTATTCTTCTTATTCTTCTTATTCTTCTTATTCTTCTTATTCTTTTTATTCTTCTTATTCTTTTTATTCTTCTTATTCTACTTTTTTTTTTATTCTTCTTATCCTGATTATTCTTTTTATTTTTCTTATTCTTCTTATTCTTCTTATTCTTCTTATCCTTCTTATTATTTTTATTCTGCTTTTCTTCTCATTCTTCTTATTATTTTTATTTTTCTTTATCTTCTTAATTTCATTATCCTTCTTTTTTTTCTTATTCTTCTTATTCTTATAATTCTTCTTTTTCTACATTTTTTACTCATTCTTCTTTTTTTTCATATTCTTCTTATTCTTCTTTATCTTCTTATTATTCTTATTCACTTCTTATTCTTCCTAATTCTTTTTATTCTTCTTATTCTTCATATTCTTTTTATTATTCTTATTTTTTTTCTACTTATTATCCTTCATATTCTTCTTATTTTACTTATATTTCTTATTCTTCTTATTCTTCTTTTCTTTTAATTCTTCTTATCCTTCTTATTCTTTTTATTATTTAAATTTTCTTATTCTTCTTATTATTGTTATTCTTTTTATTCTTTTTATCATTCTTATTCTTCTTTTGTTTCTTATTCTTTTTACTTTTATTATTCTTCTTGTTCTTCTGATTCTTTAAACTTATTTCTATTCTTATCCATCTTATGCTACTTATTCTTTTTTTCTTCCTATTCTTCTCATTCTTATTTTTCTTCTGATTCTTCGTATTCTTTATATACTTTCTATTCTTCTTATTCTTATGATTCTTCTTATTCTCCTTATTATTCTTATACTTCTTATTATTCTTATTCATCTTATTCTTCTTATTCTTCTTATTCTTCTTATTCTACTTATTTTTTTATTCTTCTTATTCTGATTTTTCTTTATATTTTTCTTATTCTTCTTATTCTTCTTACTCTTTTTATTCTTCTTATTATTTTTATTCTGCTTTTCTTCTCATTCTTCCTATTATTTTTATTTTTCTTTATATTCTTAATTTCATTATCCTTCTTATTCTTTTTATTCTTCTATTGATTCTTTTTCTTCTTATTCCTTCTTACTCTTATAATTCTTCTTTTTCTACATTTTTTACTCATTCTTCTTTTTTTCATATTCTTATTATTCTTCATATGCTTCTTTTTCTTCTTTATCTTCTTATTATTCTTATTTACTTCTTATTCTTCTTATTCTTTTAATTCTTCTTATTCTTCTTAATCTTCTTATTCTTCTTATTCTACTTATTCTTCTTATTTTACTTATTTTTCTTATTCTTCTCATTCTTCTTATTCTTTTTATTCTTCTTATTCTTCTTATTCTTTTTATTCTTCTCATTCTTTTTATTCTTCAAATTATTTTATTATTCTTATTATTCCTATTCCTCTTTTTCTTAATTTTCTTTTTATTCTTATTATTATACTTATTCTTCTTATTCTTATTATTCATTTTATTCTTCTTATTTTTCTCATTCTTTTTATTCCTTTTATTCTTCTTTTCCTTCATATTCTTCTTGTTCTTCTTATTTTTATTATTCTTTTTTTCTTATAATTTTTTAAATTCTTCTTATTCTTCTTATTCATTTTATTCTTATTAATTTTCTTATTCTCTCATTTTCTTATTCTTCTCATTCTTCATATTCTTGTTATTCTTATTATTCTTCTTATTCTTCATATTATTATTATTCTTCTTATTATTTTTATTCTTCATATTGTTTTTATTGTTCTTATCCTTCTTATTCTTCTTATTTTTCTTATTCTTCTTTTTTTTTATTCTTCTTTTTCTTCTTATTCTTTTTTATTCTTCTTATTCTCCATATTCTTTTTTTTTCTTCTTTTTCTTCTTATTCTTTTTTTTTAAGTTTGTTTTATTATTAATAACCCTCTCTTTTGCCGGAGGAATACCATTTTTACAACCTACATCTACCCTTTGCCCTCTTACACCCATCTTAAACCTTAAGCCTACAAACTAACATATTGGATCTTAAATATCTTTATCAAATATAGCATTTATTCATTTTATAAACTAGATTTCAACTAGAATAAGCTAGAGCTTTGGCTTGCTTTGTTCTGCTTTGTCTGGCCACTTGATTGGCCCCTATTTTCGGCCCATCTTTTATTTTATTTTATTTTTTTTGTTTAATGTTTGGCCCCTTGTGTTTCTATGATCCACATTTCTTGTGCTCATCATCTGACTTCCTGTCTTCCCTGTGTCCCGACTCCTGTTGTTCGCATCGTTCCCGTGTGTTCATCGACCATCCTCCTTTTTTCACGCTCTAGTGGTCAAGAATTCTATTCACTCTCGTTTCCTTTGCCGCACCTTTTTTATTAGAAATGTTCTATCTTTTTCAGCTTTTCACGAGCTATAGCAGAGCCTAAAATTTTTTCTGCATAACTCAAACTCAATAAATTCCCTTAAAAAATAAACCAGACCCTATTAGATAAATCCATCATTAAACACCCCTCCGAACAAGGGTGATGTATGTGTTCTATGGATCCACTACAAGTCTGCTGATCACCCACAGGGCCAAGTGAATCATCCAAGAATGTAACTTGTTTATCTGCCACTAGAAACATCCAACTCAGGAAGTAGCAAGCAAACCATTGACAAATCAACTTATAATTATGTGTTCTTTTCGAGAGAACTATATATATAATCTGCAATTTCACAAAAAATAGAAGCAACCAGAAACACAAAAGGAAGAACAAGGAACAGCAACAAAAATACTAAATTAACAAGGAACAGCAACAAGGAACGGCAGCAAAAACACAAAAGGAACAACAGCCACAAGCAACAATACCATGCTCTATTACCTTCGCTGCTAAATTAACACAAGCAAAATAAAAAAAACAGCAAAATACAAAAAATTAACCATACAAAAGGAACAACATCCACAAAAGGACCAACAGCAACAAAAACACAAGCAAAATACAAAAAACAGCAACATTTAGCTGTTTAGCAGCAAAATTAACCATACAAAATAGCACATTCCAAAAAACAATTAACTTCACTGCTAAGAAAAAAAGAAGCTGCCGTAAAATATGCTATCAACCATTATCTTACCTTGTCCTATTACCTTTGCCTCCATAATGTACATACCTATTAACCTGCAAAGATAGAAATTCCCCTGCACAAAAGCTACCACAATATCATAACAGTTAACAGCTTATATTCTTATAATTCTCATATTCTATTTTTTCTGTTAATACTACCCTTCCTGAATCTTAAATAAGGGAAGGCCTTCCTGTCTAATTTCGCTATTCCTTTTAGTTTTTCTGGCATCAAAGCCTCATCAAATTCATGTTCTCCTCTTATCGAACCTAATCTTGCAAGGCTATCCGCCAAAGTATTGGCTTTTCTATATATATGTAAGATTGATGCATTAAGCAGTTTAATGAGGTTCAGAATAATTTCCATTTCTTCCTCATACCTCCAAAGAATTATTTTTCCACTTACTAAATCTATCAAAAGCATGAAGTCTACTTGAATTTGTATATTTTTTAAATCTAACTTTATACGGACATTTAATCCTATATTCAAAGCATTTATCTCTGAGTGGAGAGATGAGAATGCTTCTGTAGCCGATGTAAATGCTTTTATCAGATACCCGTTTGAATTCCTTATTACCCCTCCTCCACCTGCTATACCAGAGTCCCTATTAAAGCTACTATCCGTGTTTAGTGATATTTTACCTTCCAGAGGCCTATTCCAACTTATACTTTTTACCCATCCTTGTTTCGTATTTGTGATAGCGAGGCCCTAGAACATTCCAGCTACCTTATTTAAACAAGAACCATCGACCTTTATAGGGTTTATACTTGATATATTTCTGATTTCTTTAATAATATCTTTTATAATTTCATTCGAATTCATTCTTATACCCTCAAATTTACTCTTATTACGAGCTTTCCATAGGCACCATATTACTATATGAGGTAGATTCTGAGTGAGCCAATTTTTGATATAACTGCTAGAGTTTATATTCTCCCAATTCTTAATTCTATCAATTATTCTATCCTCTTTTTTACCTATTTGTATCAGGTCTCCTAATTCCCTCCATACTGCTGCAGCGATTCATCCACTTGAGAATAGATGATCCATTGATTCTTCTTCTGCAAAGCAACATTCACATCTGGAGGCCATTTTAACACATTTTCTTTTCAAATTAGTATCCACAGGCAGTGCATTTACCAGAACTTTCCATGCAAGCGAGCACATTTTCGGTGGAATACCTGCTTTCCAGGCCCATTTAAATAAAGATTGCACGGGTTTTTTCCTTCTTATCAATTCTTTTGCTGACTTTAACGTAAAATTACCTTGTAGATTAAGGGTCCATTTCCATCCCGATTTTTTTTGTAATGAATGGGCCTCTACTATTTCCTTTTGTTTTTCTAATGCTTTCCAGTTATTTGATTTCTGTTTAACGCGATTGTGTTCTTGTTCTAGATATTTTGCTCGCATATATTTTGCCCAGAAGGAATCATTTTCTTTTATCCTCCACCAACCTTTGTAGTCCCAGGCAGCCGCCATGTCCTGTAAATTAATGATGCCTAACCCCGCTTCTGCTTTTGGATAACAGATGTCTTTCCTATTTTTCCAGTGAATTTTCTGCTTTCCGTTTTTTTTACCCCATAAAAAATTTGTCATTTCCATTTCTAGTTTATTTGTGAATTTCTTAGGTGGGTGTATGACTGATATAATATGTACCAGTGTACTTTGAAGAACATGGGAGATTAATGTAATCCTCCCACCAAATCCTAATAGATCTACTTTCCAACCAGCTATTTTCCTTCTCATTTTTTCATGTAAAGGCATTAGATACTTTTCTTTCAGCCTTCCTTCATATATCGGACAACCTAAATATACTAAAGCATCTTTTTTATGTTCAAAACCCGTTATGTCTTTAATTTTTTTTACCACTTTTCCGAAGATTTTTTTGCTAACATAAATTGACTTTTATCCTTATTAAGGGCTTGACCTGTTTCCTTCTCAAATAATTGTAGAAGGTCCATCAGGTTCTTCAATGAACTTTTATTCGCATTTGTGAAAATAATAATATCATCTGCCATCTGCATAAGCTAAACAACTTATTCTCGGAGTATTTTTTGGCTGTCTAAAGGGGATTATTTTGCTCTCTGACATTCTTTTATTTAAATTAACAATTAACAATTCTAAGTACATGTCAAATAATAAGGGCGATAATGGGTCCCCCTGTCTCAAGCTACGTCTTGGTTTGAATTCTTCACCTTTCATACCATTTACAATGATTCTAACCCAAACGCTAGTTACACATCTATATATTAAATCAATACATGTTTCAGAGAAACCAAATTTTCTCATAACGAAACATAGTGTATGTCATTCTACTCTATCAAATGCCTTAGATAAATCTAGCTTAACTACTAAGTTACTTCCCCTCGTTTTAATTACTATTTCTTTCATCATTTCTGATGCTAATCTAATATTTTCAATCATTAATCTATTCTTAACAAATCCTGTTTGTTCCTGTGATATTATAAATGGTAAAATATTACTAAGTCTGTTTTGAATTATTTTTGCAAGGATCTTATAAATTGCATTACATAAACTTATAGGCCTAAAATCCTCACATTTTTGAGGTGATTCTTTTTTGGGGATTAGCACTATGAAAGAGTTTGCCCATGCCTTAGAAATGTCCGCCACTACAAAAAAACTTGCAATTGCAGGAAGAAGATCTTTTTTGATAATGAGCCAATTTAACTGAAAAAAATAATTATTCCAGCCATCTGGCCCTACTGCACTATCCTTATCCAGATTAAACACTGCATTTTTAATCTCTTCTTCCTCCGGGATCTTCTCCATCATTTGATTTTGTTCTTTTGAGATGACTGTGTTGATCCCATCCATTAATGAGTTTCCTACCTGAGGAGCATGTCTGCATAGATGACTTTTAAAAAATTCCTCAAAGAGGATTCCTATCTGCTTGTCATCTTCAACCCATGTTCCCTCATTAGTTTTTAGGCCCTTGATTTTATTTTTTTGAGCCTTTATTCTGCACATGTTATGAAAAAATTTAGTGTTTCTATCTCCTTCTTTTAACCATTTAATTTTTGAACACTGTTTCCAGTATACTTCCTCCATATGCAATCTAAGCCTCAAGTCCCCTTTAGCCTTATTTAGTTCCTGTCTTTTTACCTCTATGTTATTATTATCGTATTCTAATTCCAGATTTTCTACTTTTTCCTCTTCTTGCTTTATTATTTGATTTAAATTTCCGAAGACTTCTTTATTCCATATTTTTAGACATTTTTTTAATCTATGAAGCTTAACCATTAATACTTGCATCGGTTTCCCCATTGCTGGCTCCATCCAAGATTCAGTTACCAACTTTTCAGAGCCAGCGTGCTTTTCCCACATATTCTGAAATTTAAAGTTACCTGATACTCGGTTAATCTTATAGATTGTAATGAGCAATAGGCAATGATCCGAACAGGTTCTATTTAGGTGTCTTAGCCCTGTGACCCCATGCAAAGCTACCCATTTAGCATTACACAGTACTCTATCCAGTTATTCTTCTTATTCTTCTTATATTTCTTATTGATCTTATTCATCTTATTCTTCTTTTTCTTATTATTCTATTTATTATTTTTATTCTTCTTATTCTTCTTATCATTTTCTTCTTCTTACTATTTTTATTCTACGTACTCTTTTTATCCTTCTTATTCTTTTTATTATTCTTATTATTCATTATTCTTCTTATTCACATTATTCTTATTATTCTTCTTATTCTTCTTATTCTTTTTATTCCTCTAATTCTTCTTCTTATTCTTCTTATTCTTCTTATTATTCTTATTCTTCTTATTCTTTTTTATTTTCTTATTCTTCTTATTCTTTTTATTCTTCTCATTAGTCTTATTCTTCTTATTCTTATAATTCTACTTATTCTTCTTATTCTTATTAATATTTTTATTCTTTATATTATACTTTTTCTTGTTATTCCTCTTATTCTTCTTATTTTTCTGATTCTTCTTGTTCTTCTTATTCTTATTTATCTTCTTATTCTTATTATTATTATTTTTCTTCTTATTCTTTTTATTCTTCTTATTCTTCTTATTCTTCTTATTTTATTTAATTTTCTTATTCTTCATATTCTTTTAAGTCTTCAAATTCTTCTTATTTTGCTAATTCTTATTATTCTATTCATTATTCTTATTATTCTTATTCTTTTTTTTCTATTAATTCTTTTTATTCTTTTTATTCTTTTTATTCTTCTCATTCTTTTTATTCTTTTTATTCTTCTTATTCTTCTTATTCTTCTTATTCTTTTTATTCTTCTTATTCTTCTAATTCTTATTATTCTTTTTAGTCTTATTATTATTATTCTTATTATTCTTCTTATTCTTCTTATTCTTCTTATTCTTCTTATTCTTCTTATTCCTCTAATTCTTCTTCTTATTATTCTTATTCATTTTTATTTTCTTATTCTTCTTATTCTTTTTATTCTTCTCATTAGTTTTATACTTCTTATTCTTATTATTCTACTTATTCTTATTATTCTTCTTAATATTTTTATTCTTTATATTATACTTATTCTTCTTATTCTTCTTAATATTTTTATTCTTTATATTATACTTATTCTTCTTATTCATCTTTTTTTTCTGATTCTTCTTATTCTTTTTATTCTTATAATTCTTATTATTCTTATTTATCTTCTTATTCTTCTTATTCTTTTTATTATTTTTTTTCTTCTTATTCTTCTTATTCTTCTTATTCTTCTTATTCTTCTTATTCTTCTTATTTTTTTATTCTTCTTATTTTATTTAATTTTCTTATTCTTCTTAGTCTTCTAAGTCTTCAAATTCTTCTTATTTTGCTAATTCTTATTATTCTTTTCATTATTCTTATTATTCTTATTCTTTTTTTTCTATTAATTCTTTTTATTCTTCTTATTCTATTTATTCTTCTTATTCTTCTAATTCATATTATTCTTTTTAGTATTATTATTATTATTATTATTATTATTATTCTTCTTATTATTCTTCTTATTCTTCTTATTTTTCTTATTCCTCTAATTCTTCTTCTTCTTATTATTCTTATTATTCTTATTCTTTTCTATTTTCTTATTCTTCTTATTCTTCTTATTCTTTTTATTATTCTCATTAGTCTTATTTTTCTTATTCTTATTATTCTACTTATTCTTATTATTCTTCTTAATATTTTTATTCTTTATATTATACTTATTCTTCTTAATATTTTTATTCTTTATATTATACTTATTCTTCTTAATATTTTTATTCTTTATATTATACTTTTTCTTCTTATTCTTCTTATTTTTCTGATTCTTTTATTCGTCTTACTCTTATAATTCTTATTATTCTTATTTATCTTCTTATTCTTCTTATTCTTCTTATTCTTCTTATTCTTCTTATTATTCTTTTTCTTCTTATTCTTTTTATTCTTCTTATTCTTCTTATTCTTCTAATTCTTATTATTCTTTTTAGTCTTATTATTTTTAATATTATATTTATTCTAGTTATTCTTCTTATTATTCTTATTCTTTTTTATTTTCTTATTCTTCTTATTCTTTTTATTCTTTTCATTAGTTTTATACTTCTTATTCTTATTATTCTACTTATTCTTATTATTCTTCTTAAAATTTTTATTCTTTATATTATACTTATTCTTCTTAATATTTTTATTCTTTATATTATACTTATTCTTCTTATTCATCTTATTTTTCTGATTCTTCTTATTCTTTTTTTTCTTATAATTCTTATTATTCTTATTTATCTTCTTATTCTTCTTATTCTTCTTATTATTCTTTTTCTTCTTATTCTTCTTATTCTTCTTATTCTTCTTATTTTTTTATTCTTCTTATTTTATTTTATTTTCTTATTCTTCTTTGTCTTCTAAGTCTTCAAATTCTTCTTATTTTTCTAATTCTTATTATTCTTTTCATTATTCTTATTATTCTTATTCTTTATTTTCTATTAATTCTTTTTATTCTTCTTATTCTATTTATTCTTCTTATTCTTCTAATTCATATTATTCTTTTTAGTCTTATTATTATTATTCTTCTTTTTATTCTTCTTATTCTTCTTATTTCTCTAATTCTTCTTCTTCTTATTATTCTTATTATTCTTATTCTTTTTTATTTTCTTATTCTTCTTATTCTTTTTATTATTCTCATTAGTCTTATTTTTCTTATTCTTATTATTCTACTTATTCTTATTATTCTTCTTAATATTTTTATTCTTTATATTATACTTATTCTTCTTAATATTTTTATTCTTTATATTATACTTATTCTTCTTATTCTTCTTATTTTTCTGATTCTTCTTATTCTTCTTATTCTTCTTATTCTTATAATTTTTATTATTCTTATTTATCTTCTTATTCTTCTTATTATTCTTTTTCTTCTTAACTTTTTATTCTTCTTATTCTTCTTATTCTTCTTATTTTTTTTATTCTTCTTATTTTATTTAATTTTCTTATTCTTCTTATTCTTTTAAGTCTTCAAATTCTTTTTATTTTGCCAATTCTTATTATTCTTTTGATTATTCTTATTATTCTTATTATTCTTATTCTTTCTTTTCTATTAATTCTTTTTATTCTTATTATTTTTCTTATTCTTCTAATTCTTATTATTCTTTTTAGTCTTCTTATTTTTATTATTATTCTTATTCTTGTTATTCTTGTTATTCTTTTTATTTTTCTTATTCTTCATATTCTTTTTATCCTTATTATTCTTCTAAAGTCGCTTTTTCTTTTTAATTTTCTTATTCTTCTTATTTTTTTTATTTTTTTTGAACTTATTTTTATTCTTATTCTTCTTATTCTTCATATTTTTCTTATTATTCCTATTCTTTTTATTTTTCATATTCTTTTTATTCTTCTTATTTTTCATATTCTTCTTTTTCATCATTTTCTTTTTATTCTTCTTATTCATCTTTTTCTTCCTATTTTTTCATCGTTCTTATTCTTCTAATTCTTTTTATACTTCTTATTATTTTTATTCTTCTTATTGGACTTAGTCTTCTTATTCATATTATTCTTCTTATTCTTCCTTATCTTATTATTCTATTTATTCTTCTTATTTTTTTATTCATTTTATTCTTCTCATTTTTCTTATTATTATTATTCTCCTTATTCTTTTTATTCTTCTTATTCTTCTTATTATTCTTATTCGTCTTATTCTTCTTATTATTCTTATTCGTCTTATTCTTCTTATTCTTCTTATTCTTCTCATTCTTCTTTTTTTTAACGATTATTTAATTATTATAGCCATCTCTTTTGGTGGAGGAATACCATTTTTATAAACTAAAATCTACCCTTTTCTCTTTTACACCCTTTCTTAAATTAAAAACAAATAACATGAGCTATAATTAATTTTTCACTTTATCACTTCCTACATTGGGCTATGCATGCTGAAATTACTCTGTTTTCCAGTCTTTCTCATGCCTTCCTCTGCTCCTACCTTTCATGAGTTCCTCTGAAATCTATCCTTTAATCATGCTTCCTTCCTTAGTAAATGCTCATGCTGAAACTTGACCAAGACACTGCTACCAACAGACACTTAATAGATCCTTACCCAATAGTCTACATGCAGTTAACAGACCACTACTTACCTGACATTTTTACAAACAAGTAATAGACTTCCTACCCAATGGATTATATTCCCATTGAACCTTGATTACAAATAGACACTCACTTTCCCAAACCCATACACACAACAATAATCGATAGCAGACACTTCACAAAACAATCAAACACTTATACCCTTAATTCCTACCCAATTCCTCATACTCCAATCTTCATCCAGTGTCATGCAACTTGTATACCTCCATTCTTGTCTTGCTCCTGATCTAAATGAACCTGCAAAATAATTAACAAGCATCATACCATTCTATATGTTTAACTACCTCCTAACCTTCCTGACTAGCACCTGAACCATGCAACTTGTTTGCTCTGCCAAAATTATATAACCCCGCTATAAGCATAATGATAGTTTGCAACTAACAACTGGGCTTTCTTGACCTCCTTTGTAAAACATGCGAAATATATTCCCGCAACTATAAATCCCTATAATCCACTACCTTCATTCCCTCTTACCATTTCCTAAGCTTAAATCTGCCAAAAACTACCCAATCTATTCAACACCATTCTTTTTTTAAGCGATCTATCTCTTCATAATCTCCCCTCAGGACCAGAGGGCCTCTTGACTGACTTCTCCTGCAGCTGCATATGTCAATAGCTGCAGACTAAACAAGATAAATTAGAAAAATCAAAAATTTAACTTTACCACCAAGCCTGCTTCTTAAATTATATTGTTATAATCTTTAATCTATTGAACTCTAATATAGGGGAAACTTATTTTATCTAATTTTATTAAGCCTTTGAATTTATTTGGAATATTAATGTTGTCAAATTCCTGTGCTCCTTTCTCTCTACCCTCATTAGCTTATTTATCAACCGAGGCACTTTCCTCCATAAAAATGTTTGTGATTTTACCTTTTAATTCTTCTATTAAACTTTTAATTTTATTAATATAATCCTCAAATTTCCATAACTCTATTTTAGCTATCACTAAATCAACTAGTAGGCTGTAGTCAACCTGAACTTGAATATTTAAAACGTTATTTTCCTTACAAATTATCATTCCTTTGTATATTGCTTTAATTTCACCGTGCAATGCTGAAAAGGCCATGCCCCCCATTGTAAATGGCTTTATTATATTTCCCTCTTGCTTTCTAATCTCATCTCCTCCACCCGCTACTTTCATATCCCTCTTGAAGCTCCCATTAGTGTTTAGAACTAAGCCTCCTTTGGGAGGGGGGGCTTATTCCAGCTGATGACTCTTATTGCTGGCATTTTCGTAACACATGTAAAGAGGCCCCAAGTTAACTTTCTATATTCATCTAGCACTATTCTTCTCAATTTTTTCGAGCTACAGGCCAAGATAAATGTGCTTTCATTTTTAATTTCTTCTAATATATTTATGGCATTCATCGGAATACTGTCAAACATACTTTTATTTATGGACTTCCATAGGCACCAAACTGTGATATGTAGAATGTAATTTCTGATCAATTTTAAAATCTTATTTTTTGTATAACTATCCCTTCATTTTTATAATCTCTCTTCAAGTGATGTTGTGGTAGTTTCTATGTATGCATCCATTTCTAATTTATTCTATATTTTTCGAGCTATTTTTCCTATTTAATAAAGATGATCTGAGTTTTCTATGTCTTGACTGCAGCATTCGCATCTAGATGCTAATTTTATGCCTTTCCTCTTAATATTTTCATCGACAGGAATCCCATTTGAAAGAAGTTTCAACATGAACACATTCATTTTTTGTGGGAGCAACTTTGTCCATGTTCTTTAAAAAATTTCTTGAGAAGATTTTTTATTTCTAACAAGATCCTTCGCACTTTTTAGCGTGAATTTTCTTTGTGGATTCAATGACCATTTCCACCAGGAGCTAGTTAGTATTGCGTGCTTCTAGCTTTATGTCGCTTTTTTTGGATTCTGGAATGCTTTATCACCTAAGCTATATATGGATTTCTATGTCACCCAAAGACTACAATTTTTATTATTTTTTAAACTCCACCAATTTTTACAAGCCCAAGCTTTGGCTATATCATTCAATCTATAGAAGCCTAAACCTCCTTCCTCCATCAGAAAACAAAGCTCTCCCCATCTTTTCCAATGTGTTTTATTTTTTCCTTCCCTTTTACCCCATAAAAAATTATACATTTCTATTTCCAACTTTGTAAGTATGTTTTTAGTGGCTATAAAGCCATTAAAGTGTATGCTAGTGTGCCTTGTAGCACATGTGTGATTAACGTAATTTTTCCTACCATATTTAGTAGATCTTCTTTCCAACCCACAATTTTTTGCTTCAACTTTTCAACCAGGCCTACTATATACTAATCCTTCAACCTTCCTTCATAAATTGGCAACCTAAGTAGCTTAAGATTCCTTTTTTATGCGTGAAGCCCGTAAGATTTTTTATTTTTATGGCTATAGTTTCAAGTGTGTTCTTTGCAATTATAAATTGGCATTTATTTTTAAACACTTGTCCCGATTCTTCCTCCATATTCTGCAATAAATTCATCAAATTTCTTATGGATTTGCTACTTGCATTTGTAAAGATAATAATATCGTCCACATATGTCAAGCAGCACACAATCGGTGTGCTCCTTGGCTTTTTATATGTAAGGATTTTTCCCTCTCTCATATCCTTTTTTAGATTTACAATAAAGAGCACCAGATAAATGTTAAATAAGGATAGACAGATCGATTCCCCTTGTGTAAGCACTATTGTTGGTTTAAACTTTTCACCAACTTGTTCATTTATGAGAATTTTAACTCATGCGATTGAAAAGCATCTATGCATTAGATCTATCAAGAATTCCGAGAAGCCTATCTCTCTCATTAAATAGCATAAAAT
The DNA here is from genome assembly GCA_029783825.1 of Sapria himalayana. NCBI lineage: Eukaryota > Viridiplantae > Streptophyta > Magnoliopsida > Malpighiales > Rafflesiaceae > Sapria > Sapria himalayana. Next base: position 3,528 of record JAREIK010001651.1, on the reverse strand, counting down.
ATCTCATTCAACTCTATCGAATGCTTTGGACAAGTCAAATTTTAATATTACATTATGCCCTCTTGATTTTGCTTCTATTTCCTTTATCATTTTTGAGGCTAAGTTAATATTTCCCATTGTTTACCTATCCTTTACAAAACTAGTTTGTTCAACATATTTGATAGAGGGAAGAATTTTGCTGAGCCTTCCTATAGTAATTTAGCTAAAATCTTATAAATTGAATTACATAGACTAATTGGCCTATAATCATCCCGTCTATGTGTTAGCCTTATTAGGAATCAGTACAATGAATGACTTAGCCCATGCTTTTGTGATCTCTGTGCCAACAAAGATACTAGCAATAGCTGCTACCAGCTCTTTTTTAATAAAAGGCCAACTATGCTGAAAAAAGAAATTATTCCACCCATTTGAACTTGTCGCACTATCTTTGCTCATACTAAACACTGCCTCCTTTACCTCCTTTTCTGAGGGGAGTTCTTCTAATTTTTTGTTATCTTCTTGTGAGAGACCCCTCTCAATATACTAGATTATTGAATCCCTTCTAGATGTGTTTGCATTGCATAAATGATTTTTATAATACATTTCTAGTTCATTTCTTATTTCATCTTCATTTTCGAACAATTGGCCTTTTGCTATTTAAAACATTTTATTTTTAGTTTGTGCATTCTTATTTTGCCATAACATTAAAAAACATAGTGTTTTTGTCTTCGTAACCACATAACTCTAGCTCTTTACTTACAAAAAACTTCTTCCATTTACATTTCAAGCTTTAGTTGAGCTCTTGCTTTACTTAACTCAATTCTAGAAATGCCATCTTGTCTCGGCTCATATTATATGTCAAGCGTCGCAACCTTCAATTCAGCCTTTTGAGTATTTTCACTAATATATCCAAAAATCAATTTATTCCATATAGCAAGTGATATTCAAAAGGTTCGAAGTTTTTTTGCCAGAATTTTCATAGGTCTATCCAAAAATGTTCTTATTTTTCTTATTTTTCTTATTTTTCTTATTTTTCTTATTTTTTTATTCCTCTTATTCTTCGTGTTTTTTATTCTTCTTATTCTTCTTATTCTTCATATTCTTCTTATTCTTCTTATTCTAATAATTTTTATTATTCTTCTTTATCTTCTTATTCTTTTTATTCTTTTTATTATTCTTTTTCTTCTTATTATTCTTTTTCTCTATATTATTCTTATTCTTTTTATTTTGCTTATTCTATTTAATCTTTTTATTCTTTATATTCTTTTAAGTCTTCAAATTTTTTTTTATTTTACTGATTCTTTTTATTCTTTTCATTATTTTTATTCTTCTTATTATTTTTTTTTCTACTAATTATTTTTATTATTTTTATTATTTTTATTCTTTTTATTCTTTTTATTCTTTATATCATATTTTTCCTCATATTCACATTATTCATCTTATCCATCTTATCCTTCATATTCCTCAAATTCATCTTATTTATATTATAATTGTTATTCTTATTATTCTTCTTATTCTTCTTATTCTACTTATTCTTCTTATTATTCTTATTCTTCTTATTCTACTTTTTTCTTATTATTTTTCTTATTCTTTTTATTCTTCTTATTCTTCTTATTCTTTATTATTTTCTTTTTTTTTATTATTCTTATTATTTCATTTTTTCATCTTATTTTTTCTGATTCTTCTTATTCTTATTTTTCTACTAATTATTTTTATTAATCTTATTCTTTTTATTATTTATATTCTACTTATTATTCTAATTCTTATTATTTTTCTGATTATTCTAATTCTTCTTATTCATCTTATTCTTATTATTCTTCTTAATCTTCTTTTTCTTCTTATTATACTTTTTCTTCTTTTTATTCTTTTTTCTTCTTATTCTACTTTTTCTTCTAATTCTTCTTATTCTACTTATATTTCTTATTCTTCTTAATCTTATTATTCTACTTATTATTATTGTTCTTCTTATTCTTTTTATTCTTTATATTCTCTTTTTTTCTAATTCTTTCTATTTTTATTATTATTCTAATTATTTTTATTCATCTTATTCTTATAATTTTTATTATTCTTCTTATTCTTCATATTCTTCTTATTCTTCTTATTCTTCATATTTTGTTATGTCTTCAAATTCTTCTTATTCTACTAATTATTTTTATTCTTATTATTATTCTCAATATTATTTTTCTTCTTATTTTACTAATTATTCTAATTATTCTTATTCTTCTCATTCTATTTATTCTTCTAAATTTTCTAATTCTTTTTATTCTTTTTATTATTCTTATTCTTATTATTGTTCTTATTCTTCATATTCTTATTTTTTTATTATTCTTATCTTCTTATCCTTCATATCTTATTATTCTTCTTATCTTTTTATTATTCTTATTATTTTTATTTTTCATATTTTTCTTATTCTGCTTCTTTTTCTTATTCTTCTTATTCATATAATTCATTTTATTCTTATTAATGTTTTTTTCTTCATATTCTTCTTATTATTTTTATCCTTCTTATTCTTCTTATTCTTTTATTCTTCTAATTCTTCTTATTTTTCTGATTCTTCTTATTTTTTTTATAATTCTTATTCTTTTTAATCTTCTTATTTTTCTAATTCTTTATGTCTTCAAGTTATTCTTATTCTGCAGATTCTTCTTATTGTTATTACTCTTCTCATTATTCTTATTCTTCTTATTCTTCTAATTCTTCTTATTCTTCATATTCTTCCTATTCTTCTTATTTTTCCTATTCTTCTTATTCTTCTTATTCTTACTATTCTTCTTATTCTTTGTAATGTTCTTATTCTTCTTATTCTTCGTATTCTTCTTATCCTACTTATTCTTCTTATTCTTCTTATTCTGCTTATTCTTCTTATCCTTCTTATTCTGCTTATTCTTCTTATCATTATTATTCTTCTTATTGTTTTACATCTTCAAATTCTTTTTATTCTATTGATTCTTCTTATTCTTTTTTTTATTCTTATTCTTCTTATTCTTTTTTCTCTTCTAATTTTTCTTAATCTTCTCAAACTTTTTATATTTCTAATTTTTCTTATACTTTTTAGTATTCTTATTCGTATTATTGTTCTTATTCTTCCTATTTTTGCTATTCTTTTTATTCTTTTTCTTTTTTTTATTATTCTTATTTTTTTTAACTTCTTATTCTATTTATTATTTTAAATATTCTTATTCTACTTATTATGCTTATTCTTCTTTTTCTACTTATTATTTTTTTTCTTCTTTTTCTACATATTCTTTTTTTTCTACTTATTCTTTTTTTTTTTGCTTATTCTTTTTTTTTCTGATTATTCTTCTTTTTCTCCTTATTCTTCTCTTTCTCCTTATTCTTCTTTTTCTGCTTATTCTTCTTTTTCTGCCAATACTTCTTTTTCTGCCAATTCTTCTTTTTCTGCCAATTCTTCTTTTTCTGCCAATTCTTCTTTTTCTGTCTATTCTTCTTTTTCTGCATATTCTTCCTTTTCTGCCTATCTTCTTTTTCTGTCCATCCTTCTTTTTTCTACCCATTCTTCTTTTTATGCCCATTCTTTTTTTTCTGCCC